>CAADRB010000032.1:0-85780 GCA_900708905.1 Hymenolepis diminuta
TTTCCTGTCAATTATTGATATGCTGAGTAATCACTAACATCAGTATGGTGTCCCTAAATGATTGCACTAATCACATCCTGTTCAGACGTGTTCTTTCCAGACTCCCTGTTCCTATAGAAAATACTAACATTAATACGGTGCCCAGGGTATACACAATGACCGTGAGTTTTACCTTACATCGTACAAGCGGATACAATTTTGATAATTAAGAGGGAGAACATTTGACTTTGATTAAATCTTTGGAGAGTTTTGGAAAGTGAAGATTTGGAGAGTAGAAAATTAAATCAACTGAAATATGGAGATGCCAATTTTGAAAAGTAGGGGTCTCTAGGACTCGAGTCTCCATTTGCTCCTTTTTGTCCTCAACACCCTCAGAGTACTTGAGAAGTTCATTTCTGTTGGAGAATAGTTTTTAAACCAACTAGAAACAACTACAGAGATTATTATTGACTGAAATTCGAGCTTTCCTGTAGCCCCATTATCACACATTTCACGATCTAGCTCTAAGTTGTCTGATGTCAGAAGAACGATAACATCGGGAAAAGTGTTAGCTGGTTTTGAAGCTGTAAATATAAGTTTGTGACGGCTAAACGCTATACTAAATGAAGATGGAAGTGGTACAACCGCTCATCCTTTAACCTCGCGCAATTTCACCCACATAATAAGTAATAGTGGCAGATCATTTTGTATGTAGTTCCCAATAAGTTACAGGAGGCACTTCATTTACGAAGCCTTACTTGGGACTCCAAATGTCTTCCTTTTCATTTGCGGAGTTGAAGAATGCGGATAACCTGCTTATTCACAGCTGTTTGTGTCCAAGTTGTTTGTGATCTAGTAGAAAAACACCGAATGGTGATTGCGGTCTATCAAAATGGCCTTTTCGAATCCAATTAAGTCCTTTAAGAAAAGATCAGAAATGCGGCAACTTAACCTACAAATACCTTAAGAGTAAATACATTGTTCTCTAGAAACGAACTCGACCAAAACAATGAACCAACGAGGACACTTGCTGCTCAATTTCTTCCAAAATCTTAACTCACTATAATATAAAAATGACAATAATTCCAAAATGTATAAAGCCAACAATCGAGAAGGTTCACTTCAGTTACTTTTTTGCCAACCAAACACATTCTTACTCCTGCAAACCTCTGAAGTCGGTTCATATTTACATGACCTCTATTTGCAAATTCAGTCTCAATAAAAACTCGGGACTCCTACACTTTTGTAATCTGAGGTGGCATAATTCTTCCAATATGATCTATCCGTCCACTAGATACTGCTGAGCTACAGTTAACTCAGACCCGGGGAGAGAGATAAGGCAGATGCGTAGTTACTCAAGCTTTTCATGTCCGGAGATCAAAACGCCGGCGGACCGATAGAAGTTTTGCTGTAAATAATAGTCAAGGTGTTGGTAGGGTCATGCGCTCCCATATCGATAAGGATGATGGGCGACTTAGGGAAAAACTGTGGCAATTGTCGATCCCGAGACGAAATATAAACGTTGCTTTGTTTCATCGGCTTTCTGTCAGATAACTTCTATTGATATTTAATATGTTTTTCTTAAGAAGAGTAAAAGAGCTCAAGTCAATAACGCCTCGATATTTGCTAACTTCCCTTGTTGTTAATTATCAAAAATTATTCATAGGCTCTATCCTACGTTGGTGTTCTTTAAGTTTTGGCTGATTCCGTATTTTGAATTACCAGAGACCAAACTGCTCGTGACGCCAAATGTTATATTCTGAAGTCCCCAAATGTTGTATATTGAAGCATCACCGAGGTCGATTTGAAATGATACCAGCTGCGATATCTTGTAGTATACCCGCTAAACCTCACTCAGTAGTATTGGAAGTCACACAGTACCCAAACCAGCGGAACACATGTCCAGAGAATTGAATAGCACAAGAATGTATTGAATAGGATAACGGTGCTGACAGGATGTATGTACAAAGCAGGTGAAACACTGAGGAATGTATTAATGGCACTTCACACACAGAGGCTGGCAGATAGTCATCACAAATATAGGCAGATAGGCGCAACAAAGGTATGCAGGCAGGGATTATTCACCCTTAGCAATGCTGAATGGGAATTGTAATCACACCTTATCGTTGAATAAATGGAATACAGACCAATTGGGAATTAGGAAGGAAATTATTAATGATTGAATGAATGGACTGTAAAACAATAGGGGATCTGAAAGGATACGCGACGTAATGAAGCAGAAGAGTTGCACAAATGACGTACCGTTATAGTAGAATTTGAAATGTAGGTATACAGCACACATGATATTGAATAGTATGAAATCAGTATTGGTGAGCAGCTTTAAATGCTATAATTTTAAAATAGGAGGATGTTAAAATATGAGCGGTCGCTTATTCACTCTATAAGTCCTTGTTAATTATTGTACCCGAGGAACTGTGATCCCGTCGATAGTGCCAGAGCATTCTTTCTTTTCCGTGAACATTCGCCTATAGTTGGCAGTTTCGCACTTCACTCTTTTCTCTCAAATTATTCTGGAGTGGGGTGTTACACTATTAGAGATAAGAACGAATACTGTTGACTGTTCTAGCCATGGCGACACAGCCAAATCGGAGACCTCCTCGCATTCCTAATCGACTTGTCCTAGCCACGATTTTCCCTAAGCTTTCTTTTCAGTTCTACTTGGAATTTAATTAATCAAATTAAGCTTTATTGTAAAAGAACTGGTATGATTTTCCAAAGCTGGCCGAAGACGAGGTCTTCTTCCGTAAAACTTGGGTATGAATTTTTTCATGTTTCATGGCTCCGGCGAGCACAATCTCAAGATCAATAAACTTGATGTGCTTATAAGAATCATAAGTCCGCTACTATCGTGTTTCATATGTCATCAAGTTTTACACGTTTATTTTGCCTTTCCAATCACCACAAAATAAGACTGCGATTAAACTATCAGTGCCAGTTCAATTCCGACAAGAGCTCACTAACTCGCTCTTCATAGCATCCCATCGAACGATATGTTGACGCATTACTCCACGCTATCCCAATTATCAAATGATTATTTTTATTGAGTTACCCATCGGACGAACAGGAAGGCAGAACAACGAACTATTTTACCTTCTTTATCTCAACCCCATTTCCACTTGATCGGCATTGATGCTTGTTCTCATCCCGATTCCCAACTCTTCTTTCGACTTCGCCATCCTCCAATTTCTTTCTCTTACCCAATACACACGCAATCCGAGTCAACTCTTGGTCTACCCGTTTTGAAGACGCCATCGTGTCCGGTTAGCTATTAGGAAGGTTATTAGTTTCATGGTGGGATGTCTAGGCTAATTTGGCCGGCTTATTTCCACCTTGCTCTCTTAAGGTGTTCGAATATTAGCACAGAGGGTACCCAACTGCTTCATTCCATTGTTCCACATTCGAACACTTTCGAGCAGCTTCGCCTTATTTACTTAACCAGTGATAGCCATTTAATTCAGCCACAAGCTTGGAAACAGCAGTGTTCATCATTTTTATTGGGAAGATTTGCCATTTGAGCCAATGAAATGCCTCTTAGATAAATGGGTCGGCTTTATCCATTTCCACTTCGGAAACCTTCTCAGGCTGTTATCTATTTTCTTGACGCCCTTTAAATTCCGCACATTTTTAGACTTTGACTGATCGAAACTTTCTCTTCAAACGTTACAGCTGTCTATTAAAAGTTAACTTGAATAAAATGAATAAGGTCTTTCCGCATATTAGATTTAAAGAAATCTTAGCATTAAAAGAACTAGATTAAGTCATCGTGCACTGCTATAGAAACTAATTTTATTTGCTATAATATACTATACAACGGCACTTTTGAATAAAAAGTATATGACGCTATTTCAAGAACTTTTGAGGCCAAACTTTATCAGCATTTGGTTAATTATCTTTCCTGTAAATTGAAGTATTAATAATATTATCATCTATGGTAATTGGTAAATTCAAATTTTTATCTCGAGTGGAATTTGGGCAAAGAGTAAGGGAAATTAGTCCAATATGAGTTCATGGGGGAGGATAAAGTAGATGAGGAGTAAAAGTGAGGATATCAAAGAAGTCATCCTCAACACAGACCTTAGCTTTAATGCCAACCCTTTCATAGGGTCCTTTAAAAAGCTGTGGCACGTATTCTTCTGAGCTGAGTAGTGAAGAAGAATGAAAAACCCCGATTCTAGTAGAATGAGCCTTCCTACCCTTTCTCCAAATTATATTCTCAGAGTCATAGATGTCCACCCGCTTCCCCAAATAGAATAACACGTATTTTCTTTATGAATAAACAGACGCTTAACAGAAGTTTCAATAATTGACAGATTGGAAGAGACTGAAAAGTTGCTGAGACCAACTCAAGATATAAAGGAGCTTAACTTCACTGGATTTTTGGACTCGAGTTGTGCAGTATTTGCTTAATGAGCACTGAAATTCAACTTTCAAAATTCGTCTTCTGTGTTTCAGCAAATTCTTTTCTACAATGTTCACTGCATATTGACCAGTTTTATAGTCAAGAAGGATCGTCCTTGACACTCCGATTTATTTTTTTCCTCCAATGGTTAGGAGGGCGAAATGATCTTTTGTAATACTTTGAAGCTGCCAGTCTTAACCGGAAGGGATAAGACGGACACTAATAAACGATCGACCTCAGAAATACTATAATTAATTGACATAGACCACAAATTACCAACAAATATAAAAATACATGCTCCGCTTATTTGGATTTCTAGCAATTTCCGATGGTCTTTCAATTAGAAGAATTTACCAGTAATTAAAAAGAATGCGACCTGTATGCTGCTCTGTATTCAAGTAGCAAAGTGTTCGTTGGAGAATTCGTGCAAAAAAACCACCAGGAAGAGGGAAGAAAAGCAGGTGTGATGACAGGATTTAATTCCAAGGATTGTAATAATCACGGAACGTGGTAGAGCACAGAGAACTGTGATCCACTACAAGTTGTAAGCAGTATAAATTGAATAGCCAAGATATACCTCAAAAGGCCTCACTTGGGTTTTCAGTGCCTTTGCCATACAAATAAGGCCGGAAGCTAAAATTAAATTATCTTGTTCGGACTGGCGGATACAATTCCTTAGGTTTTGTTTCGTATGTGAATTTGGTTAGCAGGTTCAGGATCTCTACCTGTTCACTACTCAAGTCAGAGTGAAAATATGAATTGCTGCTTCTCGATGATTCGGAAGATTTCCGCATTTTCTCATTTGCATCCAATATGATCAACTGAAAAGTCTCTAGAAGATGTACTGGCTGTAAATTAAATTCACAATTATGATCGAAATAATGGTTTACCCATCCATGCTTTTGTATGATCCAAAGCATTCAGGCTAATTTAAATTTCTAATAAAGGTTATGAGGATACTAAGTGTTTCTCGATTGGCACCCTCAGTTATAGTCGAGTGTCTTCCACACTCCTCGTTTATTGATCCATTAGAACAACTCACATTCTACTTCGCTGCAGCAACCCCTTCTTACCTGCATTTCATGCAGCCATTTAGCCTGTTTCAGCAATTCACTTCAATCTTTTCATCTTATCTACAGGCTGTGCTTGGTTGGTTGATTGGCTTTACACCAACTCTCTAGTGCGAGATCTGAGCAGCTCTGCTTGAGAATTAGCAAGGAATGCCTTTACTAATCTCATAAACCTGCTCTATCTGACTGTAAGAATATAAGAAAATGCTAAAATCACGCAAACCAGTATTGATCGACTTTTCAGACTTTTACGATTTGATGATTCCAAATCAGTTGCTTTAGATTTTAAATGTTGCAACAAAGCATTATCATATCTTCTCTTTCTCCACTTTGTTTCCAAGCGGTGACAGCTTCTCCGCCAGTTGGAATAGAATAATGTTAAAGAAGGAATCGGTTATCACATAGTGGTTGATTTTTTCAGAAAGCTTAAAGTGTATAAAGTATGTAGTACCTTTATTACTGGTCACCTATGCTCTACTTAATAAAAGTCAACAAAATTCGAAAGTTTGAACTGCAAACACTTTTTCTAGTCGACATCTACGGAGCAGTTGAAAAAATTAGACAATTAAATTCGAGTTAATAGAAATGTGAAAAATTTATGCTATTTAAATTTGACAAGCAAAATCATTTATTTCAATAAGAGTAATTCTAGTAGGGGAAATCTTAACATTCGAAAATGCCTGAATAAGTCAATTTCCTACTTCCTTTCCTTTTCCTTAAGTGATTTTAAAATAATACTTAATCCGGTAGAATAATTATTTCCAGAGCTCAGAAAAATTAGACTCAGATGTACCTTATTATAAAACCAAATGTTCTTCCAAGAGGCTGACGAATTAGAACATCTCAAATGCAAATTTCCTCTTTGGTTCTGGAATCATTTCGTCACGAACATTTTCATTTTAATTTTTTTTAAATTCAGTTAAATTTCCCCTACTTTAAGTCACCGACCTTACTCTTCGATTCGACATCCGAGACTCTTTGGTGTCATTCCGACCTGCGATCGGGTAACCTGATCTGTAGCAAACAGGACATTCTACGATGTCAACTTAATGAGTCGGGTTGATTCGGCTCGTCGACTATCTGCAATCACTCTGACCCGAGTGAAGTATATGTACACCACTACTGATCCGTATGTAACACTACTTGTGCTGTTGCACAACCACGCGCTTCATGATCCTCCGAACATTCTAATTAAACTTAATAAAACTCTTCAATCAGCAATCTCTCTCTGTCCTCCATTTTCTTGCGAGAAGAAGGTCATAGGTTAGAAGGGCGGTATCTCAGCAGGACCCGTACAATCAATTATCTATTACACAATCCCACATTCTTCCCTATCTTTATTACTTATGGATCCTATCGCAACCAAGGTACATAATAGTTATAAATGAAGGCTTACACCAAAAATCTCAAGAAAACCCAAATATGTTAAACAAGCTTTTTTAAACATGGCTCCTCTGTGCTGTTGTAATACTAGGAAACAGCATAGGAAATGCTAGGAAAATGCTACTGTTATGATATATCTACCACTAGATATCACTAGAATACGGCTGACTAGGATTATGAGAAAAATTTAAAACAGAATGCAATTAATCTAAGACACTCAAACAAGGACATTACATTGGAGCATAATTGTCGTCACGATATTGATGTTTGGACATCAAACACAGTCAGACAGAAAACAGTTTTTGTCTCACATAACTATCAAGCGGTCAGGAGCGATTTGCCCCTTCACTTTGAAAAGGATGATGGGTGATTCAGAGGCAATCTGCCGGAGTTGATTATTCCCAGACAAAAAATGAATACTGCAGCTAGACGCTTTATTTTGATCGCTTCCTAGCACTAACATATACAAAAATATATAAATAAATCATTATTGAAAACAAATGCAGGGTATAGGGGAAAAGAATGCTTTAATGTTGTCGGCCACAGCAAGGAAGCATATAACTCTTGATAACAAGCATATCACGAACCCTTCTAGGTAGAGTGCAGAAGTAATAGCATGGATTGTAGAGCTTTCCAAAGATCCAGTCGATGTATTCTCCCTCAAATTTAGCCAAAATATCCCCAAAATTGTCCAAGTTCTTCATAAAATAAGCTAATGTGCAATGATCAGCGGCACTAATGAGACTCTTGATATCCTTGTGATTGTTAAAGATATATTTGATGAGTTCCGGACTTTGGCCATAGAGGAGGCAAATGAGATCAGTGCGGATATTGGGCATAGTTTGAATGAAATCCCGTAGCTGTAAATGACAGCACGGGTCATAATCGCAGATCCTGTTGTCAGGTACTTCTATAAGGTCTTCGCATGTATCAGGTGTCATAGATGTCGTTTCAACTATCATAGGATGTTCCCAAGACATTATTTTCTTAGTTGTCATGGTTGTTGAAGGAGTGGTTGTCGTTGTTGTTGTAGGAGTGGTAGTCGTAGTAGTCGTCGGCGTCGTGGTCGTTGTCGTTGTAGGAGTGGTTGTCGTTGTCGTTGTCGTTGTAGGAGTGGTAGTCGTAGTAGTAGTCGGTGTCGTGGTCGTTGTCGTTGTAGGAGTGGTTGTCGTTGTTGTTGTAGGAGTGGTTGTCGTTGTTGTTGTAGGAGTGGTTGTCGTTGTTGTTGTAGGAGTGGTAGTCGTAGTAGTAGTCGGTGTCGTGGTCGTTGTTGTTGTAGGAGTGGTAGTCGTAGTAGTAGTCGGTGTCGTGGTCGTTGTCGTTGTAGGAATGGTTGTCGTTGTTGTTGTAGGAGTGGTTGTCGTTGTTGTTGTAGGAGTGGTTGNGTCGTTGTTGTTGTAGGAGTGGTAGTCGTAGTAGTAGTCGGTGTCGTGGTCGTTGTCGTTGTAGGAGTGGTTGTCGTCGTTGTAGTGGTTGTCGTCGGAGTGGTTGTTGTGGTTGTCGTCGTAGTTATCGTTGTAGTAGTTCTCCGTCTTATTCCGTATCCACGCAAAGTGCCAGGTTTTACATACCCCACTTGGACTGACTCCCTTATAGCAGCCGTGCACACCAAGAATAACACCATAATATTTCTCAGCGCCATTTCGCTATACCAATTCTTATCGACATTAGGTACCTTATATACTCTTCGTGCCGGAATGTGATTGGCTATCATGAACATCTTGTGGCTTTTACTATGTCTGTAGCGATTTTACTGGTTCGTACTATGGCAGGGACTTAAGAAATCCCCAATTGTTTCAGAAAGTCTGAAAGTGTTTAGTCGTTACTGCTTATTATTTAAAGCAAATGAATAAAGTGAATAAATTCAAATCTTCCTCCACTGAACAAATCAAATCCTCGGTGATTCGATTTTAGTATCTAAAGTGCTCCTAACGATAAAAATGAGAGAAATACAATCAGAAGGTGCTCTATTATATTCAAAGCTGAATTTACATGGAAACTACCTGATATTAAGCGGCATTGCTATGCCTTTCAGGTTCCACTACATAATTGTACATGATGTGTAGTGGATGTAAGTTTGTAGGGGGTCGGAATTGGACGATTGTGTTTTGTCAAACCCCTGCATATTATGGATAGGGTCAAATACAACTCAGNTGTGCAACAGCACAAGTAGTGTTACATACGGATCAGTAGTGGTGTACATATACTTCACTCGGGTCAGAGTGATTGCAGATAGTCGACGAGCCGAATCAACCCGACTCATTAAGTTGACATCGTAGAATGTCCTGTTTGCTACAGATCAGGTTACCCGATCGCAGGTCGGAATGACACCAAAGAGTCTCGGATGTCGAATCGAAGAGTAAGGTCGGTGACTTAAAGTAGGGGAAATTTAACTGAATTTAAAAAAAATTAAAATGAAAATGTTCGTGACGAAATGATTCCAGAACCAAAGAGGAAATTTGCATTTGAGATGTTCTAATTCGTCAGCCTCTTGGAAGAACATTTGGTTTTATAATAAGGTACATCTGAGTCTAATTTTTCTGAGCTCTGGAAATAATTATTCTACCGGATTAAGTATTATTTTAAAATCACTTAAGGAAAAGGAAAGGAAGTAGGAAATTGACTTATTCAGGCATTTTCGAATGTTAAGATTTCCCCTACTAGAATTACTCTTATTGAAATAAATGATTTTGCTTGTCAAATTTAAATAGCATAAATTTTTCACATTTCTATTAACTCGAATTTAATTGTCTAATTTTTTCAACTGCTCCGTAGATGTCGACTAGAAAAAGTGTTTGCAGTTCAAACTTTCGAATTTTGTTGACTTTTATTAAGTAGAGCATAGGTGACCAGTAATAAAGGTACTACATACTTTATACACTTTAAGCTTTCTGAAAAAATCAACCACTATGTGATAACCGATTCCTTCTTTAACATTATTCTATTCCAACTGGCGGAGAAGCTGTCACCGCTTGGAAACAAAGTGGAGAAAGAGAAGATATGATAATGCTTTGTTGCAACATTTAAAATCTAAAGCAACTGATTTGGAATCATC
Organism: Hymenolepis diminuta; assembly: GCA_900708905.1. Lineage (NCBI taxonomy): Eukaryota > Metazoa > Platyhelminthes > Cestoda > Cyclophyllidea > Hymenolepididae > Hymenolepis > Hymenolepis diminuta. The sequence goes on from CAADRB010000032.1 coordinate 9,908, forward strand.
AAATCGTAAAAGTCTGAAAAGTCGATCAATACTGGTTTGCGTGATTTTAGCATTTTCTTATATTCTTACAGTCAGATAGAGCAGGTTTATGAGATTAGTAAAGGCATTCCTTGCTAATTCTCAAGCAGAGCTGCTCAGATCTCGCACTAGAGAGTTGGTGTAAAGCCAATCAACCAACCAAGCACAGCCTGTAGATAAGATGAAAAGATTGAAGTGAATTGCTGAAACAGGCTAAATGGCTGCATGAAATGCAGGTAAGAAGGGGTTGCTGCAGCGAAGTAGAATGTGAGTTGTTCTAATGGATCAATAAACGAGGAGTGTGGAAGACACTCGACTATAACTGAGGGTGCCAATCGAGAAACACTTAGTATCCTCATAACCTTTATTAGAAATTTAAATTAGCCTGAATGCTTTGGATCATACAAAAGCATGGATGGGTAAACCATTATTTCGATCATAATTGTGAATTTAATTTACAGCCAGTACATCTTCTAGAGACTTTTCAGTTGATCATATTGGATGCAAATGAGAAAATGCGGAAATCTTCCGAATCATCGAGAAGCAGCAATTCATATTTTCACTCTGACTTGAGTAGTGAACAGGTAGAGATCCTGAACCTGCTAACCAAATTCACATACGAAACAAAACCTAAGGAATTGTATCCGCCAGTCCGAACAAGATAATTTAATTTTAGCTTCCGGCCTTATTTGTATGGCAAAGGCACTGAAAACCCAAGTGAGGCCTTTTGAGGTATATCTTGGCTATTCAATTTATACTGCTTACAACTTGTAGTGGATCACAGTTCTCTGTGCTCTACCACGTTCCGTGATTATTACAATCCTTGGAATTAAATCCTGTCATCACACCTGCTTTTCTTCCCTCTTCCTGGTGGTTTTTTTGCACGAATTCTCCAACGAACACTTTGCTACTTGAATACAGAGCAGCATACAGGTCGCATTCTTTTTAATTACTGGTAAATTCTTCTAATTGAAAGACCATCGGAAATTGCTAGAAATCCAAATAAGCGGAGCATGTATTTTTATATTTGTTGGTAATTTGTGGTCTATGTCAATTAATTATAGTATTTCTGAGGTCGATCGTTTATTAGTGTCCGTCTTATCCCTTCCGGTTAAGACTGGCAGCTTCAAAGTATTACAAAAGATCATTTCGCCCTCCTAACCATTGGAGGAAAAAAATAAATCGGAGTGTCAAGGACGATCCTTCTTGACTATAAAACTGGTCAATATGCAGTGAACATTGTAGAAAAGAATTTGCTGAAACACAGAAGACGAATTTTGAAAGTTGAATTTCAGTGCTCATTAAGCAAATACTGCACAACTCGAGTCCAAAAATCCAGTGAAGTTAAGCTCCTTTATATCTTGAGTTGGTCTCAGCAACTTTTCAGTCTCTTCCAATCTGTCAATTATTGAAACTTCTGTTAAGCGTCTGTTTATTCATAAAGAAAATACGTGTTATTCTATTTGGGGAAGCGGGTGGACATCTATGACTCTGAGAATATAATTTGGAGAAAGGGTAGGAAGGCTCATTCTACTAGAATCGGGGTTTTTCATTCTTCTTCACTACTCAGCTCAGAAGAATACGTGCCACAGCTTTTTAAAGGACCCTATGAAAGGGTTGGCATTAAAGCTAAGGTCTGTGTTGAGGATGACTTCTTTGATATCCTCACTTTTACTCCTCATCTACTTTATCCTCCCCCATGAACTCATATTGGACTAATTTCCCTTACTCTTTGCCCAAATTCCACTCGAGATAAAAATTTGAATTTACCAATTACCATAGATGATAATATTATTAATACTTCAATTTACAGGAAAGATAATTAACCAAATGCTGATAAAGTTTGGCCTCAAAAGTTCTTGAAATAGCGTCATATACTTTTTATTCAAAAGTGCCGTTGTATAGTATATTATAGCAAATAAAATTAGTTTCTATAGCAGTGCACGATGACTTAATCTAGTTCTTTTAATGCTAAGATTTCTTTAAATCTAATATGCGGAAAGACCTTATTCATTTTATTCAAGTTAACTTTTAATAGACAGCTGTAACGTTTGAAGAGAAAGTTTCGATCAGTCAAAGTCTAAAAATGTGCGGAATTTAAAGGGCGTCAAGAAAATAGATAACAGCCTGAGAAGGTTTCCGAAGTGGAAATGGATAAAGCCGACCCATTTATCTAAGAGGCATTTCATTGGCTCAAATGGCAAATCTTCCCAATAAAAATGATGAACACTGCTGTTTCCAAGCTTGTGGCTGAATTAAATGGCTATCACTGGTTAAGTAAATAAGGCGAAGCTGCTCGAAAGTGTTCGAATGTGGAACAATGGAATGAAGCAGTTGGGTACCCTCTGTGCTAATATTCGAACACCTTAAGAGAGCAAGGTGGAAATAAGCCGGCCAAATTAGCCTAGACATCCCACCATGAAACTAATAACCTTCCTAATAGCTAACCGGACACGATGGCGTCTTCAAAACGGGTAGACCAAGAGTTGACTCGGATTGCGTGTGTATTGGGTAAGAGAAAGAAATTGGAGGATGGCGAAGTCGAAAGAAGAGTTGGGAATCGGGATGAGAACAAGCATCAATGCCGATCAAGTGGAAATGGGGTTGAGATAAAGAAGGTAAAATAGTTCGTTGTTCTGCCTTCCTGTTCGTCCGATGGGTAACTCAATAAAAATAATCATTTGATAATTGGGATAGCGTGGAGTAATGCGTCAACATATCGTTCGATGGGATGCTATGAAGAGCGAGTTAGTGAGCTCTTGTCGGAATTGAACTGGCACTGATAGTTTAATCGCAGTCTTATTTTGTGGTGATTGGAAAGGCAAAATAAACGTGTAAAACTTGATGACATATGAAACACGATAGTAGCGGACTTATGATTCTTATAAGCACATCAAGTTTATTGATCTTGAGATTGTGCTCGCCGGAGCCATGAAACATGAAAAAATTCATACCCAAGTTTTACGGAAGAAGACCTCGTCTTCGGCCAGCTTTGGAAAATCATACCAGTTCTTTTACAATAAAGCTTAATTTGATTAATTAAATTCCAAGTAGAACTGAAAAGAAAGCTTAGGGAAAATCGTGGCTAGGACAAGTCGATTAGGAATGCGAGGAGGTCTCCGATTTGGCTGTGTCGCCATGGCTAGAACAGTCAACAGTATTCGTTCTTATCTCTAATAGTGTAACACCCCACTCCAGAATAATTTGAGAGAAAAGAGTGAAGTGCGAAACTGCCAACTATAGGCGAATGTTCACGGAAAAGAAAGAATGCTCTGGCACTATCGACGGGATCACAGTTCCTCGGGTACAATAATTAACAAGGACTTATAGAGTGAATAAGCGACCGCTCATATTTTAACATCCTCCTATTTTAAAATTATAGCATTTAAAGCTGCTCACCAATACTGATTTCATACTATTCAATATCATGTGTGCTGTATACCTACATTTCAAATTCTACTATAACGGTACGTCATTTGTGCAACTCTTCTGCTTCATTACGTCGCGTATCCTTTCAGATCCCCTATTGTTTTACAGTCCATTCATTCAATCATTAATAATTTCCTTCCTAATTCCCAATTGGTCTGTATTCCATTTATTCAACGATAAGGTGTGATTACAATTCCCATTCAGCATTGCTAAGGGTGAATAATCCCTGCCTGCATACCTTTGTTGCGCCTATCTGCCTATATTTGTGATGACTATCTGCCAGCCTCTGTGTGTGAAGTGCCATTAATACATTCCTCAGTGTTTCACCTGCTTTGTACATACATCCTGTCAGCACCGTTATCCTATTCAATACATTCTTGTGCTATTCAATTCTCTGGACATGTGTTCCGCTGGTTTGGGTACTGTGTGACTTCCAATACTACTGAGTGAGGTTTAGCGGGTATACTACAAGATATCGCAGCTGGTATCATTTCAAATCGACCTCGGTGATGCTTCAATATACAACATTTGGGGACTTCAGAATATAACATTTGGCGTCACGAGCAGTTTGGTCTCTGGTAATTCAAAATACGGAATCAGCCAAAACTTAAAGAACACCAACGTAGGATAGAGCCTATGAATAATTTTTGATAATTAACAACAAGGGAAGTTAGCAAATATCGAGGCGTTATTGACTTGAGCTCTTTTACTCTTCTTAAGAAAAACATATTAAATATCAATAGAAGTTATCTGACAGAAAGCCGATGAAACAAAGCAACGTTTATATTTCGTCTCGGGATCGACAATTGCCACAGTTTTTCCCTAAGTCGCCCATCATCCTTATCGATATGGGAGCGCATGACCCTACCAACACCTTGACTATTATTTACAGCAAAACTTCTATCGGTCCGCCGGCGTTTTGATCTCCGGACATGAAAAGCTTGAGTAACTACGCATCTGCCTTATCTCTCTCCCCGGGTCTGAGTTAACTGTAGCTCAGCAGTATCTAGTGGACGGATAGATCATATTGGAAGAATTATGCCACCTCAGATTACAAAAGTGTAGGAGTCCCGAGTTTTTATTGAGACTGAATTTGCAAATAGAGGTCATGTAAATATGAACCGACTTCAGAGGTTTGCAGGAGTAAGAATGTGTTTGGTTGGCAAAAAAGTAACTGAAGTGAACCTTCTCGATTGTTGGCTTTATACATTTTGGAATTATTGTCATTTTTATATTATAGTGAGTTAAGATTTTGGAAGAAATTGAGCAGCAAGTGTCCTCGTTGGTTCATTGTTTTGGTCGAGTTCGTTTCTAGAGAACAATGTATTTACTCTTAAGGTATTTGTAGGTTAAGTTGCCGCATTTCTGATCTTTTCTTAAAGGACTTAATTGGATTCGAAAAGGCCATTTTGATAGACCGCAATCACCATTCGGTGTTTTTCTACTAGATCACAAACAACTTGGACACAAACAGCTGTGAATAAGCAGGTTATCCGCATTCTTCAACTCCGCAAATGAAAAGGAAGACATTTGGAGTCCCAAGTAAGGCTTCGTAAATGAAGTGCCTCCTGTAACTTATTGGGAACTACATACAAAATGATCTGCCACTATTACTTATTATGTGGGTGAAATTGCGCGAGGTTAAAGGATGAGCGGTTGTACCACTTCCATCTTCATTTAGTATAGCGTTTAGCCGTCACAAACTTATATTTACAGCTTCAAAACCAGCTAACACTTTTCCCGATGTTATCGTTCTTCTGACATCAGACAACTTAGAGCTAGATCGTGAAATGTGTGATAATGGGGCTACAGGAAAGCTCGAATTTCAGTCAATAATAATCTCTGTAGTTGTTTCTAGTTGGTTTAAAAACTATTCTCCAACAGAAATGAACTTCTCAAGTACTCTGAGGGTGTTGAGGACAAAAAGGAGCAAATGGAGACTCGAGTCCTAGAGACCCCTACTTTTCAAAATTGGCATCTCCATATTTCAGTTGATTTAATTTTCTACTCTCCAAATCTTCACTTTCCAAAACTCTCCAAAGATTTAATCAAAGTCAAATGTTCTCCCTCTTAATTATCAAAATTGTATCCGCTTGTACGATGTAAGGTAAAACTCACGGTCATTGTGTATACCCTGGGCACCGTATTAATGTTAGTATTTTCTATAGGAACAGGGAGTCTGGAAAGAACACGTCTGAACAGGATGTGATTAGTGCAATCATTTAGGGACACCATACTGATGTTAGTGATTACTCAGCATATCAATAATTGACAGGAAATAATATTTACAAATTTGGTCAAGTAATTCTTCTTTCATAGGATCTTTTCAACCTGCTGATGCCCATTTGCACGGAAGCTGAATTTACTTTGCAAACTTCATGGCTTTGAATGAGTTCGAAGGTGTATTTAGGAGATTGATTCCTTATTATCTCAAAGTACAATACATTTACCACCTCGTCTGGCAAATTTTCATTCTGGTAGAGATGACGTGAATATCTAAAGAACGGATTGGCATTGTGTCACACTTGGATTCTTTGGAAAGAATGTTTATCTATGAAAATGTTTGCATATTTATGAAACGGCTCAGTTGCGTAACGAGAACCATGGGGCTGAAAGCTATGTTCCTTCTCAGGAGATATATCAAAACAAGATTGCTAGTCCGGACCGAAACCTACCATAAAGACTCGAAGTTGAGGTAAGCACTTTTTTTGCAATCAGCAAAATGCTTATTAAGTTTATGCCGAAACTTTGATTATTACATATTTAGAGTGGGTCTTTTTGTAACTCTCAACAGTAAAAGTAGAATATATGAGAGTACTCTACTACTTTTTCGAACACACAATTTAAAGTTCAGTTAAATTATAATTTCGATAACCTGACTATATATGGGGCATACTCTTGAAGGAAATTTATTAGGACACAACTGAATACTGGTAATTAGAAATCTCACACGCCTCAAAGTGTCGAATATTATGGGCAGAAGTCATTATTTGTTAGCACAGAATCCCGCGTCCCATGGGATAGGAAACCGTATTTGGTATCCTCTACCTAGGTTGTTTCCGCTCTTCTTCTAAGTTACTTCGTGCTCCTTTTATTGATAGTGAAGTAATGATGTAATGACTGTTATTATTTATCTCCCTTCGCTTCAATGATAGGAGAGCATCCGAATAAATGGATTAACAAGTAAGTCCAATAAGATATGAAACAGAGGTAGGGGTCAACAATAAGGAGATTATGAAATAAGGATATCGCAGGCCTTAAATTGAATGAAATCGGGAGCAATTAATAAATGTCATCCAGGAGAATTTATGAGTTTTACATATACACTAAAATATCCTGCCGATGCAGTAAACTGAGCATTTTGCCTAATTACCGAGTTCTGTGAATTGTGGACTAAATGGGGAGGCACAAAGATATAATACACTTAAATTTCGTTTTACCCTTGCGCTGATCAAGGGAATTCAGGAAGAAAACTGATATAGGGCGTTGACCTACCAAACCAATGCTTTGAAATTGTATTTCGGCGGTTGGAATGCTTTTATTGCCGGGATTCAGCATTGAGCCAATCTGGCAATCGTGATACTGCCCATATTATCATACCAACATTGTTTACTTTGTCGCGTCGCGTCTTAGAGCTTCTTATTGCTTCTAGGATGGCCCCAGTATTAAGCTAATAACCGCAAAACCTGGGATGGTTCGACATCTCAACCATCCCATACCGGTAAATTCCCAACCCCATTGTACCCCCAAGTTAAAGGATTTAGAAGCGTCATTAAATTTGCTAATTTGATTACAAAGTCAATTAGTTCTTCATGAAAATTTTCACGGTTTAATTTCCCATCGAAATAAGCCTCTGAATACCTTTTGAACCCAGTTAATTTACAAATTTTTAGCTGTTTTAGCTCCTCAAGGCTAAGATCATGTAAGCTACTTAATACGATGTAAGATCATTTTGTGTTCTCAACTACTGGAAGCAAAAATGGATTAAAGTGGCAATACCAACCGTCATAATTAATCATCGGGTCAACAAGCACCTCTAAATTGAATTGGACAAAATTTCGCTCAGTAAATAAGTGATAAATAATGAAATTGAAAAAATGGAAATTTTACTATTCATTAAGTAAATATTGTGCAACCCGATTCCGAAAAACCAAATAAAGTAGAACTTTTTGATGCAGTCTTTTCGATCATTTTCCCTTTAACATTTACCTGACATACAGTTAGACAATTTCAATTGCTTTCCGATAAGAAGGCAAAACAATGCTTTGTTGTGCACCAAAAGTGCAAAATGGATTCCACATCATCACCATGTCACAACTGTGGCAGATCAAGTCATGATTAGGTCAAGTGCCATTCATCAATTGATCTGTTGCCTGACCAGTCATATTCTGCTAATGTCAAATTATGAAGACCAATGACTGATTCAGTCTACTTCAGCCAATTACAATTTGGACAAACCTACAATTTTCTTTTCTGGTTAAATCTCTGTCTTCTCGCTCTGGAGACTGTGCAAAGGTAGCATACAATATGACACTGGATTTGGACCACACATTACAACACTTTGCCGTAACGAGAAATTGTAAACTGTTTGTGCCTTACGGTAGGCTATAATGTAAAAAATATGTGAGTCAGTCATTGAGTCTGACTCTAACACACTGTCTACAATTCAGGACTGTACATTCTACATTTACTTCTCTGTGACACAAGCAACACAACTGTAACTGTCGCACTACTCTCGGCTCGCCACTTCCCGGCTTCTGTCATCCCTCTCTTTCTAAATATAACTCTAGCACCGCTGCCATTTTTCAATAGACTCTCATTTAGTGTTTTTTCTCTTTTAAAACTACTTAACACAGTCTTTAAAAAATTTTCTGTTTAATGTCTTCTTGAACACATTTAATTTTTTGAACTTCTTTTAATTCATAAAATTTCGTTCACCACAATAACCATAAGATAGCCAAGTAATAATCTGCATCTGTAATAATTCTGCGTTTGTCATCAAGGATTAATTATTTTTTACGAAAATTGTGGATAAAAAGAGCTTAATTGCTGAAAAGAATTATGATTCTCTTACCACTAATTAGGAAACAACAGTAAGGCCGCTCTTATGGAAGAAAATAGTGCACATTCACTTGAAATGCTTAATTTAGAAATAATTTTCCAGTTAAAATTTCATGAGTTGCTTTCGACTGACTGGTTACTGTATCTGAGTTAATTTTTTAGGCAGCTTGGTGATTCCCAGAACTGTTATCAATCAGCAAAATCTTATCGCCGTGATTATCAGCCAATACCTTCCTCCCGCTTTTCAATTCCTTAATAGCCTTACCTTTACCTTCAGGGCTGAATTCGCATATCGTCTCTCCTATTTTAACTGTCCCATCCAAGTACTATACTTTCTAAGTCCTTTGCATTTTTTCTTACGCTTTGTGGTCTGATATTTAGTGACTTTAGTCCTGTACAAGTATTCAAGTGACAGTAAATCGACTTCCTGACACATGTTCTAGATTTGATAGAAGTTCAGTTCCATTTCCAGTGCCCTTCATTCATTTACGTCTTTATTTTAATGTTCTTGATGTTCCGTAGTTCGAAATACTTTGATATCATATAGAGTGACCACGACGAGTAGGTGGTGGTGGTTAACAAATCAGTTTTACTGCCTTCCTGCGATCTGTATTACAGCTCCTTGCAGTTTTGCTATTTCGAACGTCTTGGTAATGGTGTCGGCATCATAGAGAGATCTTTGTCAATCTGGACAATCAGGTTTCTCAAAATTCGGATGTTTATATCTCACTCAAGTATATCGAGCCAAAGGGTCTAGAGTTGAATGACAACAATACGGCTACGACTACTCAGGATCATCAAATTTCCCTGCTTCTCTGCTTCCCCCTTTCTCTTTCTTAAACCTGATAGTCAACTTTGAGGTTCACTGCTTGCAAAAGGCGGTGAGATAACTTCGATTTGGTAGTAGTAGAGTTATTTGCCGTTCTTATCTTTAAATCTTAACTGCCTAATAGTAACATGCATTCCAAAATTCCTATATAGAGCCATATTTGTCACCTCACGTTCTATCAGAATTAGTTGAGTACAAAATGAAAATGAAAATTATCATTACTAATGTCACATTCACCGCCGTTTGCAGCATCATTGTGGATTACTAAGATTGGTGCCCATGCCAACCTCTTCATTTATCTTGGACATTTCAGCACACTTTATCCTGAAGTTCTAAATATTACGCAAGTTGGCAGCCTCATCAAAAGCTTTCGCTTCGAGAACAATGTAGGAAAGTCCTCTGTTCGCAAATTTGAATGTGACTTGAATTTAGTCTCCCTACACAAGTGCAAAATTAGACTACTCAAATTCGTTAAAATGTATCCATAATTGACAATATCCTGACCAAATTTAAAATTCTGTAAGACGTTCTATACTTTTTAAAATAATAATGTACTATTAAGAAATATAATGAATGAAAAGACACCCCAAAAATTATTGCTTTCCTCTAGAATAGAATTTGATCGAAAACTGCTGCAGAAAGCGGTCCGAAGAAGATAAGCACTACCAAACTCAAGGAAGCAGCAACAATATCCTTCACTGGACCATTTCTTACCTTCTACAGAAGCTTAACTCGAACTGTTTAATGTAATCCACACATAGAGAGTTTACCTGATTTAATATTCTACAGGCCTTTCCTCTTCATGACTTTCTATTTACTGACCGCAAATAAATACTATAAACCCTGAGATGAAACAGATTTTCCACTTGGTAAGCTAAAATGCATTTATTTTACAGCTATTACAACGAATTCCACCACGCAAACGGTACTGAGAGGGTGGAGTAGAATGACTCAATAACGCTTCCGCTGACACCCAGAAAGCCACTTACTCTTGGAGGCAAAAACATCACGAACCTTCTTAGGAAGACTGAAGAAATAATCGCATGGATTGGAGATTTGAACCAAGATGCTTTCGATGTATCTTCCCTCAAATTTTGACAAAATCTCTCCGAAATTGTCGACAGTGTTCATAAAATGAACTAATGTGTAAGGATTGGCGGCGCTAATGAGGTTCTTGACATTCCCGTGATTCTCAAATACGAATTTGATTAGCTCGGGACTTTGGTGTCCTAGGAGGTTAACGAGATTAATGCTGATCCAGGGCAGAGTTTGAATGAATTCGCGCATAATCTGTGCCTCCAGATAGTATTCATCATAACATAAACCACATTGTGGTGGTCTTAGACACTCTCCACTCCAACAATCACAGCAGCAAGTGCTGTAGTAGTATTCGCAGTTAAAGATATATGGAGAATCAGCGACTTCAGTGGTGGTAGTCGGTGAAGTTGTAGTCGTAGTTCTAATTTCTGTAGTCATTTTTCTTTCCGGACTATGAGCAGTCGTTGAAGTAATCGGTGAAGTTTTTGAAGTAGTAGGTATTGTACTTATTGTTGTCATTGACTTGTTAGTTGGGTGAGAGTGGACTGGCATGCTCAGAGCAATTATGCACACCAAGAAGAACGCCATAATATTTCTCAGCGCCATTTCGCTATACCAATTCTTATCGACATTAGGTACCTTATATACTCTTCGTGCCGGAATGTGATTGGCTATCATGAACATCTTGTGGCTTTTACTATGTCTGTAGCGATTTTACTGGTTCGTACTATGGCAGGGACTTAAGAAATCCCCAATTGTTTCAGAAAGTCTGAAAGTGTTTAGTCGTTACTGCTTATTATTTAAAGCAAATGAATAAAGTGAATAAATTCAAATCTTCCTCCACTGAACAAATCAAATCCTCGGTGATTCGATTTTAGTATCTAAAGTGCTCCTAACGATAAAAATGAGAGAAATACAATCAGAAGGTGCTCTATTATATTCAAAGCTGAATTTACATGGAAACTACCTGATATTAAGCGGCATTGCTATGCCTTTCAGGTTCCACTACATAATTGTACATGATGTGTAGTGGATGTAAGTTTGTAGGGGGTCGGAATTGGACGATTGTGTTTTGTCAAACCCCTGCATATTATGGATAGGGTCAAATACAACTCAGTAGGGTAGAAAGAAATTCAATTTTATTATTTATTTAATTTTTAATTTCCACTTGCTGGTTTTATAAGGAAAGGCTTTTTTAAACTGTTTTAATGTAGTGGAGTTTATTTTCTAGTGCTGTTAGATACCGATAGGGAACAGTAGACTCAGACTCGGAAAGTGATCGATAAGACGGACGCATATTCTCTCCAAAGTCCCCTTAGGGTGCATAAGGCATGGGGGCACCTTTAGTAAAACCAATAATGAAATTGTTAATGGCTGAAACTCGAAAGTGCATGACAGTTGGAACTTCAATGGGATCCTCCCACACATAGTCACCTATCACTTCTTCGACTGACTTTTTTATTCTCCTGAAAGTTGTTCTCGTTGGAGAAAAACAAAAGACACTCCTGCTCTTCTGGATGCTTCAATTTCTTTAAGAGTCCTTTTGCACTCATCGAACGACTCTCTTGAGTTGCTTTTGCTCATATAAACTGATGACCTCTTCTAAGAACGCATGATTTGTATTCGAGGTCCTGATGAACAATATTCCTTATCGTTCGTTCAGACACTTAGAGAATTTTGGCAAGATGTTTTGCATTATGACTTCCCACGATATTCGTCCATCATGCCATGCCACGCACTCTTCTCACAAACTCGGGTGTTCTGAGTGAGTCGGTGGAGCGTTGACAATGCTCTTTTCCCTTCCTCGTGGAGGGCACTTCATCTCCATTGTTTTCATTCAACAGCTCCTTTCTAACTTTGCAGACGAAAGATCTGGCAACTTTTAGAAACCTTGCAATTTTTAAATTGCCGTGTTTCACTTTTATAAACACTTTATCCGCCATAAGATTTTCTGATATAAAAATTGCATTAATTATTATCGGGTTGGTTAAAATTACAAGAATGTAAGCGTCCTCAGATATCTTACGCATCCGATATATATACAAGCTTTTGACGTTTGGAGATCAAAACACCGCTAGACTGAAAGCACTTTATTTCCCGAATAACTGTCAACCTTTCAGGCGTGATATGTTTAAATAGAGGCTTTATTTAGCTAATTAATAAAAATCTATCTTATCTCGCCTCCCTGAGTCAACTGTAGACCAGCGATGTCTAGTAGTGATATCATATTGTAGTACCCCTTGCAGTATCACAGTATAGAAGATTTATGCTTTGCAAAAATGGGCGACCAAGCAGTTACAAAATGAATTTTTGTAGAAAAGGACCAAAGGCGCTTGCATTAACGGACTGTTCAAGTCTTACAAAAGTTAAGTGTTCTAATCTTTATCTATCAGAATGTCATCCTGAAATCGGACATTTGATGTTAGATTTTTTTTCTGTTTAAATTTTATAAAGAAATCAGTTCATTTGTGATGAAAGAAGCTGGACAACCTCAAAAAGGGTCCTACGATGTTGAGAAATCCCAAATTCCATAGATCAATTTCTTGAACTTAAGGATATATATGCCATAGCGTAACTGTAGTGTACTGATAACTTCAGACAAGCACCTTAACTGCCACGCCATCAGTGCACAGCGTAGTGCAAAGTAGCCCTAATCCCAATTAAAGCTACTTTTATAATCTGACTGAGATTTCCTTCTTAAACTCTAATGAGACGAAAACCTTTCCAAAATAGGAGGACAGGGATTTTGTGGTGAAAAAGCAATTTATTAAACGATTGTAGAGGAAGGAGAGATGAAAAAGGGAGAGTTGTAGGGGGAGGTCTAGGTTACACGTCCAAACTGAGTGTGTGACTTCGGTATTGTGAGTTAAAACGAAATAGGCTGTCTGGTCTTGTCTCCTTTGTGAGTCACTTTGTGGCTGTTTAGACTGAATAGACATATGAGCCATCATGTGATTTACTATATATTAGTAATTTTATAGATAATATGCCCTGTTTAATAACGTCTTCGATGAACCAATAGGAGAATGACATGTGATTATCGGCATATTATCTGCTTTATTTATATTTTTGCCGAATATCGTAGACGAATTAAAATAATTTGTACTGTTTTGGCTAACAGATTCTTGCCAATCCGTTAGAATTAAATTCCGACCTTCGAAGCAGCGGCATTATCATAGTGACTCTAATTATAGTACAATGATTATATATTTGCACTAAAATTAGTTCCCACTATTAATAGATTGACGCGGACTGAGATATTGGGAGAATGCTTATTTCTATCAAGATAAGGATGCCCGAAATACACTTATTTGCCGAAGCGAACAACTGTGATCTTTATCTTTCTAGTTCCACGGGTGCAGATTTTTTATTACTTTTCACATTATATGGTTCTTTTCATTTTACAATCTTCCCTTCTTTGTAAAGGCAATAGAAGTACAAGTATAAATCGTACTATTTGTAGATGTTATGCCTAAAGTGGTGACGTTTTATGCAAGCTGAAGATATTAAAGTAAGCTTATTCTAAATTAACAGGTGCTATTGGATTTGCATGTATTTGCCTAATCATGAAAGGAAATATGTGTGGCATAAATGAATGAGAATGATTTTGGATGACTGAATCTCGTGAAACTGCCCTGAAGCAGTCTTCATACCTTAGCCTTAATTAACTTTAGCATTTTCAAACTTTTCAAATAATGGTCATATGAACGGTAGTACCGACAGTAACGGCAGTTTTTTTATTTTTGTGGCAAGAGCAACATATTCTCCTCTCTATTCTTCTTATTTGTAATATTTAAAAAAATGGATTTCCGTTTGGAGAAATGTGAAAAATAATTGATCATTATTAATGATCGACTTGACGGTTAGTATATATGTATATATATAATAGAGAACACAAAGGCAAGAAGAAGAAATGCGCACTGTTATTCATGAAAATATGTATTACAAGAAGCATTCTATCATTTAGAGATTACTAATGGTGGGATGGTGAGGTTTTACCCACCACATCTATTGAGGCTACTGCACATACATGGTCACTCGATTAGATAAGGCTATATCATCCAAATATACAGAAAACAGAGAGTCAGATTGGAAAATTTTCAGAGCAAGAACATTCAGTCGAACAGTCGGGTTCAAAACACGACACCTCGTTGTCTATATCTTATTCTGTCTATTGTATGAGGTTCTTTATCAAACTGCAATGTGATGTCTGCTAAATGTTAATATTCTTCACCAGTCAAAATCACTTTCACGGCTGATCAAGACGCTAAAGAAATCTTTGCCTTGACTAAGTTGTCTTTTCTAAAAACAGCCCGCAATATTTATTTTGTCTCTAAATCGTCAATTCGTGCGAAAATGGTGAAGTGGCAAGATGTCAACTGTATATGAATGTTCGCGGAAAAGAAGACATTGGTTTTGTGCTATCGATGGAGCCATTGCTTCCCAGACTCACCAGCCAACAAGGACCTTCAAGCCCATGTCATTTTATGAATTCTCATTTCCATTTTGATTATTTAACATTTTTATATTTTGATGTATCGTTCATTCTGTCTTCAGCTTTCACCCGGTACGATGAGAATTTATAATCCCCTTTTTAATATGGAATACCAAATATATCCCTGAAATTACCCTTTGTTTATGAGTAAAACTATGGGAAAAAACCCTTAAGGCATGGCCCTTTTTGTATCTTACTTGAATAGACTTATTTAGACACCTATTAGGCGTATGACTTTGACTATAATGGAGCTGTCATCTTAGTGACATGGGATGGTTAAGTGTTGAACCATCCCAGGTTTTACAGTTAGAAACTTAATACTAATGACATTTTAGAAACGAAAACCTCTAGTTGTGCTCCTCAATAACTTAGCATATTTCATTGTTGCTACTCTTACATTTTCAGTAGCGCGTTGAATTGACTTTCCGAAAACCATAGGCATAACTTAAAATAAGGTAATTTTACTTTGTACTGAGGCAAGCCTGAATTGACTAGTTTTACAATTTTCTACGAAATTAAGAAGGTATTAGTTTATATAAACAAACATTGCTTGAACACATCCTTTTAAGTCAGTTCAACTGAATGAGTGTATAGTTTCAGCATTTATATATGTATGATTCGTCTACCCCTTTCTTCAAATACGTTTAGTAAGTCTATCTGATCGGCTGCCATTAGTAATAGTATAAAAGTGTGTGATTTAGACCAGACATATTCCCTCCGGGATCCTCTGTGGTTGTCTTATGAACTAATTTGTCCGGCTTCCTCCCTCTCCCCTCCAAGTATCCATAAATCTCAGAACACAAATAACAGCACATAATTGTTTTATGATAGGCTTAATTCTAAAATAATGCAAGGCAGCAACCCTTCAAATAGTAAGTTTTAACGGTCATGTAATATATGTAAATAAAATAAATAAATAAATTTTTTTGTTTTATCTATTAGCTTTTGTAAACAGTTTCCAATATATTACACAGATGACTAATAGACTTTTCTAAATTATATTCATAAAGGTTGTCAAGTCCTTATTTCATTAAAACAACTCTCATTAATACGACAATCTTGTCTAGAAAAATAGTTATAAAACCAATCTTCAAAATTTCGCTACTATTTGCGCATTTATAATCCTTCCGAAGTCAGAGCTGCTAGGAGAAAAAAGCTCCCCTAGATTTATATATATAAATATAACCTTCAGGACAATAACATTTAAGGGTTGAAAACTAAAAGAGTGCATCAGAGTGCACTACCGGTACTTAGTGAGTCTGGCAGTCCTTTAACATCGATGTACTTGAACCTGAAATTTTTGAAATCTTTTGTTTAGTTGGCGTCCTCGATATGATCTGTTAATAAATTGACCAAGTATATGATAAAATAGGCAAACATATTCAGAGAGAATAAATGGAATAAAGTTTTCAATCGAATTATTAAAAAACGTATGTAATAAATAACAAAATTGAGAAATCAGCGTAGATGTGATCACAAAATATTAAAACATTGCATATTCAAGAGCACCTTTTATATGCGTTTGAGGAATGGACTATTTTTGCTGTACCTGAGCGTGGTTCAAAGGCTTCATGCATCACAGCCTGTATTATCGATTTCTGGATCACTACGTCCTAGCCCGGGAATGCAGTCTCGACGCTGTCACACCATTAGCTAACCAACCAACCGGACACTTTTCTTATAGCTATGTCTATATAACCAAGTATATATTTTCTCAACAAAGTACCGTTTAGGAGTTACAGGACTTCTGTCCTACCTAATTTATCATCAACCGTAGCAATGCTATTCTCTTGGTATTCATCTAGAGGTATTTCATTGGTTAAAATAAGTTTATCGAAAATCAAAGTTAGGTTCATTATTTCGTTTTTAATACTGAGGTTATAAATAATAACAGTACTGTGAAGTCCGATCAAATCGAAATTTAATGTTTATAAGGCGTGTATGCTAGTCATGATGATCGTTCCTTCAATAATCCCATCTAACGGACCAAATAATTCAATTAAATGATCATTTTCCTTCGCCACGTTGTAAAAAATTGACTTTGGATCAATTTCAATGCGGTATCCATGGGGATAATGCATTTCAATTGGAAGGAAAATGCTTGCTATTGGTTTACCCTTCTTGGCAAAGTCCGAGGTCAAATTTGTAGAGGAGAATGCATATAAAGCAGATCCATTTTCCACGCGGAAAAACAGATATATTGGTATTCCGACCATCGACAATGGATATACCCGGGAGAAAGATTTCACCTGGGAAGTAAAAAGTTATTTTGATTAATTGTTATTCAGTGTTATTTCGATGATTTTAAAATGTCAGCATAAAGTGACAACGTTTTAAAATAAGTTAAATTATCAGTCTTTAAGTTCCTCATTTAAAATACGGAGCGTATTAAGAATTTCATTATGGGGTGGAGCAGTGGTCACCGTGCACGTTTGCGTCCGCGGATTCGATTCTTTCCTAATGGACGGAATGGCCAACCGCACTGGTTAAGTATGGCAAATGTAGAGGAGGGCAGAATTCGAGCTTTTCACCAGAGAGATTCCATGGTGTCACTCCCTACTAAAAGTATGTGTTGAAAACGCTTTCCTAAATGGACTTTAGAATTATAGAAACTTCGCTGGAATTTCTCTATTATAATTACTTTTACAACAGGTTTAATGATGCTCTATATCAGCAGATTTATATTTCCCTTGAATCCTAATTTTATGACTGAGTTATCGTATAGGCAGTATCCAATATAGACATATCCAGTATAGTCTTGTGAAAAATCCCTTAGACAAGCTTTGAAAAGGCTGCCATGAACCAGTTTCCCAGTTTTCATATACTGAAGTATATATAAAACTCTAGGCATCGAAATGAAAATGAATGAAAACATGAGCAAAGTCATGGATCATATACATTACGTGTTCGGTGTAATCGGTTGATTATGTCTTCAAGACTCAACACAAGCGATCTCTCTCTCTCACCCTCTAGATCCTAGCTTCAAAGAAATTCGTTGAACGGCCAAGCAATATATTTCACCTGATTGTAAGTGAAATATTACATAAAGTAAAATACTCTTAAACTACGGATCAGATTACTGCTAAAGTAACTTAACGACTTCAAATGTCGTATTTTTCGATAAATGAAGGACAATGACGGTTGAACTGCAATCTTACCGGAATTCATTCTTTATCTTGAAACTAAGAGGTCTGATCTGTCATTTTGGGGCAATTGAGATAAATATATCCATTAAGATAATGGTAATGAATCAATTAATGAATGAAATAAATCCGTAGATAAACCCTCGGTATCGGAATTCAGATACAGGAAGGCTTTTAATTTATCGCAATCCTGAATCACTAAACACTTCTTAAAATTAATACACTAACTCTTTTATCTAACTACCATCCATGAATAAAAATTGTAACTTTTCTGCTTATTCATGGATAATAATAATGTTTGACTTGAAGAACATAGATGAATAATCTTTACAAAAATAACAAGACTGTGAAAACACAGTCCTCAAATCCCAAATCAGTAGACTCTGTTCTCCACACAGTTCTTCAAAACTTCAGTTTTACAAATGGCATAAAATAATGAAAATTCTAACTATAATTATTTATGTTAATTATCTTAATTCATTTTCATGTGACAGGAAAATTTGTTGATAAATTCTTATTTTTATTCACGATTTTCATGGTCAAAATGAATCTTTGATTTCTCTTTTTCTGAAAATCGTATTGAGAAGTTTTTGGTTGGTTAGACCGCACTCACCGTAGCATTCCTGGGATTTCCCTCCTCATCGAAAAATTGGGGACCATTCCAGTAGGTCCAGGACTGTAGTCGTACATCTGCCCCTTCCATTACCGCCTCGCATTCCAATGTGTTGATTGAGTTGGGATTTCCATCTGGCACACAGATGCCGAATTCAGTCAAAAATAAACCACTCTTTAAACTTTTCGCTACTTTTTTAACTGATGAAAACATTTTCGGCATAATAATCTAAAAGTAAATGAACAGTTTGAGAGATTCGTTATGAATTTCATCAAAAATAAACAAAGAACGATCAAAGGGATAGATGATTTTTTGTAGAAAATGTAAAATCTGAAGAAATGTCACAAAGTAAGGAACGTTGCAATATATACATACATATACATATATATATATTTCAGGAAATTTTCTCTCAAATCAATCAGACGTAATCGGAACTGGTCATAAGGAACATCAAATCTCTGGAAAACCTAAGACTAAGTAACCATCATATAACCCATTTTGGAAAGCGTTTATCAACGCCCATCTTAGGTAGAGAGTGAAGCATCGCTGGTGAGAGACTCGAGTTATGTTGCTTTTTGCGTCAGCTCGACTTGACAAATTGTGTTTAACCATTCAGTTAACAAGGTGTGCACTGATGTGAATCGGACTCGTGGCTCCTGATATGCAGACGCACTAAGGTAAGCTTTGAAACATTTATTGAAGGCAGATGTTGACTTCTGACTCTTGGCTGTTCTAATTGTCAGATGTTGATATTTTTGTGGGACATCTATTTGTGAAACGAAATAACCCAAACAGTCAACTCATCCAGATGTTCCTCAATTTAGCCTTTGCATGGCAACACCCTTTTTAATTTTCGTAGTCCTTATTCCCTTGGACGCCTCTGCTGTTATGCTTGCAGTGCTCACTTGTCGAAGGTCCGTTGAGGACTTTAAATTCATCATGGAGTTCCTAACATCTGCCTTTCTGAATCTTCACCTTTCAACCTGCGGATTGAAGAATTTCTCCCTGAATATTTAGACAATTATTTCTTGAAACTCACGCTAGTTTAAATTATTTTATGCTTTTACGCTTGATTTAGCTAACTGCAATTACTGCAATTCACATCCATTCTTGATTGTTTTTGTATCGGAGGTGAGAAAGAAGTTAAAATATACTAAATGGGATATGTTTAACCGTTTGAAAGACCTTTTCAAACGTCACCCATTTTAGTGGCCAACACTTTCCCGCTAAAGTAGCTGAAACCTTTCGTCTATGTTGCAAATTTACACTTATTTCCTTCTAGGCGTGTGTTCCTAAATACACCCTAGTACCAATATGTTCAATAGTATTGCGCAATTCTGGTTCTTCTGTCTGTTTTTTGTTCATTTTTATTGCCCGGTTCTTCCCCATTGCTGAAACACGCATTTACATTATTCTTACTTTGTTATATACACCTTCAAAAACTTACCTTATTGCACATTGTGCGCCTGAAAGCTGAGTATGGTTGGCTTGTATTGACGAACTGGATAAATGGGCAGTAGTAGTGATACGAAAAGACACTACGTCGATACTCCTCTGGATCGTCTTCTGCCCCTGGAACCCGCGTGAATCCGGGTCCTGAATACCCAGTGGGTTTTAGTACGTCTAAAACGCTCCAAGTTACACCCTCAAAAAAGATAAACTTTCGCTTGTCTACATGACGAATTCGGAATACAAGATAGTCGTACACCGGTGCCAAATTTTTTTTGCCGGCATAACCTTTAAAATTGCAAAAAATAAATAATTTAGATCAAAGTTGCAGTTCTGGGGTGTGTGCATGCTTTTGAATGCTCAGATTTGATGCGGTGATGATGAGGACATTGTTTAAGAATTATGTTATGGAATTAATTATTTTAGTGAATTTCTCTTTCATTAATAACAATTCATTTGAGATAAATGACCTTAATCGCGTGATGTTTATGCATCAAGTTTAAAATGAGGTCGAATATAGAAAAAAATTGAATATTTCAGTCCAAAAAGGTACATAAATTCTCTAAGCTGGAGTTATGCTTACTGCACCACCATTATTAAGATATACTTGGCATAAGATAACTGAGAGTGTCCGAGTCGACTGAAGGTTAGGTTAGAAAGCTGAAAGGTAAAAACTTCTAATAGTTATCACCATTAATGAAAATTGCCACCTGATTGTATACTACTTGGCAACCACACATTTCATTAACTAGTTCAAATTCGTTGATAACACCCATCTGTATCTATGCAAATTTAACAGACTGTTTGACACCGCCGCCATATATTGGGGATTAAGTATGGATACTGCGTCTTGACTAAATGAATGGGTAAAAAACGAAATACTTTTGTCAATCATACACAAGTCGTTGTGTCTCAAATGGGGTTTATCATGTGACCAAACACCGTGGATACTCTAGCATTAATCTTGTTTTCATTGTTTAAGAGCAGTTAGCTAATCAAAGCTAAGGTTTGCCGCTGAATTAATAATACTCTTCTTAACTAAATAAACTCTGTTTGTATTAACTAATGCACCCAGACTCAAAATCTTGTATTTGAATCTAATTAAATGGACTGAAAGTTAACTGACAAGTAGTTATAATATGAAGTAGACAAAACATGAGAAATATTCAAGTCGCTGAACGGACCATTTTCTAATTGGATATTTAACTTTTAAGTCCCCATTCATATATTCGACTGAGATAACTGGATGAAGACTATGTAACGCAGCATGAGCGTAGATGTGTATGCGTAAACTTTATTCAGTCATTGGATGTGTTTTATTCAAAACTCACTGGCTCCCTTGAGTAGTCATAACTGTACCTAA
The DNA here is from genome assembly GCA_900708905.1 of Hymenolepis diminuta. Classification (NCBI taxonomy): domain Eukaryota; kingdom Metazoa; phylum Platyhelminthes; class Cestoda; order Cyclophyllidea; family Hymenolepididae; genus Hymenolepis; species Hymenolepis diminuta. The sequence goes on from CAADRB010000032.1 coordinate 31,346, forward strand.
AAAGAAATGAGTGATAGCTCATACGTTTAGCTCAGGAAAATATTTCGAGCAGAGTTCAATTTTATTAAGTGCTTCCCAGTGCCATTGTCGGCATCAATACAATTAATAACTGTTAGAAAATTTTAAATTTAGTAGTGACTTGGTTGGACGTTAATTATGATTGTTTAGTCAATGAATCTCAAACAAAGTAGACTCTAAAGTGTCTTATGAGAAAAATTAAACCCAGTTTTGTTGCGAAGTCAGCCATGTTTCGCTTATGTTCGACTTATTGATTATACTTACTACTAAGAATATGCATTTGGACATATTTTGGAAAACAATCTAAACATATCAGTACAATCACTTGAACTTTGGACTTGAACAAGGAGAGAGAAAATTATTCGACATTGAAGAACTCATTCAAATTAGTCTCTAACTAAATTACCTGGAATGCCTCGTAGGGGGTTAGTGTAGATATTCCCGGCAAATGGCTCATTTATGAGCTCGTATCCAAGAACATTAGTTTTATCTTTGAATCTTTTGGCCACCTCTTCCCAGAAATCGCCCCAATAATTCCAGGCCAATTTTTGATTATCGTAAATATCCTGAAATGCCTTTTGACAAGCATAAGTAGTATATCCCTCCCAGTCTCCGGATGGAAGATTTTTTCTAGGCCAAGGATATCTGAATATCCACGGAGGTTTGGAAAAACTGTTCAACAACCACAGTGGAATTGCATCGTATGAGCCGAACATTGTTGACAGGGAGTCCTGGTGCATATCAAGAATGACGTAGATTCCAGCTTGGGCAAATTTTTCCACCTGCATTTCAATAGCTTCCAAATAGGACTCATTCAAGCGACCAGGTCCTTCAGGATATGTCGGATGCCAAAGAACTCCCAGTCGAACAACGTTGAAGCCCCATTTACGGAATAGATTTAGCCTCTTATCTGAAACATCGTTCATATCATAGTACGGCGGTTTTTTGAACACTGAGTTGATTCCATGAAACATTAATACTCGACCTTGGGAATCAACAAATTGTGCATTTTCGTCTAAGTGCACTTCAAGCAATTGAGCGTGAGAAGTGAAATTAAAGAGGATGGAAATCAGGAGAAGCAGCAATAGCATGGTTAGACTAGCTTCATCGACTACGTGCGTATTTTAGATAAACAGTTACATATGTTATGACTTGACCAATCACAAAGAAGAATTTCAAGGATAACAATCAGTGGTCTAAATTTATTCCTGTGATATTTTAACCACCAATGCTCTCTCTCTCTGAGCTCTTATTGGTCCTTCATTTGCAGCAGTTGTCCATTGGTCATTCAGTTTTTTATCTACGTAATTGTTCTGCATAATTCTTTCGTTCTCATTCCCATTGAACTCCTTTAAGTATAAAGAACAAAGTATTATCATTGATTTTTTGTGTCGCTTAAAAGAGCATTTAAATTAGATAGTTTTCCGATTAATCTGACAAAATCTACAATCGACGGACAATTTCAGAGAATATAAAATTTTATTTAGTCTGTTCGATGATAATCAAAATGTCAAAATAAAATCAATGAGGGAAGCCAAAGTCTAAAAATTTCGCTGCAAACAAATATTCTGCAGCTAATGATGTTTCCAGGCGCTTCAGATATTAGATTGAGTTTACAACAACTTAGTTTATAGAGTGAATTATTTGCTGATGAAATGTATTATAACTTGCATAAACGAAAATGTGAACTAATTTGCATCACATTAATCCTGTGGTTCGAGACCTGCTATCATTTGTTCGAAAGCAGAAAACTGGATGGTAAAGTTTGTGAGGTTTTTTATCCACTTCCCTCGCTATAGCTACTAAGTCTTTAACATAAGGCAGGAGTTGTAGCTTGTACAAGTCGGCTCGACCCTAATCGTGGCTTAGCAACGTTTGGAAGGCCAAATGAAAGTCCATTTGCACCCCAAAATATACTTCTGAAGTCTTTTTTATAAATCACGTTACTCACTTGGAGAAAACACCTTATTATTATGGTAAATTTTTAGGAAACAGACTGGAAGATCTCATGATACAAATTAGGCATTGGAAGAACATGATAAATAAATCGGTGTGCATGTATTATTTTAATACTAAATCGATATATTGAACAGTTCTTACTGATTAGATGCTCTGCGTTTAAATTCTTCTTCTTTCCATTATCTTACTTTTAATCATTTTAAGAGTAGATAAAGGCGTAGAGATTTACCTTCACGTCTTTACACCGAGGGAACGATCCGAAATTGATGTAGTGCTCATCTAAGATTCTCTAGAAAGCTACTCACCGTCCAAGATGAGCATTGCAGATAAATTTATTTAAGGTACTATAGACTGTTACGGACTACACTATTCGAATTGGTGATTTTGAGATAGCAGAGGTTTTTGTCCTTATCGAAAGTAAATGAGACCATTTTCGGTAAAGCTAAGTCAAGATAATTGAAGTTTCTTTATCTATGATCTACGGATGGTCAAATTGGTAGTACATGCAAACGGAATTTTATTTAAAATCAAACTTAAGTCATTAGTACATACCGATTTTTGAATTGCTGAATCACATTATTATTTAATTGGGCTTGTGAATTTGCCCGAACATCAAATTAAGTTTGATTCCTAACTTATATTCACACTAAAGTATGTCCTGGCTAACTTATAAATATAATATAGACGGGAAGAGTAATAATTAAAGGCTCCAATATGAAAAGACATTTTCAAACAGCATTGTACTCACAATCTCACCAAACTTTAGAAATCAATAAAAATTATATCTATTAATTGATATATCTGCGGTATCCAAATACTTAAAGATCGAAGTTCATAAATGAATTTGACATGGATTAATCGTCTTACCATTTATTTAATGGCTTTTGAAATCACCTGCCTAACTGGCCTTGTTGACCCCTCAATTGGAGTGAAATTATTGGCAATTGGATCAAATTTCCGTTTCTGTGAATATATAGGTACTCATATCGCCCCGACTGAGATAAAATTGGCCAATCAAGCGAATAATTGACAAGGAGCATATACGCTAATAGAGAGGCAGCTCTCGTGCGCACGTGCTCCCACAGGGGAGCAAAGGATGATAGTCGCAGACGGTTAAGGTAAAGGATATGCTCAAGGAGCTGAATCGTTATGATTGTAGTAAAAGAGAGGGAATACTCACAGCCATTGACCTTAATCAATCTATTGGGACTGCCCTGTCAAATTATGGTGATGTATTTTGACTTATTTTTCCATTAAAAAGAATGTGATAGAAATGCCTACAACTTCAACCACTGTTCAATCACAATTGTACAAAGTGATAAAGTCGCCTAATCACTAGCAATAACTAACGAGGTTGCCATTCAATCTCATATCAAAATTCGTATACAATCAAGGACATTTTTTAATGAAAAGGTTATTATTGGATATACCGTTCTTTATTACCGTAGTGACCATTAAGGATAGTGGTAATCGGTTATATATATCAGTTCCCCTTAATGTGATAATCTTTCAATTGGAGTTCAGTTTAGTAAGATACAGAGACAGGACGTTTCAGTAGAGTGGAGACCTATTGTCAGGACAGAAAGACATGTTGAATCAGATCAATACAGTGAGATACTGAAGCAGAGAATACGGAAATTCAGAAAAGAAGACTTGGGGGAGGTGAATACGGTGTCTTTCCCCTAAGTGCAGTTTTACTACACTGGCAAGACATTATGTTTTGGTAACAAAACACGAACGGATGGATTATTGCAATCGTTAATATTATTATCCACAATAATACAAAAAAATTTTACAAATTTAATTGTGGGAAGCAATTGACATTAGTTAACAGAAAGTCCAGCAAATGATAACTGAGATGGGATCAAAAAGGGGGAAATATCAAGGTATCAAAGGTTAAAACCCTGTATTTGGGTTATACGTTTTCAAAACAACTCTTGTACGTGTGAATTTAAGAAACTTTTCACCATTGTCTTTCCGATTGTATTTGTTTTTTGTGCTTCACTCTAATGCTTGCCATTTAAAATGTGAATGCAATCCTGAGATATTGAATCATGGCTCAAGTTCTCAAAATTTCCACTGAAAATTAGTCAAACAGGCCTCGTTTCGGAGTCATCAATATATATATCATGAATGAACTCTGCAGAAATTCGAATAATCGAAAAGCTGCATTGAGTTCGCTTGTCCAATACATTCTAACTTCCCTTCCAAATAGATTCTGTTATTTGCGTTGCATCAAGAGATGTTGACTTTTAAGTATATTTAAAGCAATCATCTAGCTAATGATGATAAAATGATAAAAATATCTATAGCCTGATTCGGTAGAAACAATCGATATTATCTTTTGAGCAAAGAAATAATTTTCCAGACTATTGTAATTCCACTGTGGATTATGGAAGAAATTGCGGACTTAATTTCCGGTTTCTGACAATGGGATGATTTTTGTTTTGATAAGGTTAGCAACGTACTCCGGAAACACTGGAACAAGCTCATGGTAGGCGTTCTTAGCATTTCCTTAACAGAAAAGAAAATTAATTGTTAATTTTAGAGTCCAGTTTATTTATATGAAATGAAGTTTAAATTAACTTGCATGCGGAAGTTCAAGAATAAACTTTTAAAAATTTTAGTTGGGTTGAATAGAAAAAAAGTTTTAGGGAAATAAAAATTGACCAGTTCATTGCAGAATTTTAGGTGCTGGAAACGTCGATCGCATATCATTTATAATAGCTAACTAACAACAAGCTTGTGATTGATGAAAATTAATGTTTGAATAGTTTCAAATTCCAGCATTAATTTTATGGAATTTGTTAAATGCTATGGCACTCTGTATTAGGGAGCATTTCTTTAAAAAATACCTTCTGAAGTTGCTTTTTTGAAATAATTACTGAGATTCCCTGAGGATATTAGGGAGGAATATTTTATTTAACAGCCTTTCCCTGTTAATAAAAGCTTCAGAGGCAGATATCAAACTAGGTTTCTGAGTGACGCACAATTCCTTCAGTATTAAAACAAATTCTGAGTAAAATCTGCATTGTTTATTAGCTTAAATACTTTTATTCCTATTTTATCTTTTAATTAGCTTATCAAAAGCTTACATTTATGTCTATGACTGCGTCATTATGACTTTACACATACTATATTACTGTCTTGTAGAGATTCTTTCAGCTATTTATGAATTTACTTTAAATGCAACTACTTTTACTGCTTATGGCAATACAAAATTTGCAATTTTTAATGACAGAAAGGCATTTGAGCATAGATAACTGTAAAAAATCCAAAATGTATTAAGTGAAGGAGGTGGAGTGGAAGTAGAAAATAAAGTTACACCATCAGAAGAGTCTGCAGTGATTCCCAAATATTCGAATTTAATAAATTTTCTCAGAATATAATATTTTCCTTTATGCTCCAATTATCCATGATGGTAACAAACTCTCCCACACTTGGCCAACTCAGTCAACCGATATGGGCTGGCTTTTCCACAACGCTTTGAGATGGTCACTGCTGCCACTTCCTCTGTTCCCGAGTTGTACCATTGTATAAACGACCATGTACACGGGCACCGCATCCACTAAATTCCGCTCTCATATGCGAAATCTCTATCTCTCTCAATCCCTGAACTTCCTCTTAGTTCTCAATGAAGCTCTCCAGCCAGAGGTCTTTCTTCTCCATCTTGTTCTCATGGCGAGGGTTGGTAGAAGAACGGCTGGAGGAAAATCAAATACCGTAGCTGCCACTTCATCTCACTGAAAGTCTTACGAAATTTGACTTTTTGATTAAGGCTGTACGCTTTTTTTCTTGGGAATAATCCAATGCCTCATGTTCGAATATTCTTATTTTTGCCCTTTAAGATTCATTTCCTGTTTCTTAAATAAATAACTTGGTTTTAACCTGACCTACTTTACTACCCGTAGTATAATAAACTGCTATATCCATTAACAATCGTTCTTTGAGGGTACTTTATTAAATTATATTACAAAACATTTACCTTTTCCAGTTAAGCAAATTAATACCTTAAGCTTTCAAGGTACGTATTATTATTTGAATGAGTGATTAAATTATAACTGACATTGTCGAAATGGCAGATAAGTTTAACTGACATTAGACAAAAATGGTGAATTTTAAATTGTTCCACGAGCCCTGAAGAAAGATCTAACATAATGTCCTTCTTAATGGACATGATGAGCGAATTAAATATTAAGTTTTCTGAGCTTGATCAACGTATTAATAATAATAATCAAATTCCTTAAAGCTAATTTTTGTCCAGAGCAAACTATTATCTATTTTCTGCATCTAAATTATCAAAGTTGAACTTAACTCCTCAGAATCTTAAAATACTCTCAGTTTATTTTCAAAATGATCACCTTATTGGTGAGAAGTGATATTATTGGCTAGAATCCGCGTTTTGTCTTAGACCGGAAGCTAATCTCAAAACTTTGATTTACTTGTATGCTGAGACACTATGGGTCGCTACCATCTCTATCTCTCCTTATTTTTAATATTTCATTTCATTTCAGGTAAGAATTTTCAAAAATAGTCCCATTTTTTACCAATTTAGCAAATGATGAAGATGATGCAGCTCTTACAATGGAAATAGAGATTGAAAATCCCGGTGAATCGAAGGGTGAGAAGGTGATTCATGAATTTTCCATGGAGGAGAATTGCCTCTTAGGAAGAAGTTGTAATAGCGGTGGAATTTGCATAGATACTACTACTCTACCTAATTTAAGCGTTTCTAAAGGAACCTGCGTTTGTCCTCTGGGCTATTCTGGAAAATTTTGCGATCAAAGTAAGCAATTTATGAGATTTTTGCGGCTATTCATACTGAATTACCTAATGGAGTAAAAATCGCGTTTTTGTTTATAAGAGTGGACAATTTCCCCCGGTTGTTTCTTTTTATTGTGAAATGTCTCCCGTGGTTATATAAAAATGTCCAGCGCCCTCTGCTTCGTTAATCCTTTTAAACAACATTATAATTCAAATAAAATCGGTAAATTTTCAAAGCAAAAACACTAGTATAAACATTTTAGAAAAACATGAACAAGATTCCAAAACACGATTGGAACGATCCTAGTACTATATTCCCATGAATCCGAGAATCTTAAATTCACCCTATTAAAATCCAATTAGATTTGTACTGGTTGTCATTTGGAATAGTATGCTTGTTCAGAAAAACACCTAGATACATATTTTAGTTCAAGTACCTTATGTCAACAAAAGTAAGAAAACGTTTGCAAATTAGGTGAACTTTATTGCGTTTAATCCCTGATTTTATCTAATTCTAAGCATTCAAAGATTTTTAAAAGGGCATATTTTCATGTGGTCATGAACAACCGGACAAAATATTCTATCAATCAGAGTGTTAGTTAGTTTGTGAGGGTCTATCCGTTAGTATCTCTCCATTTCTTACTTCCATTAGCAGTAAAATAATGACGCCTACGATCCAAGCAAATAATCCGCCATTTTCAAACACGCTTAATCACTTTTGACAATAATTAGTTTCAGAAACGGAATCCTTGGAGGTTGTCATCATTAAAGTTTCCGATTTCTTAGTTGTCAAGCTCTGATTTCGTATTCGTTTTAAGTTACCTGAGCCACGCACGGAACAATAATACTTTTTATTTCGCGGACTTAAATAGGACTGAGTTCTTGATTTTGACTGGAGTACTTATGGTGGTGTTGGAGAAACTGTACTTCTCTTTTACCTCTCTCTCTTCCTTCCTTCTGATCTGATTTAAAATTAGAGGATACAGGAAAGGTATTTTTTATCGTTGCATCAATGTCTAAGAACCTTACATTAACAGAGACGTATGAAGTAAATATTCGATAAATTCCATTTATTCAAACCTCCCCATCTCTTTACAAAAGGCTGTTGTTATTTTAAACAAACATTCACATAAACAGACAAAAAAAATACAATAAATAATTGTGTCATTATAAAAGCGTTTCTTATAAAAATGTATCCTTTTCTCAGAGTCTTTTCAAACGAGATTTCCAGAGATCCAGGATGGTGGATATTTAGCCTTTGGGGGGTGGCTTTTGCCGAAAATCGGACCCTTTTCAGTATCACTTCAAATTAAGCCCCATGTGCTTCGGCCAAAAACACTACTTTTCTTTTATTTTTCAATATCTCGCGCACAGGCCTTCTACTTGGAGCTGGATAACGGGATACTTCAATTGAGGTTGGTTAAAGATAATCGCAATTTTGTTTGTTTACTCCCTGTGAAAGTCATCCATTTCCAAAATGAAACTTTGAACATAATCATATATTCCTCACTAACACGAATCACACCTGTTAAGATGGGTTAAATTACTCGCTCTAGCACCCTCAGTCATTTCCTTTTGTCCATTTCTATGAGAGGAAGTTATCTCTTCCTCGAATGAGTGGGCATTATAGAATCTTTTCATTGGAGGAAGATTTAAATCTAATAGCCTAATACTGATGGAATTACACTTGATGATGGAACTCTCCCGCTGAAAGCCAGAATGAAGAGCTACGTTGTTCAAATCATCGCCTTGAACATCAATATAATTAGCAGTAATTTATATTTAAATTGGTTTCTATAGCAAAAAAAGATTAATACTCTGGAGAATCGTAGTTCAAAGGTCTAGATTTAGAAGAATAAGGTTCATCTAAGATATCTATCATAGGCCTATTACAAGCTATACACGATGTGATGGGGAGAAGACAACGATCTGCCGAGCAAGGTTAATTGGGAAGAAGTTATGACTAAATTGAGGCAGAAGAGCTTATTGATAGTTCGGGATCAATGCATAGGGATGATACGACGAGATGTTTAGTTGTTGGAAAATGGAAACCATCTGGTGTATGATATGCTTGTGTATCTTTTTATATATCTAGGACACAATAGATTCTGGAAAACAATGTCGTTTCCTAATATGTACATAATATCCGTATTTAGTTTTTTTCTAACTTTGGATACATTGTAGTTGATGATTCAGTGGCTCTGTAATGGAGATTAAGTCATTTCAGGATTTGGTAGCTTAATACTGTGGGCATTCCTGTTAGCAGTACGGGAGCTCCAGTCGTGTATGACACAGGAACAGGGTGCGCAAAGTGCGTTTGACACCTGCTAATGAATGTCAGAATGAATGTAACTTCAGCGTAAATCCCTTGTATCATATCAACTCACAACAAAGTATTTACTCGATTAATGAGAAAGGAAAACTGGCTAATCTACTAACTAGAAAAAATCGGAATGTGAATGTGTTTGTGCGGTGAAAGTGGAGTAAGATGGAGAATTTGCCAAATCGTCATTTTATATTTCGATCTTTATTATTTGGAATTTATATAAGACACCCTCAACGTATTCCAATTATTCTGTATAAGTATAAGTAGGACTTATTTTCTGTGAAATCACCTATCCAATGAAGAATAAAATTGAATTTTAATCAATACGTTTAAAATCTATACAGTCGTTTTTCTTCTCATTTCAGAATCTACAACAAGTCGATAGAAGGATATTTCTATCTGTCAAGACTACTTCAACATCCAACCGAATTGAATATATTAAACAAAAATTTCTTTGATATCTCATTTGGATTAAGGAAGATGAATGAGCTGTACCTTTCTCTAGACCACAACGAAGTCCATGGAGTACTGGTAAGTTCTGCCATAAATCAATGCATCCGCTTTCTGACTGGTGGAATGCATAATCGGTTTTTAAATTTAAATAAAATAAACAATTTTGCTTAAAGGTGTTTTAGAGATTTATTATTCATTAAAACACCATAGATTCGACTAGATCAATAGTTTGGTATTGATAGGGTTGGGATTGAGCGGTGTTTGTAGGGAAAACTGATCTGAAGAATGAATTCATGCTTCTTGTAAGAGTTTAATGCGCATGTTAACGGGATCTCTCCATAAGAATAAATCAATATTATATGCACATTACAAGTCCATTTTATACTTTCAGTTTTTGCATCCACCTCAGTAAATTTTTTAACTGTTCATCCTTGGACACAATTCAACATGGGCCAAAGGAAGGAGACCGGGTAAAAGTAGAAATTAAAGTAGGAGTATCAACAGATTTTTCTGCAATTTGCTATTAAGGTTCGAACTTCTGCTATTTACTTTCAGGGTAGAGTTGGCCACTTTGTGCTCCTATTTTCCAGTGCTTAAATTTCAAGACACATCCGCTGTTTCCTGAGTGAATTTATTGAGAACTAAGCACGAAGTCGGTTGACCGATTTGTTGAGGAATTTGAGGATAACCTCATAAAGGATAGATTTTAACCGCTTAGCCCATACATAGAATACAAAGTATTAGAATATCAGAAACTTCAGTTTGTAAGAATTAGACAGAGTTTTTTATGCTCTAAGTGTTATATTCACTATTTTCAAAAACTCGACACTAACTTAATCAAAAAGGTTGAACGGACGCAGTAAGGTTTGTAAAAAGTAATAAGTAGAATTTCTTTGCAGTCGTTTGTAACTATTATACCCCAATTTGAGGATATTGTGAACTGTCTACGCATTTTTCCTGACTTTATGTTAATCAGTGGTTCCAAACAAAGAAAATGACAGGAAACTTTGAACAAGATTGTTGTAGCTTAATGGAGTCAGTCACAGCTACTCCAAATAATCATTTTGGATAAAATAAATTAATAAAACGATTAGTTTCCCCGTGGAAGAAAAATAATGGAGAATTTTGTTGATTTTAAAAAGAAAAGCGTCAAATACTTGAATAAACTGTGCAAAAGTAGTAATAAAATATTGGTGGACAAACTGCTTAAAAAGAATAAGTGGCTAAAATATTATTTTTTTAGGAGACACTTTCTTCCGAAGAAGGGTTTGGACTGCTGATTAATTCCTTCAATCGTGAAAATACGATCTTCATTGGTGGCCATTCGAGTTTGACAAAGGGCCAATCTTTCCCTATTGTCTCCGCTGCTGAAAATTCTCTGATAGGATGCATCGGCGATATTGTGATCAATGGGCATCTCTGTGATCCACGACAAGGTTCTTATGTCGGCGACGCTGTTTCAGGATATGGAATAAGTTAGTTTCTAATTACTTCATTTTCAGTAGAGTGTCTTACAAAACCTTTAATCATTTAACGTCTTTTTGATCAAACAGTTGATTGTTCAAGAAACGTTTGTGACAATCATGTCTGTGAAAACGATGCTGCTTGTAAACCAGTATCCGCAACTGATTATGTGTGTCAGTGTCCTCTGGGGACTCGCCCACCGTCGTGTAAACAAGGTAGATTTCAAAAATCATTACTGTCATTTTATTCTAACGTTAACATGTATTACGCTGGTTGGATATCCAGGTACACTGCTTCAAATATCCTTAATTTGGAGAGAGGGGAGAAAAGAGTCAACAAAATACGCCGTTTTAGAGGGAGAGGAACAAAAATTTGCCATTCGCATTGTAAATCTTCTATCGAAAGCTTTTAGAGTTAAATGCTTACCTTCAGAGTTCCTTGGAGGATAAACAGGTATCTCTTTTAATGTCAACATTTAGGTTGATATTTCAATTTAATTACTTGGATTTTTGATAATATTTGAAAGGTTTGGGTGCTGCGGATTTGAACTCAATGGAGTTTATTTCTTTTGCATTACTGCGATCTCTCGAATAATGGAAGAATATAGTTTTACTTTATGCGGACGTTCCTAGGCATTATATTTTGCTGTCCTAATAGAAATTTCGCAAAGATTGTATTTCACATATTTTTAAAAGGGTATGAATCCATCATCGACTGAAATGAAGCAAACGATGTTTAGGTAGTTGCCGTAAATTTATCAAGGAAAAGACCTAACATTTTAAATGATTGAAATTCTGTTTTCCCCTCATTGAACTATAAGATCAAGAAAACTTTTGATTCTTTAATTATTCTTTGTAACCGCGTAATTCCGGTAAAATGAATATGGTTGCACTCAATTTTTGTTTTTCCTAACTGCTCTTTTTTACTAAAAATTATCGGTTTACAAAATGTCTCAAGGTCAATCATCTGGGGTGGAATTTGTGATTTACCTGCGATAAATTTGATTAAAAATCATACAGAGCACACGATATGATTGACGTCTTAAATAAGAGAAGAATGAAAAGGTTAAATATAGTACTTAAGTAAGAATAATAGTAGAATTAGGTTTAGGGAAACTAATTGATGCAGTTTAAATAGAGAGCAAACATAGATTGTTTAAACATATACTGTGTCTTTCCTATAGACACCAGAGAAGTGAAGTGCGCAAAATATCTGATTCTTCAGGTCTCTCAGCACTGAAAAGATATCTATTAACCTAAAGAATGTATTTTATTTAATTAATTAATACTGCAGACGTTAGTTAAATTGAATTTTCGACTTACAGAACACTCGAAAATCTTGTAGAATGCTCCTTTGTCAGTGTACGACTATCGGTTCCTTGGCTATTTTTTTCTTTCAGATCGAATACCAATTATTCCAGAATTTCTTGGCAATTCATATCTTTCCTTGAAAGGGTACAGAGATACGTCACTTTCGGAAACTTTACTCGAAATAACCTTTCTTCCAAAGAAGCCAACCGGATTGCTCATTTATTCGGGATTTTCATTTGACAAACGAGGAGATTTTATCTCCATTTCTCTTGTGAATAGCCAAGTATTTGTTGGCTTCGATCTTGGTAGCGGTCCAGCATCAATGCAGTAAGTTAAATATAATTTAAAACTACTGAATATCTTTAAAATGTGACATTTTATTGAAAAACAAGTGCTAAAATGTAACAAGTGAGACCCCAGTCTAGAAACAAGGTAAACTTGCTAAGCTATTGCTTTCCTAGACTTCGTGAATGTGAACGTGTCTGGATACGCTGAACAAAACTAAGGGAATAGACAATTTGCTTATATCGATAAGATGACGACGGTATTAGTTCCTGTTCCTACTTGAGGTAAGAAAGTATTCCTGGCAGGTCATCGATCAGTTCTTGGATTTCTCCTTCCAATTGGTCAATTATATGGATTTAAATAAAGAGTTATTAATAATTCTTAACATAAAAACTCAGTACCTGCAGTCTGTTTTCTGTTCGTTTAGAGTCAAACGCATTTGCACTTTGGTGAACAGCAGTTAAACACCCTCGTATTTAGTCTCACTGTCTTATTTTCTCTGACTCTCTCTAAGAATCAGGGAAAACAATCCTTTAAAATGTAAGAGTTATAATCACTAATAATTATGGCTTGGATATTTTAATTTGGAGTCGTAAGTCACTTTAGACAACGATAATACCACATATTGGAATCGGAGCATATCGAAACCTGATGTAGTACCTGTTCCGGTTTCTGTTCTTTTTTTCCATATTCATATTGTAATTACCAATAAATTCCAGTTATTTCCAGTTATAGAAACCCAAATTTACAATTTTTAACCGTGAAAAATCATCTATCCAATAACTAATGAAAAAATATCTCACAGTAATGGAAGCGAACAAAATGCCGCGAATTCATTTGGGTTCAAGATATATCAAGTTATCATTTTTATTCAGTTGTATAATACACAATTTTATGCGATAATGTTCCACGATTCAAAGCTCCGGATCAACTTAGGTTCCTTACTGAGCTCATGTTTGCAATTTTCATAGCTGTTGGATCAGTTGACTGAGCCGAGTATTCTTGCATCCTAGGTATATCTATCTCTATAGTTCTAGAAAAGGAAATTGTCTCTTAACAACAGGAATGAGATGATTTGGTTAAATCATCTCAATGTATTTATTTTTTATATATTTCAGGGGCAAGAATGAAGTTCTTTTTTCTTATATTTCACCGGATTTCAGATATCTTATAGCATTTCCGTTTTGTCTTCTGTTGGGCGTTACTGTAAGGATGAAAATAGCAAACAATGAAATTAACTGGGAAGGGAGTAGTTTTACATTTGTTATGATGTAATCCACGATGCTTCTTGATGTTTGACCAAGTATTTTCTACTAGTATTGAAATAGAAATGAAAAGATTAGAAATGACAACTTAAATTTCATAATTATTTTAAATTTAACTTATTCAATCAAGTACTGTCCATTTGCAGGGTTGAATCCGACTGCTTTCTTTCTTGGTAACCACAGATGAACATATGTTCCTAGTTGTCACTGTATTGGGGTTTTCTGCGAATGTTCTTTGATTCCCTCGGAAGTAAGCTTTAATTTCCAATTCAAACCCTTTTTCATATTGATTGAATTTAACTTCAAGAACTACTTACTAAAATATAAGATGGACACATTTAGTTCACATTTAAAAATGGTGCGAATTTCCATAAGGAAATCAAAATATCATGGTGGTGCATTAAAACATTCAATGATTTACTGAATAGCTTACCAATCGAATGACTTAAACAAAATTATGATAACTTTTTAAACTGGATGTCATTTTTCCGCCAGAAATCAACCTGAAAACGATTATCCATGATCTCTTTGTAGTAAGTCTGCTTTTAATTTTTCCCGCTCCGGAAATAACTGATATTAAAGCCTAACAACATATGTACACAATAGTGGCTATATTCGTAATTAGATTTTGTTCAATATAAACAATTTTCAGTAGAGCATCCGCGATATAGTTGCTTGGGTATAGAGTGGCGTCATAGAACCTCCCTGGTGAAAGACTCGACTTCTACCACCCAGACTTAACGGGTGAGGATGGATTTGAACCTCTAACAGCAGACGAGTGCGGTGACTAATGCGCTGCCGACATATAAAGAAAAGGGGATCCTTACCTGCTAACTAAAATTACAATAACCGAACCTTGAATATCAAGTTTTAGTGGGTAAAGCCTTGAAAACATCAGGTAATGTTAGGCGATATTTCCCAGGTCAGCAGTTGTAGTGATTATACTTGACCAATCTGAGTACGGCTAACAATTTAAATTCATGATTTCTGATGACAATAAGTGCATTTTGTGATAGATCGTATAAATGACAGGAATTCGACCGAACGAAGTGTAGCTCTAAGTTCAAATTCCAGTGCAAACTCAGTTATCACCTTCGTACAGTTTGATACACTCATCTTTAGATTTGAGTTCCTTTTCGGCCTATCATTTTTTTATTCTGAAATACATATTTATAGGGGTCTCTTTGTAAACTAATACTTTCACCTCACTTTATATCCCT
The DNA here is from genome assembly GCA_900708905.1 of Hymenolepis diminuta. Classification (NCBI taxonomy): domain Eukaryota; kingdom Metazoa; phylum Platyhelminthes; class Cestoda; order Cyclophyllidea; family Hymenolepididae; genus Hymenolepis; species Hymenolepis diminuta. Next base: position 46,410 of record CAADRB010000032.1, read on the forward strand.
AATTTCGAGAGGATCAGAGATAACATCCATTAGCCTATTGGGGTTAAGATAACAACTAACGGCTGACAACTAACAAAAGTTCAAGCATCACAATGAGGATTCAAGCAGGTAAAAGAGAGAGGGAACATGTGTCACATGTGTCATGTGTCACAGTGAACCTACAAAGACAGTTTATACGAGTCACTTGGGCAAGGACGCGCGTGAGGTGTTAGTGTAGATGTACTTTCAAGTGAAATGGGACAGTAATAGAAAAAAAAAGGGGAATCGATAAACTGGTCTAGATATGACAGATAGAGGTTTGAGTCATAAGGGCATAAAGATTCACTGTGGCTTCGTGGACGAGAAACCAAAATGTTTTCATTGAGAATGCGAATAAAGAGTAATTTTGGGAATGCATAGAGGGTCATCCTTTGAGTTATATATAAAAGATCGATTGCATGACCATTTTGTTCTTTACAGGTTTGTCGCATCCGACACGAATTTTCTTTCTGAACTCTGTCAAATTAATGTGAACCTGAAAATTGATGAGTGGAAGAGTAGAGCTAAGTTGTTTTGATTAATAAGAAGCTGCAATTCTGTGCTGTTCAGCTTTAGCTGGTTTGAAATTTGATTCCATCTAACCATGCCAGACTGATCTCTACGTTATCTGATACAATCTTTTCCCATTTTAAGTACATTTTATTCATTTATTCGCAGGCTTTGAGAACTAATTGCCCCCTTTCCAAGACAAAGTAGTTCGTATGCGTTTAACAATTATGTAGGTTTTTCAATAGTGCCTGACCAGATTCAATAAAAACGTGCTCTCTTTGTCACTTCATTAGAGATTTCTGCAATTGAAATACCCGAAGAAAAATAACTATATTTTTGTAGATTTGCCACTGATTTAACTCCTAGACCATTTAAGAAAAGCGTTTCTCGAGTCCTCTTGATGAGAAATTAGATTTCCGTCACCCGCTTTAACTCTAATTTTTCACTGCAAAAGTCATTCCACTCTTTGGATATGCACCGTTAGAACTCGAATCCATGACCTTAGACATCGTGGACAAGCACGTTACTGGCACAAAAAAGTACAAAACATGCTTACACAGCACTAAATGACTTTTATCTCCTACTTAAAGAGGTTATACATTCAGCTGATGGTTGTCGCTTGATTATCTATGGATGAAAATTATGTTAAAATGTATTTGCATTTGAAGCATAAAACTGAGAGAAAACTGATAAGTCAATTCAGGTCCATCTTATTAATAAAAGAGACTTCTTCTTTTGCAGATCTTCTCAAAATGTCACTTTAAATTACTGGCAAACCGTTCGTGTGAAAAGGATAGGACGAAGCTTTGATGTTTATCTAAATGACGAGCACATATCCCCAGGACTGAAATCCTTCTCCCAAGGAAATCTAGTTCAGCTAACAATAGCTGATGATCTACTTGTTGGTGGACATCCTGATCCTGACCGTATTTCTGCATTGCTTCCAAAATACGATGACTTAGTTTCCTATAAAGCTGTAAAAGGTTTTGTTGGTTGCGTCCAATCGGTAAACGTTCAGTTTTTTTGTAAATATCCCTCTAGTTAATTATAAATGGACATCGGGTAAACCTGTTAGATGACACGATTGATTTTATAAATGTTGTCAGCTGTAAACAACATGAATGTGCAAAAAGATCTTCTCCGTGCGGTTTTAATGGAAAATGTATTCCTGATTTAAATTCTTGGCGATGTGTTTGTTCAACCGGATTTATGGGCAAGCAATGTCAAAATGGTAAGTGGTAATTGTAATTTAACCAAAATCGTAGAATTGACAACTAGACATCTTTCTCAAATGTTCTTCAAAAGTGACAGCTTTCTCTTGTTTGAACAGTCCAAAATAAACCACACGTAAATTATAATCAATTCTAATTTTAGAAATTTAGAAATTTAAATTCATTTATGAAAATATCCGCCAATATTTCTAAAGCAAAGGATGAGGTTTCGAATGAAATATTATTCGTCGTCGAATCAAAATTAAGTTCAAAAGATCAGTTATTGTTCTTGGAATTATCAACCAATGAGGCTACGATTCGCCTGGATGTGTGGACCCTTCCTATTGGCTGGCTATCTGATAGACCAATCAGCATCGCCTCCGTGAGTCACAAATCCGTTCATTCAACCATTAAGATTTCACCAGGGAAATGGCACACTTTTAACTTAGCGAGGCAAGTGATTTCTTTATTTTATTTATTCATATTCAGGAATGAAAATGAAATTGAAGGTTTTGTCAATGGAAAGTCAATCATATCTGTTGACCTTGAACAGTTCGGTAATTATGTCTGTAATCGAACCGTCTTCTATATCGGTAAGTCGCCTTCAATGACATTTATGATTTAGGTGGTGCACCACAATCCCTAATCGATAAAATCGAATTTCTACGAGAATTTATTTCCGAAATTGAAATCAAAGGAAAAATTGGCGGCTTTATCGGCTGCATACGCGATATCAGAATAAACCACTCACCGGTTGATTTGAGAGACGCGACGAAGGAGCAAAATATCGGCCTATGCACCAATGAAAACTCCTGAATTTTAACTGTTATCTATCGTACACTCGTTTAAATAATATGGTCAAGAGTTATAACAGTGATCTTTGGAGTTCTGAATATATTAAATGAAAGAGAATGTTTCAATGTAACCGGAGTGTTTAGGAATTCTTGTGGAGAAGCAACTGTATTTAAGCCACTTTTCTAGCAATAACCACAATCCCTATATGAGGGAAAGGCATTTGTAAACCTTCATTTTGATAGACAGTGGTATGTAGCCAGGGCAGAAGGGGAGAATTAAGATGGATACAGGCAGTTCGAAGCTAACTGACTAATAAATAAGGAGGGAGAAGGAGAAATCCCTGCTTGAACTTGTGGGCGCAAATCGATAAACTGATTCGGTTAAGCGGCACTGGATAAATAAAGAGGAATAAGTAAAATTTGTAAGGCTATAATTTTAGATCTCCTTAACGTCTGCGAGTAATCAACGACGCTTCGTAAGTTGATTGCTGACTCAAGGTAAAGTGTAGGAAAGAGATGAGTGGAAAGGAAGGCAAGTAAGTATGAAAGGGCAAGAACAATACATCTGGACATCTGAGAGCATGAAAACTGAATAGATATACATCCTGAGTGATGACTCTATTTTTTTAACTTCCAATATGTTGAAAATGCTCAACGAATAATCTTAATTGAAACGGTTAGGAATAAAAGTTGGCTAAGGTTAAAATCACAGCAAAAGTGAAAGAAATTGACAATAAATGTATAAATGAGTATGGCAAACCGTTCAGTTAAATTAGTTGGTCAACAGACCCTTAGTATCATGAAAGTGTACCTATCTAGAATATCAGGAAACAAACAAAAAACTCGGCTTTGAAACCTTTGAACATTAAAATAAGAAAGTTGTCAGATTGGAGTTTCTTGAATTGGAATTAAAAAGGGTCTTTAGCTTTTTGATTTCATTGTAAATCTACCGAACTACATTGTTGTTTTATCTATCCAAAGAATCCCATGAAATAATAATAAAATAAGAAAGTTGTCAGATTGGAGTTTCTTGAATTGGAATTAAAAAGGGTCTTTAGCTTTTTGATTTCATTGTAAATCTACCGAACTACATTGTTGTTTTATCTATCCAAAGAATCCCATGAAATAATAGTAAATTTTGGTTGGTTTCAATGATGTTAATCCCAGATTACGTCAACTGAACGCCTTGCAGAAAGGAAACTGCAAGTGGTGCGACCACTCGTGGCATTTCAGGTGTTATCTTTCTTCTGACATTAAACGAATTCGGTCTGGATTGTATAAGATGTGATCAGGAAGCTACATGGGAATTCAAAGTTCCGTTTATGAAAATTAATGCAATTGCAGCCGGATGCCTTCAGAATTAATGTCTAGCACCAATTTACTCGTTAGCCAAGCTGATAGTATTGTGGACAGAGTGGCGCAAGTTGCAACCCCATCCTCAGAAACAACTTTACTTTTAAAGGAAAGTGTCCTCATATCTTGCCCTTCTCACAATTTCGTAACTGTAATGTCGAAACCATGGATTCCTATGTCGAATTCCTATTCGTAATACTAGCCTTAATCGTTTGGATGACCAAATGGGCTTAATAATATGGGATTAAAATTGCGATAAATAATTCAAGCTGGTCAAGATGGGTGGAGTTCGAATCTCTGTTGCTACATTTGGCACACGGGCTAGGGCAATTTGATACTATTGAGCCGGATGCATTTCCCTATTTAACAAGGACGGTTGAAATTAATTTATTTATTCGCCAAACCTCTTAACCAAAGAGGTCAAAAGAAGACAAATCTCTATTGAATGCTTTAAATCTTCCTACTTCTTTAATAATTAAGCATATTACAAAATGAATGGAAAGAAAATCAGCCTCTATAACAATAAAACAATATTTATGAAAAAGAGAAATTAGAATGCTTGTTTAAAAATTTTAGAAAAGTTTATCTGTATCAAACCAATATTCCTATGCCTAGGAGAATTTATTATTATCCATTCTTGTTAATTATTCGAAGTGTCACTGATAATATAAACGTAACATTTCGTTCAAGGTCACGGTAAACTGAATGAAATTCAGAATCCTTCAATTCCTAGTTAACGAATAAGACATTATCAGCCTCTAAGTCTGCGTGTTACTTCTTCTTCAGGTCTAAAATGACGCAACAAATGCTTGCCCAGCTAATCTGAGTAGTCAGGGTTCTTCAAAAATGCAGCAGACTCATCGAATTGATGAGGGTATGGCAACTACATAGTCCACTTCAGTTTATTATAGATTTCCACTTCCTTCCATCATCGTTGATAATAAAATACGTTTCAATTTTTGTGGATCTAGTCGAGTCACCAGCATCTAGACTGTCACTGAAATTAACAGCATATGAACTAGACAATATGTATTACAAAACCCCAGTTTGAAAACTGTGCCTTGGAAAATCTAAATATTCAGCTACGAAGCCAATAATCAAAAAGGTAAAAGACCTCATATACTATCAAGCTCTTGTATTTTTAGGAGTTTACATTAAACAACCAGACGATAATAACAAGCACACGAGATCACTCAAACAGACGAACACAGACATACATTGAAGTGAGAGAGGCTTGATGCTTCAGTAGACTCGGCTAAGCTTCCGAAATATGCGGAATTAGCGGCAGCATCCACCACCAGAGCACATTTGTGGTCCGCAGGCGGTTGCGCAAGGTGAGTTATTTGGAGCGCATGGAACGTTGCATGGAGTGCAGGTCTCGTAGCAACGAGTGCATTCGTAGTACTCCGGTCTCAAAACAGTGTAGCGAGTTTTGCAACAAGTGGTGGCTCTAAAAGACGGTAAAATGTAGGTTTGGTGAATCGGCAATGTCAAGTGCGTATTAAAATAGCACACTGACGTAAATTCGGCATTGGTTTTTTCTCATTTCGCATGATCTTATTTAGCGGCGTGGAAATAAGAAAACATAAGTTAAATACTTAGGAAAATGGCAATGAAAAGAAAGAGAAAAGCTTTTAGATTAAAAAATTGATATACTTGACTGGGTAGACGACATTGGGGTCTGCGCCAAGACGAGTACATTGACCAGTGCTGCACATCGTGTTCAGTGGAGTATTGAAGAAAACTGTGCTTGAATAGAAAGTGACCTCTTTTATAGGCTTAAGTTGGTTCGTTTTTCTAGGGACTAATTACGCAGTCTAAATTCAACGAGTTTGCGATTTGAGGACCTGTGAGAAAGCTCAAGAGCACATGCGCAGTTAATTGTACATGGTTTTAAAGGATCTTTTGTCGATTGTTATTCGAGTATTGAGTAAATTACGGACGTAGAAAATTATAAAGTGGAAACAAAAAGGGCTAGACTATATAGTGCAATTTAGGGGTGCGAATATTTATTATGCATTTAGATTGATTTTGTTAATTTCGTTTGAAGGATATCTCTAACTTTGAGACGTTTCAATATTTCAGGAGAAACACCTCTGTGGTTGCAATAAAATTGTAAAAAATATTTATATATAAAGCTTTAAAATAATCTCTTCATGAACATTTATCAATCATAATGTTATACTTCAAAATAAATCCTTTTATTATAATTTTAAGGACGTTTTAGAATTCCAAGAAATAAAGGCATCTATCATTCGTAAAATACTAAATTTATTTTCTTAATAATTTGTTAATTTTAAATCAATACCTGAAGTGAAGTGAAAAATGTAAAGTTTTGATTCAAATTTAATTCGGTTTAAATTGGTTTTGACAGAATTAAAATGATTGACTTAACACTTAAAAAATACCTTTATACTACTCGTCATGATAGTTTCTTGGCTATCAGAAGGAAGGTGTGCTGGGGTGGTTAAGCAGTCATCCTAATTAACAAATTGGTTAATAAGACCTGGGCATCTCGAACTTGAATTCGTTCTGTAACTGTATCTTGAAATGAGAACATTGGAACTTCAGAATATCCAGCAGTGGACTATACCTAAGAAGTAAAAGTATACCTAAGGAGTCCCTAAAAATTAATTTCGGAATATTTTTTTGATGCCCCGGCTTTAATTTCTGCATCCAATAGATCACTTTCCTTTAACTCATATTAAACAAATTTGACTAACCTCATGATTTATTATTATACAAATTCTGTACTGCTCTGGGTAACAAATAAATCTTACAATTCTTTACCCCTTCTCATGAATCATATTGCACTGATTTTATTCTCTCTATTGAGAAATATAATGTAACTTCCATTTTAGTCTAGTGACTGAAGGTTTGGCTTTGAATGGAGTAGATAAGATATCTTCATATGCATAAAGAATATTTCATCAGGGAATCATTCTCTCTCATCTCTATTTCCGCATATGTGCCATCTCAAATGAATTTCCATCTCCATTTCCATTTCCATTACTAACTTTTCCTCAAATTAACATATCGATTTGGCCCTCGTTTCTAAATAATGAAGTATTCTTCTAGTATTCATGCACTTCCAATATAATACTTAAAACTGGAAGGATTTCTTTGGAACGATATATTTCGCATTCTCTATTGTCCTTCTATCCTATGGAGTTAGAATTGAGTAAATTCCTCTATTCTTCGCCGGGTACTACTTGAAGTGAAATACTTTTTAATTGTGGTTGAACAACGCCAAAACTGGAGGTATTATCTTCCAACATTTCTATCTAGACTTATATATTAGTGCCCCTTAGGCGATTTGTAAGCAATTTGGAAAAGAAATACATTGATGGAGTGCCTGTATTTTTTATATTGAATGAACGGTATAACTTTCAATAGAAGACCAAAGTTTGTAGCCATAAATTTTTAAAATGAACACTTCAAATATCCGAGGGAAGCCGTAATACAAGGGACTTTTGGAAGTCAGTTTATTTGCATCCTATTCAAATACATATGCTACAGATACTGTAAAATACATAAATGCAATTCTGATTGCAATCTTATCAGCTCTTTGAATGTACACATTTATAGTAAGTGGAGGTGGACCTCAAACACCATAAGCAGCCAGTTCTCATCATGGAGGCCCAATGATGCTACCTCCTAACCCAAGACGGGCTTGGAAATTATGTTATTATGATAATATTTTATGAAAACGTTAATTCAGCATGCTAAAAATGAGTTACTTGAGTTATAGTACAAGGATATGGGGAAGATAACACAGCTTCGGCGAGCTAAGCAGAATACTTAAAACTCCTAAATCGAATAATTTTTCAAATTGAGAGAACCTACCAGGCTAAATTTTATGGAAATGCCTTCAAAGCTTTATTTTTGAAGTCGCTAATCAAATTCCTTTAATTTATGTTATTGAAATTATATTACATTCTATTTTTGCAATAAAGCGTCACTTACACTGGTGGATAAAATGTAAGGATTAAAGAGTTATTTTTATCTATTAAGAATACCCAAGTGGTGTTGGATGAGACATTTAATCGAGAGAGGTTTCGCTAAAAGACTCTGAGTACCAAGAACACCCACGCTAGTAGTCAGGACCATTTAATATATGACTAGGAATAACTAATAATTTTTACTCCTCCTCCCCCTCCTTGACTTTCAAAATGAGAAAAACGATGAAATTAAACAAACTGATACCCGAAATCCAATTCAAAGAGATATCGGTACCGAATAAGCATTGGCTTAGCAGAAAATATGTGATTAATTAAACGAAGTATGATTTCAGTTTATTTAATGTTTTGACGTTCAAGAATTCTACTATAATGAATAAACATTTTGGTTTAATTTTGTCACCTTATTCAAACAAAATACGATTTTAGATAAAAAGAGACTATTTTGAACGGTAGTTTAAGAGATTTATCGGTTTTCGGATATAAGAAGTTTGTTCTTCACTTAGTAGGCCGAATTCACGTCTTGATCCTGATACTATTTTAACGCGCTTGTTGAAAGATTTATGATCTAAGCCTACAGAGTGCCAAATCTCAGTAAGCAATTCTATCTGAGCATACGAAGGGACAAAATAGTTCAGGTTAAAAAGGAATAGGAAGAGAAGTCAGGGCAACAAGATTCTTACCGCTTTGAATTCTGGTTGCATTGAGCTGTAAACTATACCACAAGAGTTAGTATTTACTTAGTAATAACCTAACTTTCCACAGGTCAGTTCTCATAATTTGAACCCTGGGCTTTCGGGTGAGTTCATATCTGCGAAATCCGTTGATTACATTGAATGTTCCTGACAGCCATCATGCGTATTTGTAATGCAATTAATCATGCTACCGCAATTTATTTGAAAATGAATTTTTCAATTCTACTAATTTCTTAAACAAGACCCTCTTAAAGAATTTATTTCAATTTTCCATATTACATGCTCGCGATTGTTCGTCAGTCCAACCTGGCTTTTGTTTCCACATTTTAAACAGTAGCTTTCAGCTAAAAAAGAAGATTTTTGTAAAACTTTTATTTGATAGTTTAATTTAGTTTAACTGGCTCATGTTTACAGTACATTTAACTTGGTGAATTTCTTTCACAATTTCATATTTGCGCACTAAATCACGCGGCCACCAAATCGTGTCCTGAAAACTGAGCATTTCCGAGGACACTACGTACTTCACCCCGTGAAAAACTTCGATTACCCCTTCATAGTAAAAGAGTATATAAGTCGACTGTTTGTGAAGATCAGAAATCATCGTTCAGAATTCCAAAATGAGTTACGGTTGCGGTTGCGGTTGCTGCAATGTCTGCAGAACTGTCTGTTCTGATTACGTCACTGACCCTTGTGGATTCTTCCCAGGGCAGTAAGTTTCATTAATTATTTCATCTCATTATATCCCATTGAGTGTAACCTTACTTACTTCATTTCAAAAGTCTTTATTAATTTTGCATTAGCTTAGTATTAATGTTCACCTGCTGAGATATCAATTTTTTGGAAACGTGTATGCATTTTAATCTTTTACTTTTTCTTATTAATCTCCCTTCAGTTCTTGGATCACCTGCGGTAGCAACTTTGCACCACCTCACGGCTGGAGTAACACTGGTCCATTCGCGCCCTACCGCTACGGAGGCGGCTATGGGTGCTGCTAAAAGTCGTTCGATTGATATCGTCCTAGTCGATTGATCATATGTTACTCTTCTGAAATTATTGACGCCAAAATAAAGGTTTAATCTGATGAAAAGCATTTTCTTTCACTTCTTGCCACAAATTAATTTGATAAATTGATACTGACAAAAATAGCAAAAATAAAACAGAAACAGTATCCAGGCTTTAACATAAATCAAAGTGAACAAAAAGAAATTTAACTAAAACTATATTTTATTTAAAGCTTTTGATGGCTAGAATGCTAAGATATTTTTTAAAATTAATTAAAACAAGAAGCATATAAGACAATTACTTGACACTTTCCTTAATTTGTAGTCCACATCCTCTTTAGCTTTGTTTTTATTGCGTTTATGAATTTTATTCGATAAATTCAACAAAATGGTAAAGTGATCAGAATTTGTTACCGTTAATCAAAACCAGTAAAACCTTCCTATTTGATAAACCAAAAGAAAACTAAGGCAAATTATCGCTCGAGGTATCTATCAATAGTGTTAATCACAACCGGTTTCGTCTTTGATTGTCACTAAGTTAATTTACACTTCTAAAAGGCAAAACAGCGACTGGATTTTGGGACCTCTTGGCAAGATTCAAACTCATATTGGTTTAATTACTCTAATATTTACCAATAATTTTTAGCTGAATTTGGCGACATTCAAAACCACCTTCAACTAATGCAAACCCTACTGAGCTCGGCCATGTTAAATTCAGGTATCACTTGTATCATTCTGCTAACTTCTTCGCCATAAAAGATACATTGCGTTGGTTGTTTGTGTCAAGGAATAGCTCTATAAATCTAAAGATGCAATTAACACCACCATTCAACATTTTGTTATCGGTAACTTCGGACATGGACAAACGCAAATGCAAACTGGTTTATGAAACTCCATACAACTTAGAACTTCCACTCTTGAGAACCAACTCCATATAGACGTCTTTATAGCTGAGCTTAAATGGAACTGAGTATTCTAAAATTCTAAAACTTTGTCATAGCGGTACAAATAAAATAGGTACAAGGTGGAAATGAAACTCAAGATGGGATCTCCTGAAATTTTCAACTGAGATTGAGTTTGATTTGCACAAAGCCATACTAATCTCTAGTAAAACTGCCGTAAAGCCAGAACTGGATATCCTCTCATAGAATCAATGATCTTCCTAGAGCTAATAGGGTTTAACGGCCTTTCTCGACTGACAGAACCAAGAATTGGATCGAATAATTAGAAATGAGCTAGAGGGTGAAGGAGGAGATGGAAAACTAGGAAGCAAAGAGGAGACGTCCGTACTGACTGAGGACAATCCGGATTATGGTAATGATAAGGCCGCTGATGGATTTTGCGTGCTTTGTTCACTGTTGAGCAATAAAGAGTAAGGATAAAGGTATTAGTCAGTGGGCGAATTTTATGCCGAAAGACTGAGCAGTACTATGAGTAGGGGTGCGAAGGTACTACATATCATTTATCTAATCTTACTTTTACTGATTTTGGACATAAAAGAAATTGAGGAAAATATATGGGGCAATGTTAAATAGATCTCAAACCACGCAGTTGACATCGATGCAAATATTAAGTGTTGAAATCAATTCAAACTAATTACGTCAATATAAATACGAAATAGTATTTAATTATTACTGACTGAATCAGTATGAGAAGTCGTGGGATTTCAAAGAAAGTATTAAATTTATCGAGCCGACGGTGGTAGATTTATGATTTATAAATTTTCAGATTAAGATAATGTTATATAAAGGCTTAAGTAATGAATAAAAAACTTTCCGGAGAGACTCTGAGGATATGCGATTACATTTGACAATAGTGAGAAGGTCAGGTCAGGTTTTCCCGTACTCGAAAAATAGACATTTGAATTGCGCACTTCCTTTAAACGTACCAATAAATTTTCCATCTCATTATTACATAAAGGCTCATTATTTGTGCCTTCATCTGCAGGCTCATACCAGCAAGACAGTAACAAACTGGAAAAGAGTCAAGTCGAAAAGTGCACTTGAAACCAACTTCGCATATTACATGTAAATTCGCTGTTGTGATTAAGTAGTTTTAAATGGTCCCTCGAACTCTTTTCGTCGATTTCTACAAAAACAAGAGTATTTGTAACAATGGAAGGGAATTGAAAGTTAAAGATCGTTTTACCTATACACTTCTGAATTGTCATAATATTGATGTTCAGTGGCGCGCAATCCGTATAGTGCTTCATAAAACAGCAAAGCATTATGTGGTCTCATTACCGTCTGGCACCATACTTCATTTTGAATTATAAATAAATATAAATCAAGGTCAATGCAACAAGATATTATCATCAACTTAATGGAACTTTAATTTCACGCAGTACCGATAAAGCTTTGCATGCTTGTTTAAGACTTCAACTGGAAATTTTCATTCCTAAGCAAAATTGACATCGAATATAACTTTGAAGGTTGGTATGTGATGGCGCAGCATCTATTGGACTGTAGACTTCTTGCTGAGCTATTACCCTTCTTACTTCTTGGGATTTTATCACAAAGCAAGATGGAAGGAAGAGCGATCATTGGTAGAAAGGATGTATTGAGTGAGTTGAGATCGTCAAGTGCCTGTTTTAGAGCAGATCGGGTAACTTGATCGCAGGCCCTGAGGGCGCAGGAGATGTTGATCCGAAAAGTAGGATCAGGCTGACTTACAATACGGAATAATCACATTAAAATTAAAATATGCGAAAATGATCATGACGAAGTGAGTCAGTTGGAAATTTCGATTCCATTGAGTTAATAAGGTCAATGACGTGCAATCGATGTCTTACATGCTCTATTCGACAAAGTAGTGTTTTGCCTTTAACCCAACAGTATAACGAATTCCTATTGATTATGGATGGTGTTCAAGGGCAGCCTTAAATATCCCAACGTGTGCGAAAATTACGGAGGAGTGCTTCAATGGCCTTTGCACTCAAATACACATGTAGGAGAGTAAATGTATTAAAAAATGACTACAAAGAGGGGTGCCAGTTCAAATTTCGAATGTCGTTCAAGTAAAACTTAAACCAAAGTGCTTGAAACATTCAATTTTCTTGTAGTTCTTTATGTACTTTCATAAATGAAAATGGTAACCAATTAAAAGCTATTTGGAAATACGATGGCTGATGATGCTAGGCCTTTTAAACGACGACAAATAAAGGCGGAATAAAGTTTATTTGAGAAAGTACGTCACACAACTGTAGAAGTGCAAGCTTAACTTTTGGACAAGTCTGTGCAATTGGCAGACTTTGATTAAAAAAATACAGTTGCTAAAATTAATAAAACCAAAAGCTTCCCACACGAAGAACGTATGAGGCAGGTGCTTGGTAAGAGAAAGTGTGCAATCAGGAAGCAGAATTTTAATAAGAAATTCACTTTGCGCTTACATGAATACCAAACACTATTAAAAGGTGTGAGTAAAAGTGAAATACTTAGTGCCGTTCACTCTTTGCAAATTCACGTGAGATAGGGAGGCTTTGGCAAACAAACCATCATCAAACTGAAAGGCTGCTTTAAGATTCAAGAGAAAAGGGTGGTTACGAAATCAAATTAAGTTCTGCCACCCAGAATTTCGCTTAATTGATGATAAGAAAAAACTTAATAGATTATGAAATACAAAAACTTAACCTGCAGCGATTCGGACGACTTCAGAGTTGAGATGCAGGAAGGTTTTGATAACTATAATTTCTTTTAACGTTCTCGTTAGTTTAGGTGCTCCCAATGATTGAACTTTATAAAACGATTTGGAAAATAATTTAATACCAAGTGATGCATGGGTCAGCAAACTGTTTGACAACGAAAATCTGAATATGTAAAAATTTTTATTCATTGCAACTTTTGCAGTGTTCTAAATTATCCCTTTTTCCTATAATAAAAGCCTTGAGAAATAAAAGGTCACAAATCCTAAATTGGCCAAACGAGAGATCAAAACTTTCATGATGAATTATGTAGACTTTCTTTTCTTAACCTCTTGAATATAATAATTTTTGAATATTATCTCTTTCAATGGGAAAAAACTCTCGAAATTTTTATTCTTTAGGGAGTTTCTGATCTCACAAAGTGGTCTGAGAAGAGGTGAAACGAGAATGTGGTCGGATAAGATGGAATGGATTAGGATAGGCTAGTCTGCCAGACCAGACCAAAAACACTTTTTCTTATAGTTTCTCATCTTCTAACTTCGTGTAGATTGAGGCTGCCAACTTGGCTGCATGGAAATATTGAGAGCGTAACCTTTACGGTTAGTAACTTAATACTGTGGATATTCAATTTAACAGTAGGAAGCCCTAGCCTTGTGTCGTAATATTGGAGACTCTACAATCACATAACAACATTTCTTCTCTTCTTTTCTTCTACTCAGAACATATCATCTCTTTTATTGCCTCATAACACTGGTGACTCTGCAAACATTTAACAATCCCTCTTCATCTACCTTTATGTCACCCAAATTGATGTCCCTCAGAACAAGCTACATTTTGCTAAAATGTGAATAGCGGTTGATATCGCCATGTGTTTATGCTATTCCGGTGATTTCGTGAAGGTTTCAGACTTGTGACGTGGAATCTGAATACAATAGATATTGAACTTCCTGAGTAGGCCAAAACAGTTTCATCTTTCTCTGAATTACGGGCGTTATTCTAACAACTACTCAAGTATTCCAGTGGGTGCTAAATTGCAGGGGAGGGCAGGGAGGTGGTATTTAATAAAATGAATTCCAGTTGTGTGCGTTTTTATCAACATGTGTGTAGAAAGGAGGATTGGCCTTCAAGATGTCTACAATTTACCATATTTGAATCCAGAAATGGAACACTTAGGTAAATTTTAGTTAATCAGTATACTTTTCGGAGTTATAGAAGCTTACATATACTACACACTATAACCAGAAGTCCTAAAGATCAGAAAGCTAACCTACCATTGGCTGCAAGTAAGATATCAAATCAAACTATGGCTATTTGAGTTCCTGGTTTCAGTTTTATGAAGTTTTGTGATGGCGGTCAACTAAAATTCATTAATATAAATTCATTTTAAGCAAATTCTTCTGCTATTTACACCTCTGTAGTTTTTGAGATCGGTTTCAATGTTACATTAAGTGGCTAACTTAATCGTGTTCGCATCCATGTTCCAGGGTCACTAAAGTAGAAGCAAATTCAGGTTTGTTATTACTGTTTTGCAAAACAAGGTAAAACAATTTTATAAAATGTTATCGAACGAAAACCACTCTTGTATGCTTGTACGTTTTCACTTGCATGAATTAGAAGACGAAGATTTGTTTTTTAAATGCACAGTTATAAAATGGAACCACTTAGGAGTTTTCAAAATTCTCAGGAAGTTCAGAATTGAGAATGGAATAGGACTTAACCTGTTCAGATTATAACAATTCGTTCATTGTTAAATAAATAAGATAGAACAATTTAGTCGTGTTTGCGTAGCTCAGAGAGGGGTCAATCAAAGACAGGATAACAAAAATCCTTAAAGTGAAATTACATTTGGTACCAGGTGAGCAGGTCATTACAGTCATATACTTTTTGTCATTATGTATTGTGATAAAGAAAACTAAATTTGAGTCTCCTTTACTTAACCTAAGCAAACTTAATTGAGAATACCAACTGACATGCTGTAAAGCTGCCAAATATATGCTAATGTTCATGCAATAAGTTAGTGCTCTTCCACTGCCGATAAGATCATTGTTATTTTTGCGTACTTCCAGTCTTAAATAGGGGCGTTTTAAAGGTTTTTGGGGTTTGAGCAACAACTAATGACAACTGTGAATCAGAAGACCAAGAGTTAATTAGACCAAGATGTATTGAGCGAACCGCATTGAAGACTTCCAAAAGAGTAAGAGAGATTTGAGGAAGGAAGGGTATTAGAGGGCTGAGTAGAAGGATGCGTTTGATTAGCAAAAGTCTGCGTCACTTGAATTAGGATGCGCTTGAGGAAATAATTGCGTGTGTACTTTTAATTAAACCGGACAGTTGTAGGAACAGGAGGGGCAGAATGAACAGAAGGACTGGTTCCGACCACGCCGAAGTGAAACTGTGCCTTTGCAACGATCATTCGAGGTGCACTTAATTAGCTTATTCCGATCGATGAAATAGACCAATGGAGGACACACGACGTTTATTCGCAGAGAACCTGGGATTACAGTAAGGTTAACAGTTTCAAACACCACTGTTAGGATGAGATAATTAAATCTCAGCTATTTGTGAGGATTTGACATAGAAATTTCGAAGAAGCGGAGGGATTCATCCTTCAAGGTCGTCCTCAACTTATACATTACATTCATTACTAGGAAGAGAAGAAAAGGTTCGAGTCTCATGGACCAAATTTCCCTAACATTTCTCCAAATTATTTCCCTCCCCCTCCCCGCGTATGAATAAACATCTATTTCTCCAAATAGTATAATTAATACGTTATTAATTAACAGACATTATTAGCATCTTTGCTTTATTCTAGGCTAAGATTTGAACAAATTGAAATCACAAATTCCATGATCTAAATTTTTAATTCTATACATCCGGTTGTCCGAATATCAACTGCATACCATTTCTATTATAGACCAGTTTTGAAATACTTCACATGTAGTGAAATTCGGAGGTAATCCTTAAATGCAAACGCGGATAAATTAGGACCCCTACGAGCTACTTTACAATATCATTTTCAGGGTATTTCGTGGTTACTGAATTGATTTCTCGATAAGAACGATACCTTGTTTTATAAAAAGTACAAATATATAGTTCCAAAATTACAATAGCTTACCTAAATTTAGTCTTTAATCGTAATTCAAGTGCCTATCTCTCACAGATCCAACTGCCGAACTGATATTTTCCAAAATAAGGTACTTAATTTTTGTTTAAAGACATTTCAATCGTTGTAAGTTATTTTACCCTGCTATCATGAAACTAGTTACCTAAGTCTTTCAGTGGGTAAAAACCGATGGGGTTCATTTACCTTCGTGTCTTGCTGATTCGAAATTAACTGAGGTATCACTTATCCAAAGGCTTGATGAATTTCCGTTTTATTTTCAAATAAGTGAATATTTTAAGTGTTTATCGTTCTGCTTAATGAGATCTCTATTCAACGGTGCAGTTTCTTGAAATTTCCACTTTCATCACCCATATAGAATTTAATGAAAAATAATTTTATGGTACTTTCATCAGCTGTCTTCAAACTTCATTTCTTTAAAATTACATGAAGTGGCTGGTCGTAGTGCTTAATTGCGTCAGAGTAGCATGTATTTTGTGTCGAGTTGCTGCGTTCAAAAGACGCGTTTAACACGATAACTTGTACGCTGTTCAGGGGAGTGATGACTAGCCGGTGGCAGACTGAACTTCTTTTGTTGTTGAACTTCGGAAATAGGTCTCACAGGACCATTGGTAGTTTCTCCTCCAGGGTTTTGCCAGGATTCAACATTGTAGTTCTGTCCTCCACAAGAGCACTGATTATAGGCATATGGATATGTCATCATCATAGGATGATGATAATGCTGAGGATAGTTCATTGTAGATTCTGTTTGAGCAGTAGTTGTTGTGAGTTTTGATTGATCAAAGAAACAACCCATTGGCTTTGTGTTCCCCATTTGTTGCGGCTGTACTTGAGCCGGAGGTGCTGGTTGATGAATCATGAAATCAGGTGGAATCTCTAGAATAGTCTGAGAGGGCTTCTTTCGTTGAGACCAGTTACTATATTCAGAAATCGGTGTCCGTTTCTGTTCATTTGAACTGAAAGTCTTCCATGAAGGGCACTTTTGTGATGGCATTTGAAGTGGTTGTTGAACCGGTGATGATCTTTGTGGCTGCACTGGTGTCACCCAATCGTCCCCCTCCGGAAACGCAAACGCGCCTTTTCAAATAAAGGAAATGAATATAAACAAACAGTAACAACATTTACTGAAATAGTGAAATTTGTTTGTTTAATATTAGAAGATTTTTACGTTAAATATATTATTTAATGAATAATTTATAACCGATTAAGTGAATTCATTTATTTACCATGTCTTTGTAAATCAGCCCATGTTAGTGGTGGACCTATATGAAGAAAAATAAGTCCTTTGTCAGATCTAGCTGGTTTAAATTGATAATAAAATACTGAAGTGTTGAAATACCTTCTCCGACCTTGACCACTTCAACATTTCCTCCTCCAATTATTGGTGGAAAACAGAAGTGTTGGTGGGGCATTTGACCCACTGATTGTAGTTGTGTCTAAAAATGACAAAAAGACTCAATTTTCAGGAGCAAAGATTACTCCATTATGCTTTTTAGCAGAATTACTTCATTAGGTTTAAAGTTTGAGTAACTTGGACATTGAAAATCCGTTTTCCAAGACGTTTCCCTAGATGTTGATATGTTGATCCGGTTCCTTTCATTAAATCCCGAAATCTTTTATAAAAACAAAAGAAAAATTTCATTTATAAATTCCACACTGAGGGGATTTAAAACACTCTTATACGTACAGGAGCTTTCGAGTCAGGGAAGGTAAGAACTTGGGTCTGCTTTCCAGAATTTGCACTCATTGGCTTATTTCCGGATTGGTTTGTGTTCTGATGTCCACAGCAGCCGCAAAAGCAAGTTGGCTGGGCAAAAATTGATCTATAATTTCAAATTTTCGTTCAATTTGAGTGAAATTTAAGTAGGATTTGGAAAATAAAGGCTTGAAAATGAGAACTCACTCGACATTTGGTGCTGGAAAATCGTGCGTAGGGCTACCAGCAATACCCCCTGTGCTGCAGGAAATCATGCCAGGACAAATGAGGGCTCTAAAGAAGTGAGCAGACTTTATAACGGACCAGTGGTGTCCTCAAATTGCCTTTGTGCGTTACATCATGCGAAGTTTACCTTAGAGTGAACCGTTTTGTGCGCCTGACCTCCTTGCGGCGTTTCCAAACTACGCGCTTTTGTGCTTATCGCAAATTCAAATTCGCTAAAGGACAATTATTTGCGCTCATTTTGAAGATGATAAACCTTTGACTAAATCGCAGTTTCAAATCGGTTTGAGAACTGTGTGGGAATGTATGTTCATCCAAAGATTTGCATTTAATTTTAGTTGAATATTTGCGGTTCACATCAGAATTTGCAAGGTTGTTTGAAAGTTTTTTTCTTAGTTCATATTCGAAAAGTCAATACCAAACAGACTTAATCAAACGTATAAAATAACAAGAATAAGATAGACAGATAGCGATAAAAATGACAAGAATGGTAATGTGAATTTATGACACAAGTTGGTTAGAGGATATAAGAAACTGATGGAACCATTGGAAGGCAAAAGCAAATAGAAAAGAGATTTTAAACAGTTTAAGTATAGATTCAATGGAGGTAAATGGAAAGATGAAAATATCTTTTGATTTAATCTCTCCTGACATCACTTTATGCGATTTTCCGCAGCGAAGTCCTACTATCATTTCAATCGAACGATCTAATTAAAAATATCATTTGGAGGCAATTATAAAAAATGATGGTTAAGTGAATGGACTTATCAAATATGTATTAATCAATTAACACCAATATTCCTATATTTATCTTCTTTGTGAATCACTCTGTAGCTGTCTACGTCAAGCGGACCTTTGAATCAGAGAACACAGGTACTATACACTTTTGTGCCTAATACCAGTTCAGCTTGAGATATATATAATTGGCGACTGCCGATTTTCAATAGCAAGCACCTTCATTAGTTTGCATTTTCATAATCAACTATTTCAAAAACTTATTTTAATTTATTTATCGGGGGAGGAAATTGTTCGTCTCGACCCGTCATTTCTCACTTCCATGGCTAAAGGACAATTTTTTAGCATAAGTTAATGATATAATATTTGATAACCTTCTGCTTTGGAAGTAAAACGCTTATAAAGAAAGAAAATTTAATAAACGGGCCAGTTATTTTTAATAATGAGCTCTTGAAATAGGTTGAGTTGAAATAGGCCATAATCTCTAAGCAGCGCTTTAAAGTCAACTAACTCAAATTAATGGATAGGAAGAATTTTATATAGTTGAATTTACTTTAACTGGCGGACACTCTACAAATTACAAAAACGGCAATATTTAGTTAGAAATATGGGAAGAAATTTACATCCTTAACTGCAATCTTTATAAAAAAGCAATATATTTGGTGTAGCTCCTCTTTGTATGCATTTTAGTATATTGTGGTTAGAAGCTTTTCATGAACGATGATTATTGTCTTTGTTACTAACAT
Organism: Hymenolepis diminuta; assembly: GCA_900708905.1. NCBI lineage: Eukaryota > Metazoa > Platyhelminthes > Cestoda > Cyclophyllidea > Hymenolepididae > Hymenolepis > Hymenolepis diminuta. The sequence goes on from CAADRB010000032.1 coordinate 66,132, forward strand.
TTTAAAAGAAGAGACATCTTAAGTAGTTCTGATTCCAAACGAAGATACTTCAAGAGCCAGACCAAGTTAGGCTAGATATCCCCACATAGAACAAATAATCTTACTTAGGTTAACGAGAAATAACGACTGAGAGGATTAAGAGTTTATTTGATCAAATGTGTGCTGGGCTATTAGAAGTGATTAAGATTGAAAAAGAGGAAGAAGTAGAATGATGAATTGGGAGAAAAGGGGAAGTACGAGCTAGGGAAATATCAATTTTAGGGAACGGGGCAAATGAGGTGCAATAATGCGGTTGACCGATTTCGCGTTCTTTTTCACTGACGGGAAAATGTGCGAGTGAGGGTACTACGTATCCTTTATAATCTGTAGATTATCCTAAAGTGAACATTGTTTAGAAGGTAACTTTTCTGAAATTTCTCTGATAATTAAATTACTAGAGCATCAAAGTATCAGTTTTCTTTTTCAGCAGAATTTCATTAGTCTCAAAAACCATAATTAGTGGAAACAGCTCTATAACAATAGATAAACACCAGAAGTTTAATCAGCATGCTCAAAACGCTGATCGTTCTGTAATTCATGAGTTTACCAGATTTAAACCAAGTTTATCTAACGAAAAGGGTGAAAGGCCCAAATTTTTAAATTATCTTCTCCCCAACCAAGTGCTTCAGATAACCCAAATGCCCAATCGAATTTCTTTCGTTAGTGCAAGTGAGAAAAATGACTCCAACGGTCCACTTTTCAGCATTTTATTAACATAAGAATTTCTAAGTTTACTAAAGGACAATTCAAAGAAGATTTGGTATCTGTTGTATTTCATATTGTGATCGAAGAACTTTAGCTCGATAACTTAGATGGAGCGTAATGTACATCCGGGATTTAATTGGAACCTTATATTCTTTCATGATTAACTTCCTTCATTGATATATTGACGGATATATTTGATTTACTAAATATATTTGTAATGCATAGTCGAAGTAGACGGTCAAGATACGCTTATCATCATCTTTAAACTCTTTGAAGTACTTTGAAAAACAGTGCTAATGCGATTTTCCAGAAAATTTTAAAATGGATTCCCTATTAAGATCTTCAAAAGTTTAAATTTTCAAGAATGGGTCACATTATCAATACATTGCGAAGTTTGAAAATTAGTTTTCCGAGTGCGAAACTGATGATATTTGATTACAGATGTGTATAGGTCGGTAATAAACTAATATTGCTCTTTTTCATAATTTAATATTAAACATTTATATGACCGAAGTGACTAAGGATCCACCAGAATTGAAAGATTCGTCAAATTGCTGTTACTAGTGGTTATCAAAATACTGAAACTCTAAGACGTTTTCCAAATCAAAAATGCTACTTACGTAAATAAGTAGAAGTTAAAATTACATTGCACAACTTTATCACACCAGGCTTTTCGGCGTAAATGAAACTTCTTTATCAAGGACTTGATATTAAACCAAATTTTTTATTGAGTAATTAAAAAAATACTGTTTTTTAATATTGTCTGATCAGATGAGGAATGAAATGAATTTAAATATCTAATAATAAAATATGTTGCTAGAAACGCAGCACTCGAATCACATGCTAGAGTACCTGAAACAAGTATTCTTTTTGATTGTGTAAGAAATATGCACAATTTGTATATTTTAATCTATATACTTTTAGCCAGCATAAACATTTTAATATGACATTTTGAGATTTTAAAGATTCCCTCGGAAAATTTGCTGCAAATTTCGCCAAGATTGAAATATCCAGAGACAGGAGACTGTTGTGGTCACAGATGGAATATGTTATTTATAATATAATGTTTATACTTAATCATTTTAATTAAGGGAGGAGCATTCACAATAATTTAGTTAATTTGAACAAATTTTTTACTTTCTTTTCTTCAAATACTTTTAAAGCCCGCTGTCCTACGATTGAGAACGCGATATTAAATTGATTTTTTAGGCGTTAGACGATGTCATTTAGCTTCATTGAGGAACATAATAGTACGTTAGACCAATACCGATTGTTTGTTTTTAAAGCTAGTATATATTCTGTTGTTCGGGCAAGCATTTGCATGGATTTTATCGGGTTGAGGAATAGGTAGCCCTTTTCGCTACTTTGTCAACTCGATAAGTCTATACGTATCAAAAGCCTTTAAACCAGGATTGGTATTAAAACAACATTAGTTTTGGTGATTGCATTCTGATATTTGGGGTTTTAGTTACCTTATCTTTGGAAAAATCTTAAAGCATCCGGATATTGAGCGCTTAAAGTCGATGCCAACAGTGACCTTCATCATGGTACCAAACCACTGATACAATTGGTAGAATTTTAATAAGAATATCTGAAAACTACGCTCTTCTAAATACGGCGGGGAAGCTAATCTAAATACTACTTTTCCTCAAAGCTTGCCTTACGGATTCCTCATAGAAATCTTTTGAAATTGCTTAAAACTAAGAAGACTTCGTCTTTGGACTGTTATGAGAAGTCTTCATAGTTCTCTTACATCAAAACTTTTTTCGTCCATTAGAAACGATAAGATCTAGAAGAAAAACATACAAATAAGGCAAATCAATCAAGACTCTATAAAAGGCATTGGACTGACTGGACTGTCTGCGCTGAAATATCCAAGGAGGTCAACTCTCTCCTTTTGAAATTGTAAAACCTCACCTCAAAGTAATTTGCGCGAGTGCTGAATTCAGTTATGTATTCCAATTTAGACAAAATGGGGAAAAAAATTTTTTTAGGACTGGATTTTTTAATTCTGGAGTGCAAAAATACTTTTCATTACCAGATTTAGATAAAAACATATAAGAAAATATTAATAATCAAAATGTATCTTATTTGAATCTCATATTTAATATTTTAGCTTTTAATCGGACGTATTCCAACGGTTTCCTGCTGATTTAGTGTAGGATTAATATTGACCGAACTCGATATTTCCTCACATTTCTTGGTTTTGGCAATTGAGAACGGTTGGAGCAGGGAACAGTTAAACTCCCCTATTTTAGTGTAACTGTTAGGTTTCCATTTCACAATATTCGTCAATGTACACTTTTGTTACTATAATGTATTTATTTCTATATATATCATCTTCTCCAAAGAAGAATATTGGTAGAAATGATTTCTTAGAAACAATATGTTCATTTCCTATTATTTCGGTGCATTTTTTTACTAAATAAAGTCAAACGTTGGAAAATTATATCTTTAGAGCCAGTAATAATCCCTACTGTTCGTTAATTTTAACAAAAACTATAAGAATACGAATTCAATTTGCGAAATATCCATTTAACAAACGTTGAAATTACTAAATGCGTGGGAAGGTAGCAATAATTGAAAGCTTGAAAAATATTTTTCCTTTTGAATTTCATTTACCTTTTGAATAATCTTAGCAATGATAATAACCGCGAAATTATATGCTAATTCTTAAATTTTGATCAAGAACGATTTATCTATTTATGAAAGAAGGTTTTTTCCTATTCCTTCAGTAGTGAATTCATATTTACAAAACTTCATTTCCACCAGTAGTTGTAGCAGACGTTACACAACTAGAAGTCCAACTAGCTGCTGCCAAGTACAAAAATTGGCTAGACTATGTCCAAAATAGCAAGAACAAAGAAGATATTGAGTGGAGATAATTTATTGCAAATTATGACTCACTACCACCAGGGTTTGTCAGTAAATACAATCAACGCTACCCTGCAGGAATGCTGAGCGCTGATTGGCTGGGAAGACCTCTGCACGCACAACCGCGCTTGCTCGCTACGCGATCGGTGGCATGTGCCCACTTTCCAGAATGTTCAAGCACGCGCGAGATTCCTTTGGTCAGCCTTGGTATCATTGCAAACTCCACAGAGTCACGCAATTTGTAGGAAGAATTATATTTTTGCGTTCCTAAAACAGGAGAAATAAAATTCCCCTTCTCCATTATTGCAATCCCATATTAAATGTTTATCTTTGGAAGCAGAAAAGTTGCAAAATTTTTTGCGAGTGGTTGAAGAATCCAATTATAATACATCTTAAGTTGGAAACATTTATTTACTAATAAAAAAATATGTTCATCATAGTAGAGGTGGATAGTTTAAAAGTAAATTTAATTAAATTCGTCATTTGTATCTCTCACGTAACTTATTATTACCATCAACCGTCTCCTTTTACCTTTTATCAGATGTTTCATTACATTGTTATTGTCTGTCGAAGTAGTGCTGATGGGACCAATACAAGTAAATTGGCACTCACCCGGTCTCAACTCTTCACAGTTCACTCTCTTTCCCTATATCTATGTTTATTATTTCTCCTTTTTTAACGGTTTTTCATCCTTGACCAATCTAATCTAGGACACCCTTTTGGTCCTTTAGTTATCATTAATCACGGGAGTCCATTCTTTCAATAAATGGCAATGAGAATGCAAAAACTCGATTTTATCTAATATATTATAACCGGACAGTCAGCTAAATCCTGCTAATTATGAATAGAGACGGTGCAGTCCATTTTCAATACCCCGGTTATTTCTTCTGGTGATATCCTGCGAAAATTATTTTCCTTCTCTTATCGTCTGGCCTATCGTTGCCTCTCTATAATTAGCGTAGTCACTAACATGTAAGACATTATGTTTAAGTTGAGTGTCAGGTTTGTCGAACCAAAATATTCAGACTTGGGACCAGTAAATATTGATCAACTATTGAGATATCTTTTACCCAAACACATCAACAACTTGAAACTAGGGAATAGTACTTTGAAAATGACCTTATACCTAGAATCCCCTTCACATACCTAAACATCCAAAATCGGAGCAAAATATGTATGACAAGTCGTTTGAATTTATCTCAGACTTTTACTCGGTTTGGTCTAATATCTTAATTTTTCTCCCGAAAAAGTGTCTGAGAAAGACAAAAAATGATTTTAATAATAAATTATTCGTATTTAATGTTACTATTCTTTATTATCGGCAATAAATTAATCTCTAAATTCAACGTTACTTAAATAATTATAGACATCTGAGTTTTATTATTCTTTTTGCTCAATTTCAGTTTAAATATATAAGCTTCGAGTTCTGATTGTTAAATTTAAATAAAATTCATCTGTAAATTATTTGAGCTCAATCTATAACTTCAGTTATTAATTTAAAAGCCTATTCTACAAGTTAAGAACTTATTGTTGATGTGTTTTCACAATGAAATTCTATTAAAATGACTATAAATCTGAGTTTTCAAGCAATTTAATTGATAATCCGTCAATTTCAAAAATTTGCGTATCGCTAAAATTGGATCGAGGTTAGAAAATGACAGGGGAAATAGATGAAGTAGCATTTAATTTATTTTGCTGACGTCACAATTAGCGCGAGCTTTTAAATCTCCCTTTAAAACGGATTTATGAGAGAACGTCGCTTATCGACTCCTGTGAACCAGATCCCTCTTTCCTTTCCCAAAACTATTTCCTCCCTGCTATAGCTAAACATTCACTTGTCGGATTAGCATACTGTGTACTAACTTTATCAATATTATTTATATTTTCAATCATTAGAAAAGCAACTGCATTCTGTTTTTATCATAATGTCAGCTGGCCTATTTAATCAGCCTTCTCTGAACAAAAAAAGATCCTTAGTTATGTTTAAAATTCCTTATGAAATTTTAGGAATAGGTGAGTGGGCAAGAAAAGTCTCATTTTTCGATAGAATAATAACGTTTGCTTTATTAGTCTTTATTAATGTCAGCATTTGTCACTGTATCATCATTTAAGATGAATCATCCACAGCACAAGCTCCAAGCCTGTTAGAAATAGGCTCGCAACCTTGCTGGACCAAACTGAAGCACACTCTTGCACAGAGAGTGGACCAATGGGAAAGCCGAACTGGGTACTCAGTGTGGACATTGGCTAGATCAAGCTACATAGCCATCAGTCTCTATCACTCTTCTTAGATTTAGACTGATATTAGCCAAACAGCCGCCTGCTTTCACCATTTGTAATCTTTATGGTTCTTGGTCCCCATTCCGACCTTTCATACACCGTATAGACATTATGCCCTTTCATATTTGCTGGTCTTATTTGTATGATTTGTCTTAATAAAGAGCCATTTAGACCGATCAAAGGAACAAATAAGGTCTCGAATGTAATGTATTTCTGTTTAATTTTTCGGTCCCAAGCTTATTCACTGGGAAATGCAATTTATTATCAACTTTGAATTCCAAACTAAGTTAATTAGTTCTTAAATAAAATATTATTATTTTCTACCTTCCTAGAAACTATATCTGATGAAATCCATTTTCCCCAGTTTAAGATACTCTAGACACCACAAAGAAAATATAACCAGACGATAATTACGTTAAAAGAGGGTGATAAGCTGAAAATCTACTTTAATAAATTACACCATGTAAAAAAAGCAAGCGGTTTTATCAAATAATCTTGAAATTCAGAAATACGATGAGCTCTAGTTAGTCGTATCAACTAACTAACGCCTCTGTAATTAGAAAATTCGAGAATGGAACCACTGCCAAATCTTTTAAACTCGGTTTATATCGGTGTGCGCTTTATTGTGCAATCGGAAGAGGTTTAACTAGATAAAGTGAAGAAAACAAAAAATAAATCCAAAGTTTCGCCATTAAAAATTCACAACAATTCTCATCTTTGAAAAAGTGGTAAATTTCCAGCTTTGGAAGCTGAACAACTTCATCAGTCCCGATGAATGAAATTTTTAAGGGCCAAGAAACTCTAATTGCAACTGAGACTATTTATAAATATTAATTACATTACCGATATGTTTCGATTTGACTTACTCGTTCCATCAGTATATATAATTTTGAAAGCTATGTATACCATGTTCAAATAGTATCTTTGTTCTTTAGTTCAATGGAATATATGCAAAAAAGCTTTCCGCCCATCGATTTCCCCCTTTCTATAATCGCCTCGCTTCAAATAAAAAGCACATCTGCGCTCATGCTCTAGCGTGGCCTCACCCAAGTGACTCAGATAAAGCTCTCCTTGTTCTCCAGACAACGACAACGCACGCGTGTCAGTGACTGGCTCCTACGCTTCCTGTTCATCTACTCTCTTCCTCGGCACGCTGCTCTTCCTCTCTCTGTTACTCGTTGTGGCTTCCTTGAATACATTTCTGGTCTACTCAACTCTCGGTGTTCTGCTTCACAAGTGTTGTTAGCTCTTACTCAAACAGCTACGAATTGGTGACTGTTATTGCTGTTGTTATTTGTTAGCTGTGAACTGTTAGTTGTTATCTTAACTCCAACAAATATCTTTCTTTCAAAATATTACATATTTCAGTGAAAATGTAGTTATTCCATTAATTTATTCAAATAGCTGGTCCGATTGGTTCTTCTGGAGAGTTTTAAGAAAGGGAAATTAAAACAGATAATTCCGATTGAAATTGTATAAAGGAAAAATTCAAAATGACCATTCCTCATATTACAAATCTCAAAAGGATACAATTAAATCTTTGCTTGACTTCAAATGTTAATTTGGATCAGATCGCAAGGATACATAACTGAACGCAAAATGAAATGGCAATTGGAACGTATTCAAATACTTAAAGTTCAACCATTCTAATGAACCTTCATTTGACCGTATAAATTTGTAAATAAACATATTTATGAAATATTACCACTGTTATTGGCAAAAGGTTATCGATAGTTCTCATGAGTAAATTAGGTCCGATTAAGTAGAATAGTATCCAAAATGTTAATTTTTTCCTGAAAATTTACTCCATTTTGTAGAAATAATAGATGATGAAAATCGTGTTGATGCTCAAAACCCCCAATTATTTGCTAATTTTAAAGTATCTCAGTATATATTGTCAGAATATCCCGCGGATATGGACAAAATATGTGCGTGTAAATGCCATCTTGTCAATCAATCTTGAATTTTCGGCAGGAAATAACGTACATGGACAGAACAAGCTAAATTGCAATTCCTCCATTCGTGCAAATTGCATTTCAATAATTATGAGAAAGAAGTACCTAGACAACTATAGTTACCTAATTGTTACCTATTATTAATATTACCTAAGGAACAGTGTAATAATCCAAATTGAAAACAAAGAGGAAACGGGTCCTGTGAAATACATGTCAGGATATCATCCAGTTATCCATATTTTCTTTAATATATGCATTTCACTGCTTGAAGTCATAGCGTTCGAAGATTCAGTCATATTGGTCCCTTACAGATAGTACGCATCCGCTGACCTCAGATCGAACAGGCAGACGAAGTGAGTTATGAGGAGGTCTACGTCATCTACATAGAGCTGGTCATTCATTTAATAGGACCAAGTGAGACGTTCTAAGCAAAGTTTTAGTTTATTACGTCTGCAAAGGTGGAGATAGTATGACATGAGTTATTATTCTCTCCAGTTTTGGCAATGAAAATTTTGCACCATTTCTAATCATGGTAGAGTGTCAAAACACGGAGAATATCAAATATACGCTAAGAGACTAAGCTTTGGGCGGGTTGTCAAATAGAGAAATACAATTAAATCGAATACCAAGAAGTCTTAATTTATTTGATTTCCGAAATCGTTGAGAGTTGATATCAATAATTCTCCAAATTATCAATTTTCATGATTTGATTCTTGAATATTTAATAGAGGTCATCCTTGGTACTTCTTGATCAGTTGTATTTACTGAATGGCTGGCAATGCGACTTTCATTCATTTGTATTCTTTTACCAACGGGCGCAGATGGATGAGACTATCGAAGGCATTTGAAACATTGCAGAGCTCACAACTCACGTAATCTAATAAACACAAAATATGTGATTAGCAGCACACAGAGATGTCAGAAGGAACGGCATTCGCTTATGAAACACTTTAGTCTCCATTAGAGGCTATATATTTTTCAAAGCAAATTTCATAGGAAATGATGTAAAATAACCGCGTCTGCTACCTCTCAGTATGATAAATTTAAATCCAAACTTAATAGGTTGGTTGAAATAACGAAGTGCGACAGCCGCGTACATTTCTTTAATTATTAAAGCTTTATGTGAATGTTAGATCTCGTTAGAAGTGTAATCTCTATATTAAAAATTATCAATCCCGATTACAAATGAATGGATTCAAGGTATTTTCGAGACATTCTTAGATTTGTAAGAATGTAGCGGATGCCACACCAACAAGTCTTTTTGCTACACCTAAGTAGTCCACCTTAGCAGTCCAAATAGCCTCTAGTAGAGTCCTCTATTATGAATTTGCTCCCAAAATTAGCTTGGCTAAGTGGTAAGAATCAGGAAAATGTTGAGTGGAGAGAGTTTATCACTCAACTCTAGGTGTGTCGTTGTCAAAATCTTAGTCATTAAATACAAAACCATGCTAGGCTGTAGGGATCTTGATTGCTGATTGGCTGAGGGGACCTCTGCCCACATGTCCCCACTTGTTGTCTACGCGACCGGTTACATACCGCACTTTCCAGACTGGTCTAGCGCACGTGATTCAGTCAGGCTTGTTAGAGTTGTGAACTCCAAAGGAATACTGGAAAGACTTAGGAATCGAACGCCACGGAATCAGCGATAATATTAAGCCACCTGACCTGTTCAATGAAGAGCTTTAAAAGATGGATGTAAAGTGCTTTAGAGATCACACAACGCATTATGATTTTAGTTTCAAATCCAAATTTGGAGAGAATTCGCCAGAAAATCTTTAAACGTCTTGAACACCTTTGCCCTTCTACACCTATGAGATAGGTCAGCACTGGAATTGAAAGGGTGGGAAACAATAATTTCCTAGTGAAAAAAATAAAACAGTAATTATTTCAAGCACCTGTCTTGAAGATTGCAAAAATACTTAGGATCTGATGTATATTTTTGTCTACTTTTGTTTTTGACAAGTTAGAAATCTAAGTTCAACATCTCCAAGAAGAAGAGTGAAAATTTTGAAATATTGTAATTTTTAACCTTGGCTCTTGGATTTTTGCTGATAGGGGATTCGATGTTGTACCACTTTAAAATAAGCATTTACTGCTGAAAATATGAAATTGGGAATTTATCTAAAGTCACTTATCAATATAGTAAATACGCGAAACGCTATACACTCAGAGCGTTTAAGCACTGAATTTATTTTTTCATTCAAGGTCATAACATTTCGCCTTCACTTTTTAATGTCCAAGACTTGTTTATTTTGCACTGCATAAAGAAACGAGAATGGAAAGAATAACTTATACTTGCATCTATTCATTTGATTTATAGTGATACGAGAGCATTTCATGGAGGTGATTTATTGACAATTGGCGCATTTTTTGGGTATTTGTATGTGACACAAAAATAATGTATATGACGGCGTTCCGTGTGTGATTGCCTTTGAACAAACAATCAGATAATTTTGGAGAATAAACCCGAGCCACTCCTATTTTTAACTCATGCATATGATGCTAGATTGAGCCAATAAAAGTCATTTCACATAAATATATAAACTGAAGCGAAGTGAAATCAAAATGTTAAGTACATAAGTATTTTAAAATGATGATCCGTGCTACATTTTATCTCATATGCTCATAAAGTTGGCTTCTCTCACAGTTTAACACAGTACATCATCAATTTTACTGATTTAACGCCACTAGAGAGATATGCTTCGAGCTTGCTCAATTTAATTTAAGTTGTAGGAAGCAACAGAAATTGGCAAGCAGAAATTCAAATAAATGTTAAAAAGGAGGGGATCAAAAAGATGCTGATAGGGACGTCAAGGTATCAAAGAGTCTTACTTCACTCTGGCTGTAGGATATTCATTGAATGGAGAGTTCACGTTCCAAAATTCCTGACTTGTCCTTGGAGTTCACCAAATCCATCTCCAGATGTTTAGTTGAGAAGGCAAATATTAATACATTTTATTCCACGGCTTATAGTTTTAATATGGCTGAGATGAGATAGCTAAAATTTTGTAGTTAACAGACCTCCGTAAGTTGTTTTCACTCATGTATCTAAAATTCTTCCCAACCACATTTGCATCAGTAATTCAGGGCTTGCAGTTAATAATAACTGATGCACTAGAAAGTGGTATGAAATTGTTCTTGGATCATTACATTTGGAAGGTTATAGCTCATGGAAGTTAATCGAAATGTCAAACAGATATCTGATTTGGCCAGTGTATCATGACTGAAGCACTTAGCAAAGGAAATTGTAAAGCCTCACCTCAGAGGAAATCCAGCAGGAAGAATGAAATTTAGCATTTTTAAACTCACGTGAATGTTTACAATGTCTTTGCACTCTGGTTTCAAGATTAGAATGTTCAATATGGACTTCAATTTTTGAATGCTTTGCTTCTTACCAAAGTCAAGAGTGGTTAAGATATCATATATTTTAATGTCATCCCCAATTCTAACGTAATGTGCGATGCTGACTTGAAGACCCTTTCAAAATATAAAAAGCTACGCTTCGGTTCATTTAAATATTGCAATGTATGTTAGTTCTATAAATATGTAGACTTCGATTCGAATAAATCGTTTAAGACACTAATTGTGAATTCTATGTAAATGAATTAGCAAGTTCATGCCTTGTCACAATGAGATGTTGATCAAAATGTGATTCTTGGAAAAGATAAAAGAGCACATCAGACTATAAAACAGACTGTCTATGTAAATGAGGCGGCAAAATAAAACCAATTCTTAAACCAAAGCCGATGAATATTAATTAACATTAATTTTTATTTAAAATTTAATTTTATATTAAAACAAGCTTCCTCAAGACATAAAGCATTAAAGATATTTGACTGAATGGGACAGAGCTATCAATGCTTCTTGATTAAACTCTAATTTTATTATATTTTAGTGAGATTCCTTGTCTCGCCACAGAATATCACCACACCCTTGATGCAAACATTTCTCTCACACCGTGAACTCATTAATTGTAAAAGATGCCAAAATGACACGTACTCCCTCTAACATCAATCAATTACTCATATTTCAGTTTTGTTTTTTTTGTATTTGAAAATATAATTTTATAGACATTTTGCTTTAGCGGATTTTAAAACCCGTGAGATGATTTTCAATGACGTATGCTTCATTTTTATCCCTTGACATACAAATCTCATGAGCAGATGATCGAAACTTTTCAATTTTCGGAAACGATTTACCAAGGTGAGCCAGCTGCATTTACCAGAAATCGGTGGCGCACTGGTCGTTATAAATATTTATGTATGTTCAATAAATATAGGAATATAACGTTGGGAGAATCAAGACTTCTCTGAATGGATCTAAAAATGAAAGTTATTGAGCTTTCTTAACGTTTACAGTTTCCATGATCAAAGAATCAAAAAGATTGGCATTTTTATGGTTTGCTCTCAATTACAGTGTAAAACGCAAAGCATTTAATTTTATTTAATAGTTCGCATTTTTTAAATTAATACTGAAAATAATACAGAAACATAAAAATGGGCAATGAAAACACTGTGAACCAATGTTTGGAGGTCGTGAGCCTCGTGTGAAATCCTACCCTCTTTAAATTGACATCACGATATTTACAGATTCCAGACGCACATTCTTTTGAGCCTTGACGCAAGTCAGTTGGTGTTCAGGTATTCATCAGGCTGAAAAACCGTCATACCAATCGCAAATGAAGCTTTTGCGATAGCGTCACGTGGTAAGTCTGCATGCCTGGATAGAAGCTTAACGATAATTGCGATTGTAGACTGGTGAAAATTACATTATTTTATAAATCGCATAGTGCTCTTCATAACAAATACATAAAAATTAGGTCAATTTGCGATAATAATAGCAATCGCAGCAAGTCCAATTAAAGTGGAAGTTTATGACAACAAAATTGTATATACTAGTGGCCTAATAGTCAACTTTCGCAACTGGAAAGTCCGTGGAGCGGTGCTATGATACGTCTACGTGATGTTATAATAGATATTCTTACCAATCATTCGTTTTAAAAATTGGACGAAAGCAAAGTGATTGATAACAGATGTTGCATTGAAATATAGAAGGGTTCTCTGGAGCACTTTATTTGAAATATACGTACAGATAGGTTTGCCGATTCGTAATGTAAAAGCCAGAGGTCACTGTTGAATAGTACAGAAAATACACATCTAATTTTTTTCATTTAATGCCATAAGGCATAAATTGCTAATTTGATCACAATTGCCTCCATTTGCGTTTGAAAAGGACCATCCATGTTTCACAGGCTTGGAGAGTTTTATCGAGTCATTTATAAATAAACCAACCTATTCCTAATCAGACCTCCCAATCGGAATACAAATGTCTTAAGACAGAGGACCACCGAGTTACGTCATCTACAATTGATGCGAAATTCAATTCAACGAGAATGAATACTGACACACTTGTTGCTTATCTATTTCGTGAGATGCAATCAAATGTGATTGACGCTGAGCACTTTCACTCAAACAACTTCATGACAATCGGTTTGTCATGCTTATCTTAAAATGTCTTGAATCAATTTTGCACTTTTGTGCAAATAAGACCTCGGAACTAACGGTGTAAAAATGTAACGATTGGCGTTCATCGACATGGATTCCCTTATCAAAATGTATAAGCGCACCGATCAATCAAGAGTTAACGATTTTATGCAACCTGCGCTTATGGTTTATATCTTCGCCACTATTTTTACCCACTGGCTGCTTCTTTATCTCAAGCATTTGGCCATCTACAAATACTAACCACGCAACGCAACTTCATTCCCATCCACCACAAATGTTTACACAATCTATCTATTTCTTAATTGTATACCTCAATAAGGCCAGATAATTTCACATGTTCACCTCTCGACTAAGCATGTCTGCCGATTTTTTCCAATGCGACTCTTCTATTCACATGATCCTGGACAGAGATAAGCGCTAAAATATCCTATCGAAAACGTTAGGAGAAATCAACCTTGGTGTCAATAAAATGGGTAAACACTGGTCGCCTGGTAACGACACTGAAATTGTTTGGGTAATTGAGGGCAAGTAAATCATGATAAAGTGTGGGGAGCTTATTGAGGAGACGTAGAAAGTGGAGTGTCATTGACATGGTTTCCACCAACTGGGATCTCCAGAGTATGTAAAATGATAAACATAGATCCTGGGATGGCTAAACTCCCATCTCAGGAAATCCAACCTATTGGATTTACGAAAACGGGAGGGTGTCTGAATGTGCCTCTTTCGTTTTTGACAAACCGCTGACGCATTGATGTCAGTCAGTGGGTAGAAAAACAACGAGAAGATAAAACGTAAACATTGGGGATGTGTGTGCTGACAAAAGAGACCTCTGTTGGCTGGCTGAATAGTATCACTCTTGACGTAACCATGAATTTAATACGTTGAAGTCAAGGCTGAACAATTCTCAAGAAAACATCTATTATTCAGATAAACATACGAGGTGCGTAAGGTATCAGAGAACACTTATATTTTGTAATTCAAACTAACACGGTAACAATTAATGTATATTTGTATCTGAAGATCTCATGACAGATACTACCACTATAAGTACTGAAATGAAATGATATGCTGTAACAGTGTTTACAGAAGCAAATTGAAAATTGCAAGATGTGGAAAAGTGGCCACATCTTCTGGTTGCAGAGCTAGAAAGCAGCTGTTGAACGAAAACAATGGAGATGGCTTGGCCGCCACGAAGCAGATAAAAGAGTATTGTCAACGCTCTACTGACTCACTCAGAACACCCGAGTATGTGAGAAGAGTGCGTGGCATGGCATTGGCATGGCATGACATGATGGAGGAAAATCGTGCGAATTCAGAGAGCGACATCCTGCCAGTGTCTGAGAGACGATTAATACCTCGAAAACAAGTCATGCCTTATTAGATGAAGTCATCAGTTTACGTGGACAAAAGCAACTCAAGAGGGTCGTTGGAGGCGTTCAAAAGGACTCTTGAAGAAATCGAAGCACTCGGAAGAACAGGAGTATCCTTGGTCTTTCTCCGACGAGTACAACTTCCACCACCAGGATGAAAAAGTCGATGGAAGAAATGATAGGTGGCTATGTGTGGACGGACCCATTGAAGTCCCAACTGTTATGCATGCACAGGAAGTCTCCAGCAACAGTGATGGTTGTCGGTGTAATGGAGAGCAGTGAGGGAGGGCAGTGAGAGAGGGGCACTTCACGACACTTCACTCCCCATTTTTTCCACAGGGTCTTAGAGTCAATGCAGATGCAGAGGCAGATGCAGATGCAGAGGCAGATGCAGATGGAGATGGAGATGCAGACGAAGATGCCTGTTAAGGCGCCTTAGCCGTTTTTACAATCAGGCTTATTCCTCTGCTTCACCATAAGAATCACTTCAGAATGCCTGTATTGGCGCCTCATTCAAACACGTATACAGTCGGTTTAGCTCTGTATACTAAAGCTTGGATTTTACCATCACACTGTGAAAGTTCTTCTCTGCTTCCAGCCTTCCTTTTTCTTCATTTTTTCTCCAATTTGGTATTACATGTTACTCAATTTTTGGTTCTTAACATTTGGAAGAAGAGGGTGTCTAGCTTCCTAGTCAGAAGGCCGCAGTTCACCAAGTAATAACGATAAAATATCTACATTAGGTAAAAATTCCTGAACTGTAGATCGGTAAATATTGATAATGGACTAATGATGTTCTATAGGAATTTTGTACAAATTTGTTGGAGAATATACGGAAAAATTTATCGAATCTCTATGATCTGATATTGGTTGCAAAGGCTTTATTATTAATGAGGTCTTTCCGCTGTTATTGGCAAGTTTACGCCAATTGAGTGTGCTTGATAGTGTAGGATGAATCCCTCTTTTCTGAAATATTTTATCTTACAGCTTTCCTAATTATCACCAAATTTGATTATCTGTCCTCACAAGTTATCTTTGTAAACCTTTAACCATTCCTGTGACTCGAGCACTCCCTAAACAAGCATGGTGTTTTCTCAGTTGGCCTATGTCTCATCGACCCGGAAAAGGTAAACATTACCTAGGACGATAGTAGCTTAGTCAACACCCAAAGTGTCGACTATAAATAGCCTCCCATGAAACACACATACGAACAGGGTGGACCCCAGCTCGCCAGGCGCATCTCTCGTTGTCCAATCCTCCAGTTCCCTATTTTTCCTTTGAGACTCTGCACTGAGCTTACTCAATATAACCTGGCCTACGCATTCCTCGGCGTTCCTTTTCTTTCATTTACTGTTGGCAATTTCCCCTACAAACTGGTGACCCTCAACAATCTGGTGACCCAGTCGCTACAAATTGGTGACTCTGTCGCTACAATAGTAATCCACCTGATTTTCAGCAAAATGTGGCTAATACAATTATTCTAAGACAAAATATCCCAAAAGCTATGCTCAAGAAGAATCCAAATTTCCCAAAATGTTCCCTGATACTTTTTAAGATACAACGCTAATATCCATTTATTTAAATAGTTATTTTAAATTTGTTTGAATTCATTTATTTGTTTATTTAAATGTGCGAATTATAACTTCGCATTTGGTCAGTGACATTTGATCAATAAGCAACTTATAAGATCTGGTTCACTCACCGTATTAGAGAGAAAAAAGCCAAAATCATTACTGATGGCAAAACCTGCATTCCTTAGATTGACTTTGTAATTTTGCAGTAGAATTTTGTCAAATTTATTTGATTTAATATTTTTACAATTAAACAAAAGTTGAGAAATTTTGTTTTAGCTTGGTCTTATCCATATTTTCATGGGAGGAACTGTTTTACAAAGCTCATCAGCTCACTGGCAAATAAATTTAGAGTGAAATTCGTGCTGTATTTCGGAATGTTGGTCAATAAAGGTCATAATGGCCAAGATTACCATGGCTAAATTAAAATTTAAGGATTAATTAAATAAATTCACTGACTAAATTAACACAAGAAAGTTGAAATAGGGTTAGATCTATGTATGTAAATAAAAGTCCAAAAAGAATTTAGAGTACTACAAAAATCAAGCAATTTCAAAGGGGGATTTCCCCTCAAAGGATTCGAATTTCGAAGAGCATTAAGTTATTTTTTAGGTCGAAATAATGTACATCACTTACTTATATCTTAGGATGTTGCAGTTGCTCCGAAAACCCGATATGGCTGAGTTTGCCCAATATGCTGTTTTCAGGCTGCAGGCTAAACAAATACGTTTCCCTGTTTTCCAATTGGGTGTCTGCCCCGAATACAGAGACGTTCGACAGGAATCTTTTGAGATGCTCTGCTATTCAGCTAAAGCGAATGAACTCTTGGTAAGATACATTGAAGTTTGCTTTACCAATACTTGAGTACGACACTTTAAGATGTAGATGTAGTGTATACGTCTTTCGAATTCTGAGGTTTCAAGATCTGAGCCTATTTGCAAATATTTTGTGAATGAGGTGAATGATTGTGTTTGTACGCCCGCGGTGCAGCGATTAACGTTTTTTTGCAAAGTCGAAAATCACGGGCTCGAGGTCCATCGGTGCACATTCGGAGGGCGGAGAGAAATGAAAATGCTTCGTTATTATGAAGAAGACTCATCCATTGTGAACGCAACGGAACTAATGATTTCAAGTGCCCAATCTGAATTTTTAAGCCTTTCAACCTTTAAAATATCATAGTCATCATTTGGCAAATTAAGAACTAGTGCAATGTACCTATCGGAGGAGTAGTTGCTAAATATTTAATAAAAGAAAGTCATTGATTACTACTCTTGGTCAGTACTTAAATTCCCATGAAAATGTTAAAAATTTTTCTCATTTAGGTTGAATGAAACTCGGATTTCATATAACGTGACAGTGGCCTTTGTTTAAAGAGGTGGTGTAGGCTTATAAATTCTCAGATGAGGATACTGTAATTCCCTTCAATTGCACACTCATTGCAAATGATTTCTAACTGTCGCTTCCTTTTTTTACTCTCTTAGGGTGTTGCAGTTAATAGCGACGAGTTGCTCCGAAAACCCGAGATGGCTGAGTTTGCCCGAGAATTAGGTCTTATTGTGCTCGTTTGGGGAAATGCTTCAAACGACTCCAAGAATATGGAACAGCTCAAGAAACTCGGGGTTCATGGACTTATCTACGATAGAATGCAAGAGCATAAACAGCCGGGGACTGTTAGTATGTTAAAGAAGAATAAGTCAGAAAAGAATTTCAATTCAGACGACGAAGATAATGATCTCCAGGAGTCGGAGCCTGCTGATTCAAACCGGTCAACTGCCTCTCCTTCTGCATCTGAGTCTGGAGCTTCAACGCCGTCCCATCATGGGGACACGAATTTCAATTCCTCGAATCATGAAACTCTTTCAGAGAGCCTGCGCAAACGGTTGTTGCTCGAGGCCACTCACTCTCGGAATGGACGGCGATTGACTCTCACAACTGACTTCAGTTAGACTCATCTCTCCTCTCATAGCAATCGACCTCCCCCTTTCTCTTATTTCGTGTACATGAAATTCCCCCCATCTCTCCTAATTTAGACATCTTGTATGTGTGTTTGTGTAGATCACGTCGAGATCTACTTGATCTCCTCTTGCATCTTTGACGTGTAGTGAACATTTGTTGTCAATATATATAGACTGGAAAAAGAAGATTCTTTTCGTGATGATCAAGTTGACAGTGCCTACTTTGCAGTTCAAGTCCTAGTTTTCCACCTTATCCATAAATATTTGGTGACACTCGTCTGCTTGTTAGAGTGCGGATCAATATCCATTGAATAAATGAGATAGCTTTTAAACTATCATACGCCCAAAATATACTTTACTCCTTTTAGTGACAGAGGAAAGCACTAGTGTCCGGGTAGATATACTTTTAATTCAATAGAGGCTTTCCTATTTCTCCTCTCATGTTCAGAAGGGTTTCAGTTTGTAATGCAATTTACTATTATTCATTATTTCAACTCCACTCCAAAATTATTTCATTAAAAGATAAACACACTAGCCCCTGCTGCCTTTCCGCAACAGGAGCTAATCAATATGCACTCCCCTTCTCGACCATTGACAGGCATAGAATAGTACTTCTGATGTCGAAGCTCTGAGATGTCGACCACGTGGCGAACTGGCTTTGAGACACAGCGATTTGAGAATGATTGACTCACCCCTGTCGTCAATTCTGTCTCGTTTGACACAATAATAACCTGATGTGACCTGGGTACTTTGTACTTGGCATTTTGTATTTTAGGCATCTGAGGACATCTTACGCCCTCTACACCTTTGGAAAAATCGATGATGAAGGTGTCAATGGTTGAAACTTACAGCCTCTTATAACAAAACAAATAAACATAATACCCATTAACCCAGGCTGTACTCCATGCATCCTCCCTCGGCCTCTATCACTCACTCACTTCCAATCCGAAAGTGACTGGAGGCATTCATGAGGTGGTCTATATTCATGTTTTCCATTGCTCGACCTACTATCCCCATCAGAAAAGATGATTTGGTGTTCTGGGGGTGCCTATTAACTTCCTTTTCAATCACACACCACTTCGCTCCGCCTCACACATAATAATGCATGGGATTAAGGTCTGGTGAGTAGTTAGGAGGCGACCGTAAGTTTGGTGTGACATGATGATGAAGATTCTCGACCATCCAATTCTGGTATTTGAGGGCTTCATGAGATGGAGCCGAATCTTGTTGGAAGACATAGGGTCTTCCTCCATTGGCCACTGTGTCTATGCAAGGCGCCTTGACAATGGTTTGAAGAATCTCCACATGGGCATCTCCATCTCCATCTGCATCTGCCTCTGCATCTGCATCTGCATTGACTCTAAGACCCTGTGGAAAAAATGGGGAGTGAAGTGTC
>CAADRB010000032.1:86206-123001 GCA_900708905.1 Hymenolepis diminuta
TTTATCTGCTTCGTGGCGGCCAAGCCATCTCCATTGTTTTCGTTCAACAGCTGCTTTCTAGCTCTGCAACCAGAAGATGTGGCCACTTTTCCACATCTTGCAATTTTCAATTTGCTTCTGTAAACACTGTTACAGCATATCATTTCATTTCAGTACTTATAGTGGTAGTATCTGTCATGAGATCTTCAGATACAAATATACATTAATTGTTACCGTGTTAGTTTGAATTACAAAATATAAGTGTTCTCTGATACCTTACGCACCTCGTATGTTTATCTGAATAATAGATGTTTTCTTGAGAATTGTTCAGCCTTGACTTCAACGTATTAAATTCATGGTTACGTCAAGAGTGATACTATTCAGCCAGCCAACAGAGGTCTCTTTTGTCAGCACACACATCCCCAATGTTTACGTTTTATCTTCTCGTTGTTTTTCTACCCACTGACTGACATCAATGCGTCAGCGGTTTGTCAAAAACGAAAGAGGCACATTCAGACACCCTCCCGTTTTCGTAAATCCAATAGGTTGGATTTCCTGAGATGGGAGTTTAGCCATCCCAGGATCTATGTTTATCATTTTACATACTCTGGAGATCCCAGTTGGTGGAAACCATGTCAATGACACTCCACTTTCTACGTCTCCTCAATAAGCTCCCCACACTTTATCATGATTTACTTGCCCTCAATTACCCAAACAATTTCAGTGTCGTTACCAGGCGACCAGTGTTTACCCATTTTATTGACACCAAGGTTGATTTCTCCTAACGTTTTCGATAGGATATTTTAGCGCTTATCTCTGTCCAGGATCATGTGAATAGAAGAGTCGCATTGGAAAAAATCGGCAGACATGCTTAGTCGAGAGGTGAACATGTGAAATTATCTGGCCTTATTGAGGTATACAATTAAGAAATAGATAGATTGTGTAAACATTTGTGGTGGATGGGAATGAAGTTGCGTTGCGTGGTTAGTATTTGTAGATGGCCAAATGCTTGAGATAAAGAAGCAGCCAGTGGGTAAAAATAGTGGCGAAGATATAAACCATAAGCGCAGGTTGCATAAAATCGTTAACTCTTGATTGATCGGTGCGCTTATACATTTTGATAAGGGAATCCATGTCGATGAACGCCAATCGTTACATTTTTACACCGTTAGTTCCGAGGTCTTATTTGCACAAAAGTGCAAAATTGATTCAAGACATTTTAAGATAAGCATGACAAACCGATTGTCATGAAGTTGTTTGAGTGAAAGTGCTCAGCGTCAATCACATTTGATTGCATCTCACGAAATAGATAAGCAACAAGTGTGTCAGTATTCATTCTCGTTGAATTGAATTTCGCATCAATTGTAGATGACGTAACTCGGTGGTCCTCTGTCTTAAGACATTTGTATTCCGATTGGGAGGTCTGATTAGGAATAGGTTGGTTTATTTATAAATGACTCGATAAAACTCTCCAAGCCTGTGAAACATGGATGGTCCTTTTCAAACGCAAATGGAGGCAATTGTGATCAAATTAGCAATTTACGAGATATACCAGAGAATAAAAATTGTTCAATTTGACGGATTTCCTTCCTTTTAAGGGGAATTTTGGTCTTCATCTTCGCTGTTTTAAGTTTTGCTACTGGATTTAAGTTTTAATCTAGCCTAAACTTAAAAGATGAATTGGAACTGCTCTCCCATATTTGTAGCTGTGATCGGTTAGTAAAATCTAAGATCTAAGTTTTAATACAATAACTATTTCAGAGGCTTGTTAGAGTTGGTTTTGGCTCATCATACCATTTAATCAGGTCAGAGACTATTTCTACAATAGCCTGACTTAACCCGTCCCAGCTCTGAAACGCTGAGTCGCTTAAGGCCTGAGAGAGTTTAAGTTAAGTAGATATTTTGGTCAGATAATAATAGGTTTATGGGTCTGGGCAAGGCCTCATTGTAGACCTGCAATGAAAACGTTTACTTTTTTGGATTGAATTTGGAGCATTTGATCAATGCGAAAAGCGCACATATAAGCTCATGCAGAAAAATCTTGCAACTTTATTTCTACTAGCAGATCCAAATCACTACAGATAAGAGTGAGTGTACAATTTCTTCTGCAATCAGTTGATACTATGAAAATGAAATGAAAATTTCTACACATCTCCAGCTGCAATTAAAATCTTTTTATTTATTTTTAAAACGTAATTCGTCCGAATTATGATAGGGCGACCGTTCGCAGCTAAGCTTTCAAGGCCAAAGGGAAAACTTAAATAAACAGTGATTTTCAAGGAAGAAGTTCCCCAAGAACATTTTCTCACTTCCTCGGAAAATATTATTTTGAATGTCATATACTCCTTGCTCCCAATATTTCTTCAATTAATGAAAATGTAATTTCTTTCTCTATTTCCCCACTGATAAACGACACTTGATAGTTATGTCCATTTATTTAAGCTGATACCGATTTTGTTTAACTTCGTTGATACACGCGTGTTTACCAAAACGTGACTTGTGTTCTGCTGGGAGTTATTGGCTTCTGTGTTAAGTTGCTATATTACCGAGTTTTCTAGATTGGTTGCTTGGCGAGATTACAACCTAGTCTTCTGGTTTGTTATGTTATAACATTATCAACCAATCAAATACGTGCATTGGTGATCACAAGCCAATGTACTACCATGCAATCATCTTCATATTCTATCATCACCAGGTGTTATTTGTCAAAATGTCCAAGAAGATACTTGTGTCCTCGTTCCTTAAGAAAAATATGACTCGAAAATAGCTTTCCCTCAGCTACAATTATTGGATTAACTCCCGAAGTAGTTTTGGAGTCTTTAATTTGGATATCTCTATTTGCACTCATTTAAAATATATTTTGGCAACAGTAATTAGTGAGCATATGTATTAGTACTATCCTTCTTCACCAACTTTATTTTTTCGAATCGAAACATTTTACATTCAATAAGAAGGTTGCTGGGGGAATTGAGTCGTTCTTTGCACATTCGCTTCGTGTGAGTTGCAGTCACGATAGCATTATCAAGGGTGTTCTGTTCTACTTCCCCATTCATCATGTGAAGTATTGTAGCAGAAAGGTCTCCTCCCCTCAAAAGTAGTTTTTTCCCATGTCTGTTTTGTACAAGGAGTTAGTTGTTCGAAATGCGCGCAGTGCTTTCAGCACGGATATTTATTCCTCCATAAAATTGTCTCCTTTGGTTAAAAGTTAACCTACGTACGTCACTGTCTAATCGTTAGAGGAAAAAATGAAAGCGTATTTGCATAGTGTTTAGAAAGTTGACTTTGTTTTTATAGGAGTGAAAGAGTGAAAGTGCGATTTAGTGTTCATAAAACTAGATGCTGCGCATGACACATTTTTTAAATTTTAAATGATTTTAAATATTAATATTAGATTAAAAAACTCTAATACTCTGCTAAGTGTTTTGTTTGTTATTATCTGAAATATTCCTATGGTTCCATGTTATAACCACTGTGTCTGTAACGCATTGAAAAGGGGGAGGGAACTCGCCTTGAGAATATCACATCTTTGTACACTATGTCTATCACAACTCACTCGACGAAGAACTTAAATAAACTTTACTACAAGAGGAAGCTCATCATACTCACATCACCGTGTATCAAAGGGAGTTCAGAAAATCGTCACACATTGGGGCCTAGAAATTACAGTATTGGTAACTCAGATCTAGTGCTTTCACCTGGTCAAAGATCCACTGTGAATGTGTAGGGGCTAATGTGGCTCAAATTTACTGATGGGATGTAGGGGCCCACAGCATCACCAAAATGTTAGAGCTGAGAGTTTGCAACTATTAACACACAAATGAGATTGAATGCTCACAGCAAAATGAGGACTTAAATCGTAAAATGTGGAATTTCTTTAAGAATTTTTCTCTCCTTGTTGTGACTAATTTTCAAAATGCTATCAAACAGAAAGTTGAAAAGTATAAAAAGAGTTGAATGAGCAAGTAGAAATGGAAACAATCTGTGAAGATGGGTTTTAGATACAAGTTTTACCGCGTTTAAATAATTACGTTTAATGCAACATGTCTGAAGAAAGCAATATATTGAAACACTTAATTTCTGGAATTATCCATCAACATTTGAAGATCAGCAATTTGGATTAGTCGCTTGAGACAAGAAGCATACCTGAAGTGAATATTTAACATAATTGAAAGATGTTTCAGCATTTACGCGTGTGAATGATTCATAAATTTCACTATATCCTACTTTTTGGATTTCTACCAAAGGTGCTGTTCAAACGGAAATTTCTGTGAAAACATCATCCTCAGTAGAAAAGACACTGTTTCTGGTCCACAAAGTGACCAGTGTTAGACTGACATCAGATAGAAATATGTTATCCTGATGCTTTCCTGATCAACATATGATATACACTGGAGTGAATAAACACAAAGTGGCATCCAAATTGATATTGGAGTTGTGATTGAATGAAACCTGGTGATACTTTGATAAATAGGAAACTAGGATTGTCCTAACCTCTCACAACATTTAAATACTACTCAAAGTTGAAATTTGCTTAGTATAAACTCAAAGCATTCTTTTCTATCTTTTGTATTGTTAAAATAAAACATACAAAAAGAAAAAATTTCTAATGACAAATTATAGGCGAAAGTACGTATTCGATTTGTAGCTTCGGAAAAGAAATCCAGTTTTGTTCTCTCTTTAATCCTATGCTGATCGAAGATCAAGTGTTTTAACTGAAAATTTCCAGGCACTGGCGGAGTCTTTTAAATCTATTTGAATTTATTCCGGAAAAGTAAACAAAGGAAATATATGCAGCTCCGAATATGGGAAATCTTAAGTCACTGATATGATTCACCGATCAAAAACCCGAGGCTTAAGCGTTATAAGATGCATTGGGAATTGGTGTAGCTGATACTATACAAATAAGCTCTTAACCTTAGTAGTCCTCTTAGACGTACAACTAGTTGCAGACAAGTACAGTTAGCCTCTAGCAGAGTCCTCTGATATAAATTGTCCCCAAAATTAGCTAGGCTACGTCCAAAGTAATGAGAACATAGGAGATAACATACGGAGAGCGCTTACTGTAAAGATACCTAGAAATTGAGTACAATTAACGCTATGCTGTACGAATATCGATCGCTGATTGGCTGGGAGGTCTCTGCACGTACGCCGCGCTTGCTCGATAGGCGATCGATAGTACGTGTGTATTTTCCAGATTGTTCTAGCCCGGACAAGATTCCTTTGGTTAGCCTTGGCACCGTTGTACACTCCATGTAGGTATTCAAAATGTGCGGAACACTGGGAAGATGTGTGTTAGAACGGACACATTAGGGTCGTTTCCAAGTTGCGGTCATTTTGTGAACACTTAACAGATGAGAATTAATGAAAAATCCTGATGAGGTTTACTGAAATATGATTTTGCACATAATTCGACATTAATTTTTGACGTAATTAATGGGGTAAATTCACATTACATTTCTATGATTAAATACATTAAATGCTAATAGCTGAGGCAAAAAAACAGCTGAAATTTCTAAACAATAGAAGATTTTCTTATAATTGTTAATGTAAATGAATTAATCCCAACGAAGATAAAGGAAATTGACTTCGCTATTCATTATTATAATTGTTTTTGTATTTGAATGCTAACACAATAATGGAGTCATATATCTTGCATGAAAGGAAATGAATCACTTAATATGAATCACATACAAATTAGGAAGGTAAATTGTGATGTATTTATCGATAAATTGCTAATTCCAGAGCGTACTTTAACCCCAGTTATTTACACAATTAGCGACGGTGCGGCTGCAAAGGTAAATTCTCAGAAAACTTTTTAACTATTCGAAACGTTATAGTACAATCGAATGGATTTTGACGAAGGATATTTGAAAAATTTGTGGAACCAGTCATTCTCTACGGTTTATCTATAGTCGTCTATCGTAAGGTGAATACTAACAGATTAAAGAATATTTTATAGCACGACACGAGTGAATGTTGAAGTCCTAGCAGAAAAGTCCCTCCGAGAAACCTCGTCACATAATTACAAATTAAATTTATGGGAAAGTCTCAGCAAAGGAAAATGCAAAAAGGCAACTGAAATTCCATTTACCGAAAGTCTGTGTGGTTGTAGGAGCATCGAGCGGATGCTAAGAAGGTGTTCAGAGGGAAGAAAATTGATGAATCTTATAGTGACTTCTATTCGTTGCATTATTGGACATCAAACACAATTGAAATGTGTGCATGAATACTTTGTGTCATTGATTAATCGCAAATGTATCTGAGATTAGAAGATACTGGCGCATCGATCCTCACAAACCCAAAGATGATTTGCCAACTAGTAGAATCCCTTGTAGATGATGCTACAATATTGCATGAAAAGGAAATGTTCCCCAAAGTTGCATGAAAGCTAGACATCCATATTTCCCTTACGAATAGCAAAACGATGAAAAAAAAGGAAAGTGTAAAGGAACCTTAACTTGAAAAAATATTTAATCTGATGAGTATGGTTATTCCTGTCCCCTGACTCTCTCTTCTGCTTAAATGCTCCCTCTTAACCTTGAATATATTGGATGGACTTTTATTTTCAATAATTTCGGAAGTTTCCCTATGATACGGAGTTATTTACCGTGTCAAGAGAAATAAAAGAATATTCCTTCACGCTGGCAGGAAAAAGATCGATATACCAAATTTGATAATGCAGTAAAATTTGCATCGAGTTAGTAATCCCGTTCGAAGCATCTAATTTGTCTGAACTGATTATCATGACAATGAATTCGGTCGATTAATAAAATTTGAAATATCAAAATATGTATATAATCGAATAAGTGCTGATTTTTCAGCTGTCCATATTAAAGCAAATCAGCCAAGAATAGTTAAGGTCAAGGAATCATTTACATTTCTGAAATGTGAAGGTTTAGTGTAGCATATCAGCCAACTTAACAACAGAAAATGGCGCCCATGAAAAAAGGTAATTCCATGAAGATATTAAGCTACATTAAGGTAAAAAATAAGAAAAGTAACAAAATACTGTTACATATAGATACAACGGTGTAATTCGCCTACGTGGTAATGACTTTGAAATTGTTCTCTTTAGTCTGTCAATTTGAAAAGATTTCCTCCACAACTGCTGAAATAATTGTCGAAAATGACAAACGCTTATTTAGGAAACCCGTGTTCGTCTGCTTTAAACCAAAATTTAAGAATATATAATTGATACACTTTTTAGATAAGACATCTAAATTGTAATGACGTTATGAAAATTCATGAGTAAATTGTTAAAACTGTTATGACCAATCTCCCGCAGAGTTCCTTGAGTCCAAAGGTCAGAGCCAATTTGTGATAAAGAATTTTGCTCTAAGCACAGTTTAATTCATGTTTAAAGGTTAAAGTGAATAAAAGGTTGGCATTAAACAACCATTAGTGATAATCTAATGCATATAAAATGTGCCAAAATAGGTCTATGGAAATGTAAGTTTCCATCGAATATGTCTGGTTTGAGCACTGCTTTATTTCAAAAGTCCGATTAATAATACAAATCTGAGGCAGATCTTTGAATTGATAATCTTCAAACTTAGGTTCATTTGAGTTTCATACAAGAAAAGAAATACCGACTTGTATTATATTTTTAAAGAAAAATAAATGAAAAATTCGAATTTAGATTTAAAATAACTACATTATAGGCACAGACAAGTATGGGTAAATGCACATACATGTGACCGCATCAATATTACTAAGACCATTGAATGAACAGCTAATAACAGAGGGGAAGGTATCTCGGTGCCGACCTCACGAGAAAGCGCATTCTACCCGGCCTTTTGATAACCAGAATTAACTAGTGTGATTGGTCATTCACATCGCTTGATGTGCTCTGATGAGTATCAGTTTTGTAACATGGATGCTTAACATTGCGCTATTGTTTTCAACATTTTAGCTGTAATTAAATTTTATGATTCGATCTAGAATTACTGAAAAGCATTAAATATGGCCAATATAAAAAACCATCTACGTATTTATGCCTAATCTGCGTCATTCTGTTATCCGTATCAAGATATGGCTTTAAATTTTACCGTCATATGTTCATTCGCAAATACTTGCCATGCATTGATTAAAAATTACAAATGCAGAATGGTGATAGCTAACTGTTGATCATTATATGGGATATTGAATGTCTAATTCAGTTACCTGCTATTAAATGATATGTGAATGAAAATTGCAAGATGTGGAAAAGTGGCCACATCTTCTGGTTGCAAAGCTAGAAGGCAGCTGTTGAACGAAAACAATGGAGATGGCTTGGCCGCCACGAAGCAGATAAAAGAGTATTGTCAACGCTCTACTGACTCACTCAGAACACCCGAGTATGTGAGAAGAGTGCGTGGCATGGCATTGGCATGGCATGACATGATGGAGGAAAATCGTGCGAATTCAGAGAGCGACATCCTGCCAGTGTCTGAGAGACGATTAATACCTCGAAAACAAGTCATGCCTTATTAGATGAAGTCATCAGTTTACGTGGACAAAAGCAACTCAAGAGGGTCGTTGGAGGCGTTCAAAAGGACTCTTGAAGAAATCGAAGCACTCGGAAGAACAGGAGTATCCTTGGTCTTTCTCCGACGAGTACAACTTCCACCACCAGGATGAAAAAGTCGATGGAAGAAATGATAGGTGGCTATGTGTGGACGGACCCATTGAAGTCCCAACTGTTATGCATGCACAGGAAGTCTCCAGCAACAGTGATGGTTGTCGGTGTAATGGAGAGCAGTGAGGGAGGGCAGTGAGAGAGGGGCACTTCACGACACTTCACTCCCCATTTTTTCCACAGGGTCTTAGAGTCAATGCAGATGCAGATGCAGAGGCAGATGCAGATGGAGATGGAGATGCCCATGTGGAGATTCTTCAAACCATTGTCAAGGCGCCTTGCATAGACACAGTGGCCAATGGAGGAAGACCCTATGTCTTCCAACAAGATTCGGCTCCATCTCATGAAGCCCTCAAATACCAGAATTGGATGGTCGAGAATCTTCATCATCATGTCACACCAAACTTACGGTCGCCTCCTAACTACTCACCAGACCTTAATCCCATGCATTATTATGTGTGAGGCGGAGCGAAGTGGTGTGTGATTGAAAAGGAAGTTAATAGGCACCCCCAGAACACCAAATCATCTTTTCTGATGGGGATAGTAGGTCGAGCAATGGAAAACATGAATATAGACCACCTCATGAATGCCTCCAGTCACTTTCGGATTGGAAGTGAGTGAGTGATAGAGGCCGAGGGAGGATGCATGGAGTACAGCCTGGGTTAATGGGTATTATGTTTATTTGTTTTGTTATAAGAGGCTGTAAGTTTCAACCATTGACACCTTCATCATCGATTTTTCCAAAGGTGTAGAGGGCGTAAGATGTCCTCAGATGCCTAAAATACAAAATGCCAAGTACAAAGTACCCAGGTCACATCAGGTTATTATTGTGTCAAACGAGACAGAATTGACGACAGGGGTGAGTCAATCATTCTCAAATCGCTGTGTCTCAAAGCCAGTTCGCCACGTGGTCGACATCTCAGAGCTTCGACATCAGAAGTACTATTCTATGCCTGTCAATGGTCGAGAAGGGGAGTGCATATTGATTAGCTCCTGTTGCGGAAAGGCAGCAGGGGCTAGTGTGTTTATCTTTTAATGAAATAATTTTGGAGTGGAGTTGAAATAATGAATAATAGTAAATTGCATTACAAACTGAAACCCTTCTGAACATGAGAGGAGAAATAGGAAAGCCTCTATTGAATTAAAAGTATATCTACCCGGACACTAGTGCTTTCCTCTGTCACTAAAAGGAGTAAAGTATATTTTGGGCGTATGATAGTTTAAAAGCTATCTCATTTATTCAATGGATATTGATCCGCACTCTAACAAGCAGACGAGTGTCACCAAATATTTATGGATAAGGTGGAAAACTAGGACTTGAACTGCAAAGTAGGCACTGTCAACTTGATCATCACGAAAAGAATCTTCTTTTTCCAGTCTATATATATTGACAACAAATGTTCACTACACGTCAAAGATGCAAGAGGAGATCAAGTAGATCTCGACGTGATCTACACAAACACACATACAAGATGTCTAAATTAGGAGAGATGGGGGGAATTTCATGTACACGAAATAAGAGAAAGGGGGAGGTCGATTGCTATGAGAGGAGAGATGAGTCTAACTGAAGTCAGTTGTGAGAGTCAATCGCCGTCCATTCCGAGAGTGAGTGGCCTCGAGCAACAACCGTTTGCGCAGGCTCTCTGAAAGAGTTTCATGATTCGAGGAATTGAAATTCGTGTCCCCATGATGGGACGGCGTTGAAGCTCCAGACTCAGATGCAGAAGGAGAGGCAGTTGACCGGTTTGAATCAGCAGGCTCCGACTCCTGGAGATCATTATCTTCGTCGTCTGAATTGAAATTCTTTTCTGACTTATTCTTCTTTAACATACTAACAGTCCCCGGCTGTTTATGCTCTTGCATTCTATCGTAGATAAGTCCATGAACCCCGAGTTTCTTGAGCTGTTCCATATTCTTGGAGTCGTTTGAAGCATTTCCCCAAACGAGCACAATAAGACCTAATTCTCGGGCAAACTCAGCCATCTCGGGTTTTCGGAGCAACTCGTCGCTATTAACTGCAACACCCTAAGAGAGTAAAAAAAGGAAGCGACAGTTAGAAATCATTTGCAATGAGTGTGCAATTGAAGGGAATTACAGTATCCTCATCTGAGAATTTATAAGCCTACACCACCTCTTTAAACAAAGGCCACTGTCACGTTATATGAAATCCGAGTTTCATTCAACCTAAATGAGAAAAATTTTTAACATTTTCATGGGAATTTAAGTACTGACCAAGAGTAGTAATCAATGACTTTCTTTTATTAAATATTTAGCAACTACTCCTCCGATAGGTACATTGCACTAGTTCTTAATTTGCCAAATGATGACTATGATATTTTAAAGGTTGAAAGGCTTAAAAATTCAGATTGGGCACTTGAAATCATTAGTTCCGTTGCGTTCACAATGGATGAGTCTTCTTCATAATAACGAAGCATTTTCATTTCTCTCCGCCCTCCGAATGTGCACCGATGGACCTCGAGCCCGTGATTTTCGACTTTGCAAAAAAACGTTAATCGCTGCACCGCGGGCGTACAAACACAATCATTCACCTCATTCACAAAATATTTGCAAATAGGCTCAGATCTTGAAACCTCAGAATTCGAAAGACGTATACACTACATCTACATCTTAAAGTGTCGTACTCAAGTATTGGTAAAGCAAACTTCAATGTATCTTACCAAGAGTTCATTCGCTTTAGCTGAATAGCAGAGCATCTCAAAAGATTCCTGTCGAACGTCTCTGTATTCGGGGCAGACACCCAATTGGAAAACAGGGAAACGTATTTGTTTAGCCTGTAGCCTGAAAACAGCATATATTGTTTTAAGTTCAATATATTAAGTAGACAGTACGTGTAGCGGCATAAAAATTACATAGCGCAAGTGTCGGGATCAAAGCAGGAGAGAAGAATGCGGCGATTTCCGCAGTATTTGAAAATCTCGCGAAGAATAGTATCAATATAAAAGTTGCGCTCAAAGAAGTTTGACATCTCACTTTCCCCCGTCTATACGAGAGGAGACAGATTTAGTGAAATAGTGAATATGATCAAAATCAGTGCTTCATGTTGAACGTAATGCTCACCTTCAAATCAAGAGGATATTTGACTTCAATATCGAACCCAAGTTCTGGATCTACTTCCTGGAGACACTGACGAAGGAGTGGGAAATCTTGCAGTTCCACGGGATCAGAATCTTCACGATCCATGTCTCGAGAGAAAAAATGTATGTAATAATAATAATTCTTAAAAATGCAAACGGTAAAAGTATATTTTAAAAACTCTCAGCAGTTGTTATTCAGCTTTCCCTAAATTCTTGGAACTAACCCCTCTAAACAATGATATGTGAACAGTTTGCTCAAAACTTTGATAGCTAAACTTAATCAATATAAAATAGGCGATAATACACATAAAAAATGCGTAATAACAGTTCATGATTTCTTCGAAACCCAGACATAAAGACATTGATAAGTTAGACTATTATATTGGTCAAAAAATTTTAAAACAATAATTATAGATGAAAATACTAAGCATCACGTGAGGGAACCTCTGAGCGTGGATAAGCATATTAATCTTGGTGTCATTTAGGATTGCTACATGTGTAACAGCTCCTGCATAAACATGAGGAGAGTCAAATGATCTTACAAGTCATCAATTTTTAACCGCCTGCTTTGATCCGATGTACTAGATACACAGAAAGAATGAAACACAACTGCTGAACTTCCTAATTTAATAACTGGTAGAAACTAGGCAAAAAAGGAGCAAAAGCCATTTTATTCATGTAATCATACTAATCATTCAAGTATCTTCTACAAACACAGACAGGCTAATGAGAGTGGCACTAACCGACACCCAAACTTAATTCTTAGTCGACTACAATAATACAAAAATGGAAACTCAATTTCATTCCCTCTCCGTCTTTTGCAATTTTTGCTTCGACATTTTTTTTATTAAGTCATGAATAAGATACGTTGCATTACTGTTAAACATACACTTGTAAAAAAAGATCAAATGATCTTGTATGTCAGCTGTTAATTAGGTTATTGTAAATGGGTTTACTTACTATAGAGAGAATGGAATGCAGTTACTGAACCTTCCCACTTTACACCTCTTACATCTTAGAAAGAATGAATTGGGAAGTCACAATCCATGTTAGTTGGGTACACAATTGGACATAATTAACAGGAACTAGTGGGTCATTCGAGCAATATCCCAACTTAACTCTTTGTCGACTAGAACCGGAAACTCGCATTTATACCCCTTCTCATTTCACCGCAAATTTCCCATCTGTAGGTTCATATATAATGACAGATAATTAATGGATACATACGTAATTATTAAGGATAGTCTACTCGAAAGACTTATACAGCTGTAATCTAATGACTATATCAAATAAATCGAAAACGTGTGAAGGTATAAGATTTCATGAAATTAGTTAACCATAAGCTACAAATATAATCTGAAGGCGACATTTTAAGCTAACTTTAAGATAGAAGAAATAATTACAAAAATGGGGGCAAGATTTTGAGATCAAAATGTCTATTAATGTGACAATTTGGCAGTCATAATAGGTCGACCGTTACAACAAAAACAAAATCAGGTGTACATATGTAAGATTCTCAAGATTGATGACAGAAATGTATGCATTCATTTTATCAGCCTTCCATTCTATAAAAGAACGGTTGAACTAAATCATAGTAAATCAGTAATCCCCTCACCGACGAGCACCAAACTCATGATCTCTGACGTCGCAGGAGAATCTATGATGTTATGGAAACTTACCTTCGTCTGTTTGAGGTTCAGTCAAGACAGTGGCGTGTTGAAGACGAAGCTCACGAAGGTATTCAAAGGGCAGATCCTTCACAGGAACTGGGAAATTCTTTAGTTGGCCCTTCTTTTTCTAAAGTAGACGCGTGTGAAAGACATTACACATTTTGGACAATGACAACAATAACATTAATGACAAATAATAAATCCTGCCTTGCGAGGAGTGATGACCGTTTCAAAGTCGTGATAAACAACCACCACATGGTCCTTTGTAAGTTGAACATCCATTTCGACAAAATCCGCTCCCTAAAAGGGGTGAAATTTGAGGTGCTACGAATTTATCTTAAACAATTAAGATCCCATATACATGTTCTTTATCCAATCATACGCACAAAACGAACATAAAGATCGGTATGCCCTCAGAATCAAATAATAAGGGGGACTGGATAGAAACTATGAAACAAGGCAGGTGTATTTCATTGAAAAAAGGGAGGTGAGGGAAAACGCTTTCTTTTTATTGCAATAAAGTCACTCAAAAATGAATACACATCACGTGGATTTTGTCAAGAGACTACGCCAAAAATATTCCACATAATTTATTGTAGAAAATAAATGGTTGAAAAATCTTATAGCTTAAGCAAACGTTACCACCCGGGTGAAATCGCGAGATTCAATCAGTTAAACCACAAAAGCTGAAGTAATTGAAGGACAAGAAATCAAAATAAATTGCCGATAGATAGCGCATTTGTTTCATCAGATTATGAGTTCGAAACCCGATAAAACAATGTTTAAGGATCAATTTAATAATATCTAATAATAATAATAAATGTGCAACTGACTTAGTGATGGCACGTGTTAATAGGTTAAGGCAACCCAAAAGATACACGCCAAAGTTGCAAGTTAAAGATATTTAATCAGAGTATACTTCGAGCTTCATGATCATAATTATCTCAAACTAACCAGTATCAGCCAAAAAATAACAACGCAAGTCGAAGGAAAATGTTCATTAATTGACGAGACAATACAAAATAGAAATTTATCGAGACGTACGAAACTTGAGCAAAGTTTACGTCATTTGAATATAACCTTAATAGATTTACCTATAACCACGTAGAGATAAAGTGACAATTAACTAGGTCTTTATAACGACACACATTAATAATATTTGGTGAGACTAAATAACAATTATTTAGCATAATAATAAATAATTCTTCACAGCAGACAAGCGCGCGAACCGTCTATAACTTGAGCAATTAGAGACAGAGATAAGGTTCATAATTACATGTTTAACCGCGGCCTGGAAGGAACCAAGAGTATTTTCCTTAACTGGCGCGGGCCTGAAATGAATTAGAAAAAGGAGAAAAAATGTTAAGAACTTCGGTGGTCTGGTGGCTGAGTACATAGAGTAAACCAAAGACCACCAGACAGATGCACCGCAAACGAAAAGAAAGCAATTTCAATCCCAAAAGGAACTTACTTCGCCTCAGCCTTCTCCTTCTCAGTCAAGTAATAAGTGCCCATTCCACGATGACCAATATCAAGGGCGTCTCGTTTCTTCCAATAGTGCTTGTAACTCACATCCAACTTGGGCAGAGGCCCGCCCACAATGGGCTTAATTACCATGTAAGAAACTACACAAAAGAGATTAGTTTCATTAGGAAGAAAGTCAACTTGCTTTTAACATCTCCAATAGGTCCGCTTTTGTGGTTGAGCAATTGGATACGCTTATGTCCCCAGTAATCATTAAAGGGACCGAGCCAAGCAGTTCCAAAAGACACAACTGGTGGAAGCTTTTCATCCCCTTCTTTTTCTTCAAATATAAAATTTACATTTAAATGAGGAAATAGTTTATGGGAGAAAAAAGCACCCAGAATATTAAAGGAATAGCAATCACTGTAAATACCAAAACATGTAAATCATTAGATAATAATAAGTGGAAAGAAGATACCTTCTCATCAACCCCTTTAATGTGAGTGACTGGACTACGTTAGATGAGTTAATATTTAGACTTCCTGGCTTCTCGTGTCTTGAATTTCCCATCGTACTATCTACTTATAACAATACTTCTAGGCTATAAGCTGACAATAAGGAATACCATGTATTAACCAATGAAAGAGGCATTTAGAAGAATATAAGTCCCAAATTGTGCTAATAAGGAAATGAGATTGTCTTTTACAAGACGAACTGTATTATCCTACAATCGAAATACTACATACTAGAGCCAGGTAATGAGACTAAACTTATACCTACTTGGTTATAATTACCTTAAATTGACGTGTAATTATTGCTCACAGTTGTCAAAACATTTATTCTCCTGGTATCAAACTGAGGACACAGTAAAATCAAATCATGCATATGAAAAAAAACCAAGGAGTTGAAATTAAAAATTAACTAGAATTTCATAAAAACAGAGATGATATTAACAAATTAGCCAGCCGTGAACTGGGTGTGTGAAATTAAACTAATATTAAATTGAAAAACCGAATTTACTCTCTGCTTTTACACAACTCTCTCAACCCCTCCTTGGATTATTACATTGCTCCTCATTTGCTTAGAAGCATTAAAAAATATATAATTAGAGTAATAGTAAAGAAGAGAGATGAGAACTCACCATCATTCTTACACCCATTTTGTTTGACAACCTCAATGAAGAATTCCAACTGAATGGCAACATCGTCGCTATTGAGGACTTCGAGGTAGAAAAAAACATCTTCCTTGCCCGAATAGAGCGTGCCCCAGCAACCAGTATGTTCGGGAAGACGTCTAGTAATTCGTCCCTTCGTCAACACAGAAATCAACACTGGCGGTTCCCCATTTTGAAATGGGGCAGGTGAGATTGACCTCGGAGTCGAAGGACAGGTAGAATTATGACTGGAAATCGGCGACACCGAATATTCACAGCGTCTGGGGACTGGAATAGAGAAAGCACTGTTATGATTGCCCCGAATAGGCACTGTTTGAGAGGCCGCAAATGAATTTCCCTCAGGATATTCATCAGGAAACTCCAAACTGGGATCAATCTGTTGAGAATGAATCTCGTTAGCTAAATTCGGCTCCTCTGAATAGATGATATGACTAGAACTCTTTGTGTTTTGCTTAGTGGTGATTCTTTCATTCGGGTAGATTGGGATTTCTAAATAGAGAAAAGTAAACAAATTGTAAAAGTGAATCCTGCCTCCTTCCAAAGCGTTGATTAGACCATTTCCCTCCGTCACGGATTGACGGCAGGTTACGTAAATTCGTTGTCCAACTAATTTCGTTAAATCCCGAGTTGACGATGATAAATTAGAGAGGGCATTTCTTGACAACTTCAGACCAGCAGCAGGCAGACGTACATGAACCTCAGAGTGATTGATTAGATAGCCGCGTTGAATAAATGTTCCATTTTCTTCAAAGAAAAAAAATGATGAAATCAAAAACATTACCATATTTCCCGAATTTAATGGTCTCCATTCTTAATTCTCCCTTGTTAAATGAAGATAGATTAAATTCACGGGGTTTAAGTCGAGACTCCCAAGCAAGGATAATAATTTTCTTGTCGTCACTGAAATTTTCGGGATCAGTGCGCTTTTCAGCAACATAATATCTGTATTTGAAATTCTTCTTGAATATGTCTTTGGGAACATCTAAATGCCAGAGATCGTGACTAAGAAAAGAGTTTGGTGTTAAAGCTAAAACGTACCCAGCATTCTTTTGCGCCTGAAATTTACACTGTTTGCCCTTGAGGGGGTTCCAGTTTCCAAAATCTGGATGATTTCCAACAATTCCAACAAAATAACGACTGGAATTAAAGGTATCGGTATTACAAACATAGACACAAAGTTTTTCTAGAGCTTTGGAATCGACGACAACAGAGAACGAAATCTGTTCACTTAGATCAGTTTTCTGCATAGCGAAAGTTCTAGTAAGCGGAAAGAGTTTTGGAAGATATTTGCTAGCAAAAGCAACACCTAATACGCGAAATATGGTAAGGATAAATAATGAAGACCTTTACAAATGGGGCTAGCATATTTAGTATAAAACAAACGCTATGATAGGTCACGATAATATATAGCCTACAATGTTTTTGATTACATCTCTATTAAAAATTTATTAAAATTATAATTTTTTCGAATTTAAATTAGTTTAAAACACGATTTAAAATTTTAAAAAAGAAGTTATCACTTTTATGATGCGCCTATAATTATATCATCAACTAATCAAGTGCCTTTACATCCATACTTGCATAATTTTTCTCCCTAATTAGACGGATATAAAAGCTACTGCATTAAATGTGATAATTTTGACATATATTATATTTTAATGCAGCTTTGCTGATTTATTTTGTATTCCTTATAAAATATATAATTCGAAAATCCAAATATATATGTGCGTGTGTAAAAATTCGGCATTCGAAACAGATTATCGCATATATAAATAATATCTGGTTTATGAACTCTATGTGCTATGTATTCTTATGAACATGAACCATTTTAAATGCTGCTTTATGCAATTGCGGCAATAAAAACCTCCATCAGAGCCTTGATGTGACTAAAATGTTTGTATTCGATAAACTGTCGTAAGAACTGTCACTCAATTGAGCCGAAGAGTAGGATTTCAGCACCAACAACAATTTTTTCAAAAATCATATATAGAAATTCGAAAATTTGTATTCTTTAGATAAAATTATTTTCTCACAGGATTTTCCCCGTTCTCCAATGATCTCGATGAAGTTTTATTATCGGGGTTGGTTCATTAAATTTAAACTCCTCAGGTTATATGGAAAATTTCTTACAAATTCCAGTTTGTACATTGATTTTAAATCGGAATATGTATTTGTTGCATATAAGAAAATTATATTTTTTCACAAAAATTTTTATATGTAGGGTACTTTATTTTTCACCTTTTAGTTCCCGTTTTTTCAATTACCCTTTATTCGAACGAATTTATTTAGATTACTGTCGTAAATGGCGCGTAATATAAATTGGCCTATCGATACGCAAACGTATGTCTTATTTTGATGTGGTTGTTTTGATCGTTTTGTATTGTGGCGTTGTCGAGTCGTATTTGTAAATAGTGCAACATCTTAGGAAATCTAAAAGTCGGTTATGCTATCCTACAGAGAAGAGCAGATTACAATATTTTTAAAGTGAAATTGTCATCCTTTTTCAGATTTATGAAAAAAATATTTTAAGTTTACCATTTTTGTCCTACTGTTATGTAAGACGAACGTAATTTCAGTCGCTAAGTTTTGGGTGCTCACCAGATTTTGCTGCAGTTGAATCAGGTAATTAAGAGTGAATGGGTCGTTGTGTAGTCGCTCCAAGATAATTTCTTAATTTAACAAAAGCCATTTATGGAAATAAAGGCCCTTCTCGAATGACTGCCTGCTGGACTTATGCCACTTTTTGTCAGGAGTAAATGTCAGCTTTTCAGAATAGCGTACGTCCACATATTAATAGGATAATAAAATACTAACTTTTGTTATTTCTTGGTACTCGTAATTGTCTATTTCTATTTAACTTTTTATTATGTCGATGGACTTGAGAAATAGAATCAGACAAGTAGAAATATAAAATAACTTATTGATTTCAATTCAAGCCTAACCATCTAACTCCTTGTTTTATCAAATTTTTTTTCTCTTATTGAATATCCTTCGTGCAAATGCCAGACGACGGAAATATACACCGCGAATGGTCTCAAGTAGAGTAGGCTTTATAATACCAATTTAGAAGATATGTCGGTGTGTGGAAGAATAAGACACGAAACCATTATTACCTGTAGGATTAATATTCACTTTTTCCTTATATACTTTTATCATTCTATACTCCTTGGTTTTTGAATTATTTTCTAATGGATGCCAAAAATTTTCCCCTTTTGGTACTTATTGGTGCAACTTTATACCTAAAGCCCCTCTTATTAATAAACCGCCGGAATCTCAATGAATAAACTGAAAGTTGTTACAAACTACCTAAATGCGAAATTTTAGGGAAACATTATTGAATTTTGTTTAAATTATAGTATGTAAGATTCATATCATTTCATCGTTTACTTCAGCAATTTCATTAGTAAGAACAGTCAGTTATAGCCAAGTTTTCTATTTTGTTTTAAATATCAGATTAGGTTGTCCTCTCTATAAACATACGCTCCAGTTTTAATTTCAGGGCTATTTCGAGGATTCACTCTCGTTAGGATACTTTGATAAACTTGTTTTTCAAATATTATTTATTTTACAAATATAAAATAAATACCTGGTTTTATATGAAACGACAAAGATACACATCGTGGATGTTTGTGAAACAACAGGCATGACTATATTAAATTAATATCTTGAGAAAACTATGTTAAAATTTATTTAGCTAAAAACATTAGTTTATAATTCGATGTCGATGCGCAATAGCGAATTCCAGTCAATTAACTATTTTGTGGAAATGCATTTTAAATTGAAAATCAAGCAAACAGTATGTGATTATCTATTATTTAATATTTTATATTTAAAATTAATATGGGGTTTTTAAAAATTGCTATAATGTTTATTTATAAAATAAATATACGAAAATGCCATCAATACTATCAAAACTCTAACATTACTTTGAGATGCCACTGTTAATTTAATAGTTCTGGAGATTCAGCACTCCTGCCTTCTTCCTAATTCTTAAACTGGCTCGGAATCAATTGCAGCGACATCGTTACTATAAATTTTGATGTCCTTTTCCTCTAATAAGTGCATCATGGAATACTTCTCCTGTCCAACTCGAGCAATCGATGCGAATATTGAAATAGATACGCTAGGTATTTATTTGATCTGGTGCATTTCATTTAAAAGAAGACAACATTAGGACGATGAATCTGAAAATTTCTGAATGTTTCTAATCTCATAACATTGCCTTGATAAACACCATCGGAGTTGCGATTATTTAAACTTAAATAAATTTGAGAAGACTGACAAAGCTCTCTACCTTAAAACACGTAACTAATGGGATATTGAAAAAAGTAATGACTCATACTAATGAAAATGGGAAAAATAAGAAAAAAATTTTAACGTGCAGAGATAAAAGGAAACATTCTCTTATATTTAATAATTTTTAAAAAATAAATGAATCTCCACTTTATGGCATTTGAATTTCGCTGAATTGAAGATACATTAAAACATGGATAAGTATTATCAATTTTTATATATTTGAAGTCATTTGACTCCCATTTTGTTAATGAATTAATGATCGAATAGTACAAAATGACCGCTCAAGAAACTGTTAGAGCTGCTGCTAGCGGAGTCGTACAGAGGAGTCAAGAAAATCGTATGTTTCAACGTGACGGAAGTCTTCCCGTTCGGGAAAACTCCCAAGTGTTTGATATTTACCCTAGGGAAATATGTCGATCCGCCTGGAGATAATGACAATAGACGCATTTATAGAATCGCTCGCCTCACTGGATGTACAAAACGTCTAAATAAGCCCACCATCAGACGTAACAAGCAGGCTGAGGTGTGCTATATGGTAACTGTGGAAGAAAACAAGGGCTCGGATCTGCAGTGATTCAAGAACCTAGTGTGTTAGTACGCGGCATTTATTCAAATCAATTATTCTGTAACAAATGGTAATTACCAACTCTCCAATAATTAAACTTTTTATTATTCTTATTTATGTCAGAAGCCTGCGGTTGCATATTTTACAGAGCAATAAGAGTTGCAGCAGTGAAATTAACATGGTTTAAATCCTTCTTGTTGGAGTAGTTAATGAATAAAATGAATCGAAGTAAATTTTTCTGAGTTCAAAAGGGTACGCTAGCTAAACTGGAATACTATTCACAAAATCCGTACTGGTATTAGATCGAAGCGAAAACTTCTCCTTTGAAAACCTCCTGAGAATGCATAGATAGATAGTATTAGAAAACATGTTATTTTATCTTCGTCTTTGAGGTTCTATGAAAAAATGTTGCAAGGCATTAAGAGATCCTATTAAGAAAATGGAGGTAGGCTAAGCTAACAAATTGGCCACCCAGTAGAGGGCATTCGGACAAACACACGGCGTAAGGTGAGCCAATGAAAAATTAGGACTTAAGATAAACTCAGTGTCATTCCTATTCTGTTGGAGGCGGAAGCAATTGTTGTGGTAAGATGTCTGCTCTTTTTCCCCTTTAATGTCTTCGGTCATCAATTCTATCTCCCTCATTCTTATAGATCCTTCTATCTTGTCTTGTTTAAACGATTTTCTGTTAAAACTAGTTCGCTACTAAACGTATATCTCCTCTCTGCTTTCCTGATCTCTGCTATTAATAGTCTTAAGACACACTCCACGGGGTCTAGAAGCCTTAATACTAACTCGGGGCGGTCAATTATATTAAATAATAAAATGTACTTGGACATGAATCATCGTGTTCTTAAGAGTGTTTTCGTATTACGAATTTTGCTGAAGATCAACAGTTCTTTGTGCTGCTTTAGACAATTGATGTCGCACTCTAAAGCCATTTGCCTTCTTCCCATCATTTATGCACTTTAGGAATATATTGCGATTTGAATAGCAGGATGGTCACTTGTTATGGATTAAATCTTCATCGAAAACAAGAAAGAAAGGAGGTAGAAAATTTAGCTTGAATATGGGCAGAGAATTAACAGATAGATACATGTTCCGCAGCAAGAAAATCGATACAGTGTACGATTAGAAGAGTTAAATATAGATAGATAAATCCCCCTGAGGAAAATAAAGTCCAAATATTGCAGTGGAATTCAAGAACTGTAGATTATGAGAATTTCACGAATTCAGTCTCATCCATAAAATCAACCGCCCCGAAACTTGATGAAGATTTCGAACTGCTTCAAGGATTAGAAACACCGATATCCGACAAACACTGGGAAATCAGCTTGAAAATGAGAAGCTTTCTCAGTTCGACTTGAAAATATAAAAGAGTCAACTTCCAGAGTTTTTCTGGCAGCAAATTGAGATGACTTCTTCATGGTCATAGTCTCATATCGTCGCAAAACGCCGATATTCGATTTGGCCTCCTAAACAGAATCGAACGACAACGACACATTATACTACCGGATATCATTACCAAGGTCTGAAGAACACAGCCTTTCATTCAAAATGACTCACAAACAAATCAAATTTTCAACAGTGATACCGTTCGTTATTGCTTATTAAAATTTCTCAAACGCAAAATTCATCCAATTCTGTCTCTTCACATAGCATTTGTATCAATAATATGGTAAAAGGGATCATAAAAGGTCATGCTGACGTGCTAGAAACAAGTCTCACGCCAACTTAGATAAAATTTTCCCAATCTCTCAAACAGCAAGAGAAAGGCGTTCATCACCAAAGAGTTTGATAAAAATATAGGAAACTTTTCAAACTATGAAGAGATGAAAGTATCTACCAACAAGATTTTTTCTAAAAATGGTCAAAATCGTCTAGAACACTTGAATACGGTTAATGCAACAGTTGTGGCCAATGTTGCCAAAATGCACAAATGCCGTCAAGAGCCTTGTTAATAAGACATTTCATCACCTTTTTCTGGGTGATCGACCGTTCATCTCATCTTATCATTTGCAGGATCGATGAACGAGGAACGCAGAGAGTCTGAAGGCACAATGTAATGGATCGTGGCCACTGAGCGTATATTCGCTTCTGAAACTGTTACAGAAATGGCGGAATCTCCAGTCACAAATGACAACATTTACAATATAAATATGCATTTATTTATAAAGATAGTACCATTTTACCATTTTAAATTCAGTAACCATTCATTTCATTATTTTCACCACGAATCGCTTGGCATGGGATAAGGAATCTCTAATAATTCTTTCAGGCACTTTACAGTTTCTGCCAAATCCACCCAAATTCAATTGTCTTTAGAAAAAGACTGTTTCAGGAAATGGGCAAATTAAAAAAATATTTTGCTGTGGAGAAAAAAATCGCGCTAGAAGCAAAGCTTAATCATAATTTCACCTTGAACTTAAAAGTCCACTAAAGTTTATTGAAAAAAATTTATAACTTCTGTTTAAAGGAGGAGCGAAAATTTACAGACTGCATAGTGGAGTTCGACTCGTCTGTATAATTCTAGTAGATGACTCATAGCCATCACGTAATGTTTCAAAGTAAAGTGGTATAAATAGGATAAAGGCGACCATAAAAATTTGTCATGAGATTAGTCAGAACATCATCCCAGGGAAGAGATTTAGGCTTCAGCTAAGACAATTTCTGTCACCATCCTCATACTGGTGCAAATAATGAAAAATGTTAACTGAACTAGTAAAATCCCCGTTTTAAAGATTATACATATTATAATAATCAGAAAAGTAGATACTTATAAAAGGATAAAATTTGGGATAGACTTAGGAGATTTTATTTGCGTATCTATCGGAAATCTTTCTTCGTCACTTTTCACTTCAGAAGAATATTATTTTTCTCTACTTTTTAATGGATCCTACTTTGAAGAATTTTTTAACGTTGAGGACGATGTTCTGATATGTAGCGTTTCAAGCACATCTATTTTACTTTAACCAACCAGATATTAGACACTTAAAGTTCTTATTGATAGTTGCTCCTACGGACAAGCGATAAGGTCAGTAGTCCAGGAGCATTGTGTTTTTCCCACAAACATTCACATATAATTGACAGCTTGCATTCTACCAATTTTGATTAAGTTCCCATGAGATGGGATTTTT
Source organism: Hymenolepis diminuta (assembly GCA_900708905.1). Taxonomy (NCBI): domain Eukaryota; kingdom Metazoa; phylum Platyhelminthes; class Cestoda; order Cyclophyllidea; family Hymenolepididae; genus Hymenolepis; species Hymenolepis diminuta. Next base: position 110,204 of record CAADRB010000032.1, read on the forward strand.
CATTCCCATTGTAATCTTTAACGTGAATTTATGAAAGTCCGATATCATCGTTTCCCACCTAAAACACGCCCTATATTATAACCTGACCTAATCTGATTCAAGCATTTCAAAATTTATCCGTATATACCAATGATTTTAATAATTTCTGAAGAACCCTTCTTTTGTAAAATATTCTGCTGTTATGATATATCTGTCTAATTGTCAGTTGGTGAAATTTTTATTGATTTCACATCTACTAACAATGGGAGTGCAATCACATTTCTCCTTCATCGTACCCATATTCACACCTATTTCCCACAAACTGAGTTGACCTCACTCAGCACGGACACCTCCCTCATTATCCCCCATTCCCCTTTCTACTTTCCCCTCTGGTTCATTTTCAACTCTCTAATATACACATGAATCTGCATAAATTTTGGCCTTCTCACTTGAGAAAGGCTACTACGTCTTATTAATATAAGGAAGAACATTAGTTATTGCTACAGCCAGCAGATGTCTATCAACACCTAGCAATTAGAAATGAGTGAATGGTGATAAGTTCTCCACTACAGCGTTTACAAGTGGTCCCGCTGTGTGTTTGCACATAGATACCTAAACAGATGTCGATCATCAGGCTGAAATACCGACAACGAAACATGACTAACGTCTAACGAAGAAATGTTTTGTATGTAAACCTAATTTTCTTATTAATAAATTGGGGTGGCTTGCCTGCCACCTCCGAACTGATCTGATGACATGTGTGACTAAACTTATTCTATCTATTCGATCGATGTGGCCTCGATAGACTCTTTCAAACTATTACAGTTTACATTTTCCATCAAGGTATCATAAAAAGTTGATAAGACCATACGCAATAAGGGTGAAGTCCATCATTCATTGGAATATATATTTTGTTTGATTACGCTATTTAATATAATGTTTGCATGAGAAAATACTGCTCCTATTTATGTAATATACCCCAGTGAGTGGGATGGCTACTTGCACTAGCTAAGTCTGGCTAAGACAGAAAATGGTAGGATTCGGGTCTTACCAGGAAATTTCGATGGTCCTACTCAAAACCTTAGATAGATGATGGAAACCACTCTTCTAAATGGACCTGGGACTTGTTATTATGTTGTAAACATAATTAAAACAATGTTATACCGCTGAAATTTGACAGTAGGCAGTGGAGTGAAAATGAAATTTTTTCATTAAAAATAGAATGTGAGACCATCGATTCACAATGCCCTATTAGATTTGCATTCTCTTTAGAAAAATATGCGTCCAGTACAGGTTAAATTGAGTAAAGTTTTTACTGATACACTATTAGAAAATGTGAAAACAAAATTTTTATCAACTTTTAATTTTATAGTTAGTGTAGTTTTATTTAATAAAAGATCCGAACATGATTGGATGATCTTGTGAAATGCGGTGATTTTGTAGATTTGCGTAAACAGTTGTTTGTGCATTGTTGATCTCGTTTCAATATAATTTATAAGTATTTTGTATTAGTAAACTTTACTTTCGTGATGTCTAAGCTCTGATAAATTTAAAAATAGCATGTTGTGTGTTTTGTCTCCTATAGTCCTATTTTCTTCGAATCACGGAAAGCTTTTTAAATATTTTAGGTATAATGGCAGTGCAAATCGACCAAAAGTACACGGATTTGCAAGCGTGTTGTGCTTGTCTTGGTTTTGTCGATGAAAATGTTTACAAGGTTGATGCAGATGCTCCGGCTTCAATTCGCTCTATCCTGCGTTACCTTCGCTACGAAAGTTCAAGTTGTGATATTCGAAGAGAGTTAGGCAGCATGAAAATCCTCGTTAGTGACCTTATTCCCCTTCTTAAAGTTAGCAAATCCGATCCCGTCCTTTTCGATCTCGCGGTTCGTCTAATGGTTAGTCTAACCCAACCAGCAGTCGTCTGTTTTCGCAACGAAATTCCCACTGACCGAGATCTTTACGCTGCTTTCCTGAAGGTGGATTCCATTCTCAAAAGTTACAAGCAGGCTTTCGCCGATGAGGATCTTTTTCGAGTTTTAGCTGAACGTGTCGAATATGTATTTAACAAGGATTGGGATGAACGAAGTGATGACGATCGATTGATGATTGAACGTATTTTGATCCTAATTCGAAATGTCCTTCATATCTCTCCCGACAGATCAACCGAGCACGTAGGCAATTTCGATTTGTTAGCTGACTTTTAGAGAACGGATGAGGATGTTTCAATTCATGATCAATTACTATGGACTATTCACCTTTCTGGTTGGGATGACATACTTCTTTTCTTAGCCAATGCTCAAGACGAAAGAGGTGTTTTTGCCTTTCACATTCTTGAAATAGTTTCCTTAATGCTCAGGGAACAGGTAATTTAATTGCTTAAGTAATAGCTTAACTGGATGTCCATTAATTAATGTCCTTTTTTAAAAGACTCCTGAGCAGTTGGCTTCAGCTGGTAAAAAGGCTAAAATTGATGATCCGCATTCACAGTACGTTGAATGAGCCATCGATTAATTTTATCTACTTTAGGTTTAAAAAGCTTGAGTTTATTTTTTGTACTTTAGAATTCTTGAAAGATTTCATCTACGCGAACAAGAACAAAAACGGGCTGCTCTGACTGAATTTAACATGCGGTGAATAGTTTATTTTCAAATCTGTATTTTGGATTTTGGGACAAATGAGTTTTGGATCCTTCATATATATATATATTTATACCATGCAATAGACGTCACCAATCTCTGCTCAACCATTGAGCAATAAGTGTGCCGAAACAGTGGTCAAATGCAGATTTCTCAAACGCAATTTTCAAGATATCGCAAGACTTTTGTTAAAATTAGCTTATGAATTAGATAATTTAACTTATGGTTGAAATCCGCTTTCCAATGTAGATCAGGGTTAAATCGGTTTTTTGCTCATGATTCATCAAATTATTCAAACTCTTTGGTTTTCCTTTTAGTTATCAGATTTGCGTTATCAGTTTTTAGTTCAGAGTTAGTTATTCAATAAATTTTTGAAAGAATGTCACCGAAATTGGAAGTACGGTAGTTACATTTAGGTTAAAAACTGTATGAAGATAGACAGCTCGGCTTGCTCAAGAAGTCAGTGTTGAAAATCATTCTCTCATTTATGTTGGTAGAATCGTTCATTGCAATTTAACGTTTTCGATGTCATGTTATACTCGTTATTAGTCCTGCCAAATGCTTATAAGTTATATATTTGTGGGTAGAGGAAAGCAGTCCAATGATTTATTACCTAGGTTATTATTATCATTCTAACTTGTAACAGTCTTTCTCACATAATAGGATGAATAAGAGTTGTTGGAAAAGGTTTTCAAGTATAATATGTATTTTTAACTTTTGGTAAAAATAAAAATTCGGACACCACCGCGGAGTATACCGCGGGTCCAGGTGAGCATATAATTTTGAGGGCTCTAGCTCTTAGCTAATTCTTATTGTTATTGAGCTGCCTCTTCATTTGTAGAGTATGCTCATTCAAAATTTGATTATCTTTCGGAATTGCTTCAGCAATGAAGGTTGAATAAATTTTTGGTATTATATTTTCCACATCGAAAAAGCTTTTTATAAGTTTATCATGGGAAATTATCTGAATAGGGTTTGAGACGATAAAGGAGATCAATATGGAAGCACTGAGTTATTCACATTCTGATAAGGAGTATATAGGAGTATGTCCTAATGTTCATATTTCATGATCCGACTCAATATTCGTGTTTTAGCTCATGTATACTTTTTGATAGCGTGACTTATTTCCTTGATTTATTCTTATCTTGTTACTGTCATGGCATAACATAGCAGTGACATTTGTAATTTTTTCTAAACTATTTGTTATTTAAAAAGGAAATGCTTTTATTGTTAGTCATAATCGCTTTGGTGGAACCTTTGAACTCCTTGGCACGCAGTCCATTTCCAGTCGTCCCCTAATCTATCACCACGACGTGACAGCACCTCTGCGTCGAAACCATCTCGGCTCCGGCAAGAACCAGAAGTCGATTTCAGCCATTGGACAGGTAGATCTCAATCTGGGCAAACAAATTCGTCGCAAAGCTGTCAATCGTAAACCTCTCATTGAACGCGAGCATCATCGTCGCTCCATTCTGAGTGTTCAACTCTTTCTTCAGGTATGTTCCGCATTTCCCTCTGAAACGATGTTTAAGTAGCGTCTTAAAATTACTTCATGGTTGGGCGGTTATGAAATACTTTCCATTGTTTTTCCGAACCGCAAAGTCATTACTAAAAAATAAAATCGTCAGTATTAATTTTATTTTGGGGAGGAAATGTAAATGTTTTAAGGAGCTTGATTCGTAATTACCGTCTCGTTGTACCTAAGGTATGAAAGGTAGAAATAAAGACCAAGAAGCATAAACAGCACAAATGTGACAGACAGCTGCCATCTTGCCGCACTATTCATTATGTTCGGTCCAGCTGGAAATATGGAGATGAATATGCCTTGACTTCCCTGTCTATGTTAGTTGGTGTACGTTCTTCGGTACTGGCGCTGATAGACCTACTTCTAACTCTTTAGTATCAACGTACTTGGTGGTCTAAACTGACTGTCAAGATGTCAGAAGCGGCGTGTGCTCGCATGTTGGTAAGGATGGTGTGCAACCTAGAGACCACCTGCGAGAATTGCTCATTCCATTACGAAATGTGGACTCTGTGCCATGTTTGTCGGCATATTTCATAAGGGGTTATTGCTGAAGGTGTTTGTCGATAAATGTGATGGATATCGGTTTTGATAGACGCAGGTTTGGGTTCACTTTTATTTTTGTTATCACATTTAACAAACTGTATTGTGACTCCCGACGATTGGTGCTTCTTTTCCGTTTTTTGATTGACAGATATAATTCTGCTTTTTTGCGTGTCATTCTCAATTGTTGCTGTTCAAGTAAATATCGTGAGAATGCATGTCCAACGAATGCATTGAAAGCTTAACAGAAAAAATCTAATTAGTTTTTAAATTTGTACCGAATGATGATTACATTTCACGGATTCCAGGCTTTCTTTGATCATAGTATATCATTTAGGCATTACCATTATTTAAGTTGCATGTTCCCCATATCGTTTGTAGAAATTCTGTTGGGAGTTTCTGCAGAACTGTTACAATCTCCTCATGGCTTCAGCCAGGAGTGCGATAATGCGACAGAGCACGCAGGCCAACGATGAGACCTACTACCTCTGGGCAATGCGTTTCTTCATGGCTTTCTGTCGCCTCTACAAATTTCGCCCCCAGTACCTCAGTGAGTCTCTCAATGTGAATGTCTTTAATTGGGTCTACACACTCTCAATGGGTTATCGGGAGGCTCTCTTGACAGACAAACGAGGTGGGGCGAGAAATCAGAATGCTCTTCAATGTAGCCGGCGCTTGGCTCTGGCTCTATCGGCCTACAGGCAATTTCTCCTCTGTCTTCAAGAGATGCTCAGAGACAGTTCTAAGAAAGTGGAACCGAATACCGAAGAGGATGAGCTGGAGACACTGGAGGCTAAAGAACGGAGACTGAAGAACCAAAAAAAGGTTGCTGAGTCACTGATGTGTAAGCATGCTTTTATGGTCTGCACTGTTTATTTGAACCAAAAAATGGTTAAGGTATGGTTAAATTTCAGCTGAGATTTTTTACAAAGCTACGACTGTTCAGGTCCCAGAAGGGAAGAAGGGAGAATATCCAATAATAGATGTTCCAGTGCACAAGTGATGGAGCTTGTGAGCTTCGCTCAGATGTACCAAAAATATTCGATTCTGTTTCCAGCAAGATGTAAAACTTACTAAGCTCATTTTGTTAAATTCTGATGTTACCTTATTTGAAGTTTCTTTCCACTTTCTTTACTCATCCTTCCACTCAGATAGTACAGTGCTTGGTAACGAAATTCAATTTATTTAATCCAATTTTTTTAAAGAAAGAAAATAGAATAGGTTTAGTCAGAATCTTACCTTTTATTTCGCTTCTAAAATTAAATAATATTATGATTGTTTTTCTGCCTTTCATAAATGTGCCTGTGTTTTTAAAATATTGACGTTAACTTTAAATCATTACATTTCTTCCTTCTTTCAGCGAATATCTTCTATGTGGCTGAATATCAGGATCTTTTCGTGTACCTCTTGCGTGAGTACAATGAATCTCTTCAGTCAAAGTACGTGATTGCTAGTTAAAAAGTTTACAAAACACTTATTACCTAAAGGCTTAAACAATTAAAATATCCATTGATTAATCATGGAATATCATGTGCAATAGGAAATAGTGAGCGGTAAGCAGTTAATATAAGATTGTTCGATGAAAAATTCCCAAATATCTTCCCATTTTTTCCCTCTAGAGAAGAGTATTGGAGGTACCCGATTTTATATACCGCCAATCTAGCTCAGTCTTGTTTTGTGAATACTCTTTAAAATTTGAAATTGAGCCTTGGCAAAACTTTACTGTTAGCAAGAATTTGAAAGAAATTTAATATGCTGATCTATTATAAAGACAAAAATGTATTTGAGATAACCGATACCCAAATCGACAATTGAGAACGATTTCACCGATTTTCATAAATTCTCTTTTAGCTTCATGACCGCATATTTGACAGTCCAGTTCTAAGTTGTCTGATACCATAAGAAAGCTAACATCTGAACGGGTGGTTGCATCACTCATATCTTCATTTTATTAAAATGTTTAGCCGATATAAGCTAATGTTTACATCCTTGAAACCAGGTAAAGCTTTTAATTTAGCAGAGCTTATAAAACTGTGTATCATGAAGATAGTAAGGACAAAGAGGCGCATATTGTAACTCAGGACACAGAGATATCCTATCCTTTTAAGAAGGACGTATTTTACTTCATTTCTATTTGGTAACTGTGATTTATTTAAAGCTATACATCTTTATGTCCAAATCATTTTTTTTGTAATAAGAACATTAACTGATCATATGGGCTCGATATAATTTCGACAATGTGTAGGAACACATTGTTCTGGTAGAGAATTTGATGTCATATCTCTTACTTCTAAATAATAACACGTTTGTTAGAAGACTACTTCGTAAGATTCAATAACTTGCTAAATTATATACCTGCCAAGATTTATCAGAAGATGAGAAGGAGGTAGAGGTGGTGACTTGAAGTTAAATGAAAGAAGAAAGTGGTCAGTTATAGTAGACTAAACCGCAATATCCAAGAGTAAGGTAACGGGGAAAATCGATAGCCAACTCGAAGGAATAGGAATAGATGATCGATGATGAGATATTTAAAAAGTAAAAAAACTGGGAGAACAAATTACCGTGAATTAACCATATTGAAAATTTCACTCTCCAGGGAATATTTGGTCGATCTGGTAGAAGGCACTCACCTCTTTATCAGTCTCCTCATAGTTCAATCAAAGAATGCCACAACCTTCATCGTCTCCCGTCGTCGAAAGCATCGTCAACGCAGCGAGAAACGTCGTCTTGAACGCGCTGCTCACAAGGAGAAACGGAAGGAGATGCTTGCTGCCCGGAAACGTCTTCTTGATCGAGCTAATGAGACTCCTGAAGAGAGAGCTGCTCGTCTAACACGTGTGTGGACGACCCTCTCTACTAATCTCCTTTCTGCTCTGTCGGGGAATCTTGAACTCCCACTGAGTGAGGATCTGCCCAAACTTTTTGATCCCACTGTGATAATGGAGGATGGGGGTGAATCAGTGGTTATTCAATTGAGGAATGCTATTCGTCTGGTGCACTCTGCTCTGCAGGAAAATCAGGCTGCGAGAGCCCTGGCTCTGGCCAGGAAGATGTGGGAAATTTGGCCTGAAGCGGCTCCATCTAATGAAGGAGAGAATGAGGGAGAGGATGATTATGAAGAAGGAGAGGATTTGGCAAGAGAGAAAATGAGGGCTGTGCAGTCGGGATTAGAACCGAGTAAGGTTGCTGAATATACGGCGCTGAGGAAGATATTTGTGCTCGATTTGGCTGGTGAGTTATTGTAAGAATACACTTCATTTTTGGTGAGTCTGAATAGTATAGCTTATCTTGAGTTTCACCATTTAAGAGTGTACTATCGGTGAAGAACTTTAAGGTATAATTTTAGTTTTATAACCTACAAGCTGATATCCCGATTAGGAAGAAGGTAAACATAAGTTCTCGTTGTTACAGCGAAAATTTGTTCCAGTTCAACTCCAAATAAAAAAGTATAACGTAATTCATAATTGTTCATATAAACTCATTTTAAGTGAAGAGATTTTCTTTTCTCGAGTTTCTGTCGGTGTTTTATAAAATATTTCAATGGACTCTCATCGCCTTTTGATTTCGGAAAGGCTGTTGTTTACTGTTGGTGGAGGTATATCTTAGACTTATTTGATCGAGCCTCTACAAATCTGGTGACCCTAACCCCTACAAGCTCCCAACGCTACTCGATTCAGATAATGGTGAGTCTAATTAAGTCTCTTATGAAAGGGATCAATATAGCTTACATTACTACTCATGCAACTGAGGAGAATTGTAAGTTGGGAATTCGGCTTAAAAAGGTTTTTGCCTCAAACTCTTTAAAATGCGTTATTAAACGGAGATTTGCTGACAGTTTGTGGAATACACGCTTGCATATTTTCAGTAAGTGTAACCTTTAATGTTCAGCCTCTTCAATTGGTGATATCATTATTTCCACACTTTTTTCGATTGAGTAATAGGGTGCAAGTTATCCGCACATTCTAAAGGTCCCAATGACTACTCGCATCCTACAGAATTCAAAAGTCAAATCTTCATATTTCGCTTAGACTTCCTTCCATATGATTTGAAACATAACAATCTTTATCGTATTTTTTTTACACTAATAGCTGAAGAGTTGGAGGCCACAGAGAGTGCTCTCCATGAGGAGACCACTTGGATAGAGGAGGATGAGGAGAATTTGATCCGTCGAGAATTGGTAGATTCTGAAGACGACGAGGAAAGTGCATTGGATATTGTGGAGAAGGAGGTCGCTTTTGACATCAACTCCTTCCTCCTTCGTTTCACTCATCCCCATATCATTCGCTCCCTTTCGTAAGTTTTTTTCCGAACTCCTTTCTTATAGACCACGTATTTTTTGTAGAGTAATGCCCTTTCTGCAGTCGTAATATTAGGAAGTTTAATTTTTTCTCAAGGCCACAGCTCATTCAGATCCAGATAAAATGAAATAGATATAAGGAAGAAGTGCAATTACTCCAAGTAATTTTATTAATTGGACTAGTCCTCATCATGTTATTTATGTTTGAAAGTCAAAACACCGTCAGACTGATGATAGTTTGTCCGGGCTGACTGTCATACTTTCAGATGCAGAGTTCGCTGCTTCCGAACACATGTTCTCTGCATCGCCCATAGGAATGATGGGCGATGTAGAGACCACCAGTGGCATCCGTCATTTTATCAGTATTTATGTAATTTAAGTGTTGTATAAACTTCAGGTATATAAGAAGTAGGCCCGCAACCTCGCTGGATGAAACTAGAACATCCATCTGCATGTAAAGTGGATCAATTTGGAAGTCGAATCCGGTAGCCCAGTTTGGCCATTGGCTAAATCAGGCTACATAGTCATCGGTCGCTATCGCTTATGATGGAAGTTAGGCGGACATTAGGTGAATTACCTTATTACTTGGAATCTTTAGGCTCCTTGTTGTTTATTTTCCATCTTTCGCACATCTTATGGATCTTATCTCCTTTCATATTTACCTGCCTAATCTACATAATGTGCCTTAATAAAGATATAGGATTGAGGCAGTTGAAGGTATCTCACTGTCCTACGATCGAGAATTGTATTCGACTCTCATCCCTTATACATTTTGCTCATTGGATTCGCATTAATCTTGACCATTATGGACTCAATTTAATGTCTCTAGGAAGTTCAGTTTTGATTTTCTTTTTTAGACTCATCTTGATCCAGTAGCAGCTAGTTGGTCAAGTTCACTTACATTCACAACCCTATCACGGTCATCTTTGTCTGAATAGCCCAATTATCTCCTGTAATAGATGCAGATAATAACGTAAATTTATATACGTAAGCATCTCCTTGATAGTGACATCCATTGTGGTAATAATGTTAGTTAATGTCAACTTGTTTATTTGGAAAAAAAGTTATTTTCAATAAATAAGTTTGGACTAACCGTCAAAATTAATCAATTTGCCTATATGAGTCTCGAACATCACGTACGTGAACTCAATTAGGACCTCAGAAGTTGAATTCTTAGATTAAAACTTATAAACATCGGACGATTTAATCCGAAAATCAAATGAGATTGTCTGCTCTTTGACCCTCGTCGCAGTATTTTTTATCCAGATGCTTTCTCATGATTTAAAATTTAAAATTATCCTATTTCTGTGAATAATAATAATGATACCTTAATCATAGAAGTCCTCGAATGTTTCCAGTTAATTTTCTTTGTGCTGACGGTTTTTCCCCATCTAAAGTTATGTATGTCACCTTAACAGGTTGCTGCTAGCAAACTACACATTGAATCCTCCGTCAACGAACAATCACTTGGTACAACTCCTGCACAAAATCGTCGTCAAGCAGAACTTACCCGGTGTTCTCTTCCAACTTCGAATATTCCAAGTCTTCCAAAGCATCATTCAGGATCCTATTGTTGGAAAACTTGACGAATTCAAGGTAGGTTATACCTTCAAGTATTGCTTATAGTTGTATCACTTATAGGAATTACTGCGATTCATCAAGTACATTCTTCGCAAGTTCTTCACGGCTTTTGAACGCTCCCGAACAGTTGTTGTAGAGGCGCTATTCTACAAGAACACTAGAGAAGCTGCTGAAGCATATTCTGGATATGGAACATACGAATCTGTGTACGTTTGCATACAACCTACTGAAATCCAGAATTAGTAGTGCCTAAGTTTCGTAAAATTTTTCATTCTTTAGGCCCAAAACATCCAACTGGAGTCCAGAATTGGATAAAGAATTGGATCAACTCTTTGAGGCATATAGATATGACCCTGTACCTAAAGGTAATTATTGATACGTCTGATTGAGCGATATTCTACTGGCAAAAAATGAGTAGTAAGACGAAAATTTTTTTAAAATAATAGGTGAAGATTTGATTGATGTGCTGAAACGAAATCTCTCTGACCTGGAGAAAACTCGGCGTCAGATTATCATGCGTCTCATATATCTTGGAAAGGTCGCCTCAGCTAAGGATCTCAAAATGATGACGTAGGCTATTTATTCACATTCATAACGGTCGAAACATAGCCTCAGCCTGGTTTATCTCAAGACCGAATTATACTCTTACTATTCCGCTTATTTATTACGATGAATTCGTTAAATTGGGCACGAAATTTAGATGTTCGGATGAATTGGGTGTTTAGAAAACTGTTTCGAGTACTGTATCCTCTCTTTAACCTGTCTGTTCCCAAATGGAGCGGTTAAGCTGACCCTACGATCCATGTTGCTAAACTCTTCTCAACACCATTCTCATATCCACGCTCCTCATGACGTCCTCGAAATTTATAAACCTTATAGAAGGTAGTCACCATTTATTAGGAACCTAACTCTTAAGGTAAAATATTCCCATGCAACTTAAGGGCTAACCGTAAACAACTGCCTTTCCTTAATCATAAAGCCAAGCATTGAGTGGAAACTAAGGCACATTGCATAACAACGATGGAAGGGAATGATGATTGAGTCATTCACATAGAGGAAGAGGACCTGAGATCAAAATATCCGTAGATTAACTGAATAACAGCTGGACAGTGGTTAAAATATCTTCTATCCAGTCTGATCTCATTGTCAAGAAAGACGTGAGAAACGCAGACCACTAATCGATACCCTGATGCATTTTTAAAACAAGTAAGAATGCGTTTGAATTCATTCCATTTACGTAAACATTCGGATGTATAAATGATTTCACGTTAATTCATTTGAATTTAGAATCGAAAATGACTTTTGGGGATACGTAGAAAATATTCCTTCAATCTTTTCACTTTGAGACTTGACGAAACTTTGCCTTCTTTCCTTATTGTAGTTTGATGAAGGTCGTAATCCGACTCTTTGAATTTAAGCGTTAGATTTCTGTGTCATTCCTTCATCAAAACCGTCAGTTATCTGCTTATTAAAGACTGGTAGATTTGACGTCAGGTACAATTTGGCAATGATTGGAATTATGGACGAAAATATAAGATCATTAGATGGCATTATTGTTTGAATCAGATTAACTTTTTTTCATTCCATTCCTTCTTGAAGAATCCACGTAGGAGACGAAAGTGGAGTTATTCGTCGAAGTCGTTCCAGAAGACCCGGCTGGACAGAAGAGGAGTCAAACCACCTGAAGCAACTCTTCCAGGAATACGAGGGGTCAGAATGTAAGTTCTTCATTCTGTTGTCTCCCAATTCTTTCATCCCTTTAGACCGATTTGAAGATGTTTTGACCGAATTGAAATTTGAATATGAGCGTAAATTAAGGGAATACGAGCAGTTAGAAAATCATGAAAGAAATGATGCGGCTCCAACTTTAATTTTACGAAACCGTCAAGAAGTTCGCAAAAAGTTATATGAACTGGGATTGGTTGAAAATGCGAGGGATTTTGGCAAGATTAAACGTAATCGGACAAGTAAGAAATCGGCACCCGAGTTTGACGAGTTGGAAGGAGGTATTTTCAAGGCGAAAACCACTAAAGGAAGAAAGTCAGGTAGACGTAAACGAAGGCGGGATTCTGATGATGAAGAACTTGTTTATGTCATGTCGGATTCTGAGGTGAGGCTTAAAATACTTAAATTACGAATTTGTTTACATAAAATTTTCACTTGAAGTTCTTGTGGCCTTAACGTTATGTCAAATTGACATAGTGCATTGTATTTGAAAAGTTTGTATCTAGATCTTGG
>CAADRB010000032.1:123133-136326 GCA_900708905.1 Hymenolepis diminuta
CCCAAAAAAATAATTCTTGTGTGTGAGATCATATAGTTTTTGTTTGTGTTTCATTAAGTTCCCTTTGGTTTGAGATCCCACATTGTATATTCGTTTGTATTTCCCTAATCCACAAATGCGCAAATTTTAGAGATTTAATAGTGACACATTCCATAAGTTTTTACAAGTTGGGAATTTCAGATCTGATAGTTTTAATTATTGTCATCATTCGTTTGGTCCAGATATAAGCCAATGACAGTCGGATCGGCTACATGTTAACATTTCTTTACGCTTGTTTCTACTACCTAATTTTTAGGCACCATCATCTCGTGCAGCAGAACCAGTAATTGCCAAGGAAACTGCTGACAACAAGGTAATTCTCAGCTTTTGCCTTTTGGTTTTGGGATTGGGAGGTTTAAAACGTTTCACAAGAACTTAAATTACTCGCGTGAGGTTATCTTCAGTCACGTTGAACCCCGTTCGCCTTATTTATCATGTACCAGTCTTGAGTACATGCAACTTGTGCGAAAGTGCACAACTGAAAGAACGAAAATTAGGATGAGTGATTTACAATGTCTAACTTTCCACAATCCTAACGACTTGCCTTTAATAATATAACCTTGTAAAAAACGAGCCCGCAGTATTTCACCCTGGAACCCAATGTCTAACTTTATTGGGAACCACGTGCAAGGAGCCTAAAGGGAACGCTACTTTTCTGAATCACATCGTATTATATTGTGACTAATTAAATAGGCAAACTAGACATTTGTATTCGGGCAAATTTATCATTTGGTCTGACACTGAGAGCCTGATATCACAATTAGGCTTAGATTCTTTCTTTAGTTTTGAATCAACAAAGCAATTTCCATCTATTTATGGCCTTTTTCAAACTCCTAAGGGTGACATTTCGTATAGAATTATTTTATAATTATTTCTCATGGCTAACTGAATTCTAAAGTCCTGCCTTCAGAATCTTTCAGATTCCGTACTAGAAATGATGAACACAATATGGTATTGCCTTAATAATCCTAGACCTGCAGCTAGTTAATTTTAGTTAAGACATGATTTGTAACTACTCTTTGCTATCAAATTTCCGAATTTCATCGGTACTTACATGTGCTGTCATATTTCAAAGGAAACTGCCGGTGATGCAGCTGGAGAAGCGCAGAGGCGATCACTGTACTATGATCCTGATGAAAGCTCAAATGACGTAAGTCAATACTCTAAGTGTGTAAACTGTGGTGTTTATTGAAAAACTGCCCTCAAGTACTTTTTAAATTATTTTTACTAGAGTTTGGATGAAAATTCCGGTTCTTCTGAGGAAGATGAAGGAAATAAAGATGGCAGAAAATCGATTAGCCAACCGACAATTCGTCTGAAGCATCATAATATGCGTCGTGTATTTGTAGCTGATCGTGTGGTGAGAAGTGATAACTCTGCCGATGAAGATCTGGATGATGAAGTTGATGATGGGATCCTAAATAGGTATGTCTGTATACTTACTTTTTTCTAAATTCCTTACTCGCAGTTTACTTATTATTTCTCTTAACTTCCTCCGTAATTAATTGATGTAAGGTGTTGTCACTGAGATATCGCAGGACGAATGTTGAATGCAGAAGATCAGCAGGCTAAAATCCAGTGCCCGAGGAATATAATCCTTTAACACTCAGAACATTAAATACTTCAGAAAGGCGTAATTTCTTTTAAATTGCAGTATTTCCAAGTTAATTTATGTGGGGCCGAGAAATAGGTACCAGTAAGATCAAAGGTTAACTCTTACTTGGGATGCTTTTTCCATAAGAGTGAGAAATTGTCGATTAATGTCATTTCATTAATAGATTAAATATCGATGGAACCTCAGTGCATACTTACGCGGTATTGGTAACTACGTTGTGGTTAAGGGGAACATCTTCAAATTGAAAATTCTAACCGCGTAAGTTAGGGGTTCTCAGTGAAAGGTTGGCTTGGTCTGAAAGGCTTCAGATTGCACAACTTCAGACTAAGATTAAATCGATGATCTTTAACGTTATTATTATTTGCGCAAGTTAGTTCTTTATTCAATTGTGCCTAGTGGATAGTATTCAAGTGGAAACCTCGATGGGTTTCACTTAGCTTTCTTTCAAACATATTTCCATCCTCTAAACTTCTAAATTTTTAATTTTTCGCATCCATTTCATAAAGCACATCAAACCTAGCCACGTAATTCATTTTAGTTTAGATATTTAGATTTGTAATGATTTGTATTTAGGAGAAATAGTAGCTACAACATGTTTTCTTGATCTCGAGCCACACCTTTTTACAAATTCTTCACTGCAACACTGTTGGTATGTTGTTGTGTGTGTTTACAGAGGAGGTATACATAGTTCAGTCAGATATAAGAAGTAACAAGAGGTGATCGAATGTCGTGGAGACTGACTCAGGAATAATCACTTAGGGGTCACATGAGTGGTTTAATTGGTCCAATTGAGGATATTGGCTTCACTTGATTCAATTCAACTGAAGACGTACGATTGTTCTGCTGGAAATCTTAAGGTCCACAGCAGGGAATTAAGTACTCCAAGTTCTGTACTAGGATCGTAGTAATATATCTATGAGATCAAGTAAGTTGCTGGTTTCGTCACTGTGGTAATTTATTCGTGAGGACAGAAGGTATTTTAATTGAAGAAAATATATTATATTTTACATTCTATTTAACAGGGAACTTGAATTGGCTCTGGCAGAAATTACCACTCAAGAAGAAGACGCCAGAACTCAAGCAACAGAAGAGGAACTACGTCCCAAGAAACGACGAAAAGTGGTTGCTTTTAGAGATGACGATGATGATACTGATGAAGATAACAATAAGTTGGATACGACTACGTCGGATACAGCAATTGCTGTACCTGGTAGGTAAGTTGTCTGCTATTACTTTACAGTTTTTAAATTAGAAAGAAGAAATGAATGCTTTCACACAAATGTGTACGTTATAAAATTGCCTTAGGGATATGTGACTGAAAAATATCCAAAGTGAACCTTTATCGTTCATAATTTGACACACTACATAATTGTGTTAGTATAAACCGTCACTGGTGCATTGGTTACCTTTCTCGTCTGCAAGGTAATCTTTCGTATGACCTTTCTGAAATAATCATTGCTCTGTGAAAAGCAAAAGCAAAAGAATGCGTGAAGAAAGGCTTCCATGAAAATGATATTTTAAGATTGATCATTAAAAGATGATGGTGTAAGAGAATTCGGACTCCAAAACTAAAAGGTGTTAATCCATTTATACAGACATCTCTATTTGATACACTAGAATTTGATCACTGTACATTCTTTTCTGACTATGATCTATAATCAAATGTATTTAAGCTTTATGGCGCTCAAATTACGATCCAGCTAAATTCTACCCCTTGCTCTATCGTGAAGTTGGAAATTTATGTGAATATTCACTGGTGTAAGTTCTGAGTGGTTCTAGGATTGCCTAAACGAAATCCTACGATTTTAATACCCGAGCAATTTATTCTCGATTTATTACCCTTGATACGAGATTCAAGTAATTGTTTAACTTCATCTGATAAACTGCATATTTGGCGTTTTGGTTGATCTTACTCTTTTTCCTTCGGTTGCAGAGCAGTTTCCCCGGCTGTATTTCCATTTCAACCCGAAGATGATATTGAAGATCTGCTTTTTCGAACTGGAAAACGCAGAAAAGTTATTTTAGAGGATGAGGACGAAGAAAAGAATAAAGAGGAGAGGATGGACAATGAATTCCCTGACGGGTTAGTCTAGTTCTGTAATGGATGATGTACTAATAACTGGGATGTTATCAATATTAAGCTACTAACCATGAATTCTAGGATTTCCTTGTTCCACTCCGCTAAATCGGCAGCCCTCATCTACCTAAAGTTAAAAGAGGAGGTAATTGAATACATCTTATTAGCTTGGTACAGTAAGGGGCTGTGTTCGGTTTGCCGGGGGGAAGGGAAGGGGAGGAGGATTGTCTGTTTCACTTGCTTCTAATTGACACTTCATACACAAGGGGGTTTCTCTAATACATTGTAGGTGTCCTACATTTAAAACAGGATACAAAAGTCTTATCGAATTCGGAAAATTGCCGAAAAAAGTAGTGGATGAAATTTCAAGTGTGTGTATCATGAGATAGGGCATATTTATCAATCGGCCAATATGCGCTGAACTTAGTTGACAAACATTTACTCAGTAATCTATTTTGGGAATCATGAAATTTAAATTTTGGAATGTGAACCAACCATTTAGTAAATATTGTACAACCGGAATCCTAAGTCTTGTGAAGCAAAAATCTTTTGATACATTGGGTTCATTCTCAACCACCTTTTAATTTACTCTTCTTTACCCCTTATTGAATTTTATTGTTCTCCGATTCCAGTTGGCCATAACTATTAATTATGATCAATAGACCAAGTGCATTTATGTTCATCTTCTTCAAAGTTTTAGAGTGACCGCTCCTTTAATGCCGTCTGGGTCCGAATCAGGCGTCCAGAGTGGAGTTAATACTGAAGATCATGGAGAAAACCTAAAGATCACTGTTGAGGATGAGGATAATAATGAAAATGAAGAACACATTGACAAAGCTGGTATTGAAGTCTCTGATGATGACAATCTTCTTGAAGAGTAAGTTTAACAATCATCGTCATAAATGCATTTGGTTGAATGACGCTTAAATTGATGTCCTTAATGAGAATTTTGTATCCTCGTCCATTTAACACCTTTTTATGAGCTAAAAGGGATTTGCGAAAATCGCCTGCAGTTCAGTGCTGATTTTTGGTGCGATATGACAGAATGCATGAGATAAAATGCAGTATAGAACATCATAGGTAATGAAAGTTAGTAATGGTTAACTAACATAAAATCATACAATCCTCATTAATGTATTATACGAGTGAATATAAAATTACCGGTAGAATAAATCACATAGCATAGAACGATTTAGAATGGATTAGTTGTGTAAAAATAATTTACTATAATTGTGATATTTAAGCATGTGTGGCTTGAAACCCAAAACGAATGCTAAATAATTCAAATCCTGGGAGAAAATGGGACTAGACATATATTTTACTTCTTATTTAGTCATATGTATTTGTATTGGTATTGACAAGTGTAATTGGGTTATTTCGCTATTTCTCGAACTCTCTCAAGGCCATTTATCTGAGCGCTTTCCACTAGGGACCCTCCCTATTAGGAAGCTCGATATTATGTCACTCCCTTTATTAGCCAAATTTAGCCGGAGTGGTTGACCATTCTGTTCGATGGGCATGCACTGATGAGCATCTAACCCATGACCTCTGCCGCTACGCCATATTTAAGGTACCCATGTAATTGTATTAAAAGTCAATGGAGTATTTGTTAAACTGCTATAAGATTAAATGAGTTGTAAAAAGCGTTTTGTTATCTTTCAGCGAGATAAATTCAGTTCTTCGGGAGGTTGAAAGGGGAATGGATGAGGAATCAGAGAGGAGTCCCATATCTGCTGAACGCAATAAACCGCTTCACCGAATTCGTATTTTGGACAGTTCTGGTGATAGTGAAGATAATTAAACTATCCGCATCAGTGTCTATTTTTAATAAATAATGCATTTATATTTGAATGAATTTTTTAATACATTTTATATAGCGTATCTTCATTTTTCTTCGGTATGGAAATTTGAAATGTTTAATGACAATTTACTTAGCTATTGAGTATAGTTCTTAAGATTACATTCTCGAACAACATAGACATGAAGTAGAAGGAACTAAGTTTCAGTCGATTTTAGTGCCGTAGCTGACTGAAGGGGTCACCAGAATTGTACAGTCTACTATCATGCTCAGTGTAGTAAGGAGAGGAGAGTAGATACAATTGAATAAAGTCTGACGAAGAAGCGCATATAACGACATATGAGGCATAGAGTCCTGTGTTATGATATGGGAAATGGAGCGATTTGAAGGGGTTTAAAGCTTAGTTGGGTCAGTTCAAAAGAAAAATAAGGTCGAGCTGAATTTATGATTTGACAATGCCGTGTGTCCTGTATTGGGCCAGTTAAGGTTAACTCGATTAGGCTTTGAGGGCACAAAGGAGTCTTAAATGTTGAAACACATATTCGTAGCCATTTCTATAAGGTAGATAAACTCAGATTTCGTAAATGAGGAATTTACTACTTCCAGGTATTTTCTTCATATTCAGTATCAAGCGTTCGTGATTTTTATTATCTTTTATCAAATCATGAACTTGATGCTTAATTGAGCTAAAGGCAGTGTGTAACAATGAATAGGGCGCTAGATATAAACCTAGCAAAAATTCAGAGTATTGGTTAAAATATTATATCGAGCAGATATTCTGAAGAAACAGAAAATTGTTTAAAGAAATAGGATGGGTAGCACTCAGTTCCCATTGTTGCTCTCTTTATTTTACTTTCTTTTATTTTAAAAACCTATTTTTAAATAAATAAGACTAGACACAAAAGCTAAACTCACCTTCAAACATAAATAATGTATGGTTCAATTTTTAACTCCTGCTAACCAAATTATATTGCGTTATGCATATATACAGATGCAACGAAGAACATTGAATTAAATGTGAAAGAATGCTAAGTGCAAAAGTTTAGTTATTTTTACTACTAACGCAATGGTATTTTTATGAATCACTTAAAGCTATTTTTAAAACACGAATTCTCCAATCAAAACTCTGCGGTTCTCTTAATATTTTTCGGTTAGTCAAATGTGATGGATTTGGCCAGTCTTCCAGCTGAAATAATTCAACATATTTGTAGACATCTTTCAATTGAGGATGTTCTTGC
The DNA here is from genome assembly GCA_900708905.1 of Hymenolepis diminuta. NCBI lineage: Eukaryota > Metazoa > Platyhelminthes > Cestoda > Cyclophyllidea > Hymenolepididae > Hymenolepis > Hymenolepis diminuta. Next base: position 129,901 of record CAADRB010000032.1, read on the forward strand.
ATTGTCTAATTCCAGTAGTAAATTCTCAGAATGCATTAATCAAAAAGCTTTTTGGTTACGTCGACTCTCTAATTGTTCTAAGGGTCAATATTCGTGCATTCCAGGTAAGTAATGAAAATTAAGTTTACAATATGTGTTTTATTTATCTAGATAAACGAGTCGACTGGAAAGATGTCTGCATCGCTCATGAAGTTATTGAGGGCTGGTTTGATGATGATTCAGATTCGGTCGTGAATAAGCATTGTCATCATTACTCTTGCTATTGCATCGATGCCTTGCAAATCCTCAAAGTTTGTTTTATTTTACTCGTTTTAATTTTACTTTATTTCCAGCCTCCGCATCAGCATATAGTTGCTGTTGGGGATCGTGGCGGTACTCTTTCCTTTATATCATTGAAGGATTTCCTTTTCCAAGATGAACCAGATCCGCTATACACCAATAACCAAGCCCACAATGTTAGCATTGCTTGTTCACTTTTAATCTCAAATCTAGGGATGGATTTGGAGTATTGCGAGTGACAATGGTGTTATTGCAACAACTTCTTGGGACCATGATTTGCGAGTTTGGTCGATTGGTGACTCCGGATTCGACATAATTTTCCAATATTCGTAAGTTTATCTTTTTAGGTTTTACTATATAATATTCTTTCAACGTTTTTTTCCGCGTCTTTCATACGATGATAATAACAGAGCTTTAGGGAAGATTTACTGAAACGGTCGTGAATAATAAACACTTCATACTTTCCTCTAGGTAAAAGTTTTTTAGCATTTGAGTCTAATTAATCCTTGAGTAAGGTTGTGAATTTTAACTATTTTTGAAGTACCGATATGTTAAATCGATGATTCAACTGTAGTCTTAACTAGGCGATTACTCTTATCATTCGTGTTTTAAACAAGTTGTGAGCTTACTATTATATTAAAGGCTTTTACGCTTATGGGATGGTGTAGCATTCTACTGAACAAACATGTTGGCTCATATGTCTGCTCTTCTTAACTGCCAGATGAAATTTTTTATTTGTTGTTTAATAGACCAACATCCAACTACATATATCGTAATTGGACTTCTATCCTATCCTATCCCTTTTCTATTCACATTACTGACGTCCTTCCAAATTTGATTCTCAATCTTGCCTCTCTTCTAATTTTTAATGTGGTTTGATATATTTTTGATTTTCTGATTTGGGAAAAACTGTTGTATCCTGTTAGCTCTAAGTCTAACTTGACGGGATCTCTAAAGTAGTTCTACTGACTGCAATTAATGTTGCTTTAATCGAATATGTTAATCGTTTAACTTGGTTAAGGTATTCTAGTATAGCCTTGAAAGCTAGACGAATTAGTTTCATGTTGCGAAAAGTTAAATCCCACTCTTGACTAGAGCAGTACGAAAGTTTATGATTAAAAGCTTGGTCCTCATGCGCGTTCATTACTTGAGCACTCATTTTTTCAATCGAAAGTATAACTCATTTTAACAGAGTTTTGTTGAACCATGACTAAATAAGTTTGTCCTCAGTAATTTGCTTAGCAGTTAGCATTTGGATTTGAATGGACAACTTAGACATCCATTTTACAATTTGAAATGTCTAAATGTGAAGAAAGTATAGAATTCGTATCATTTGGGGTATAATTACCTTTTCTGAGGTCATTCTTAAATAGTTAACTGATTTTGTTCAAATCTACCCCAAAATAAGCTTTATAGGATTGAAAATATTGATGTGGTCTTTGTCGGTTTTTAGCCTGTATTGATCCGTCCGAATAAATTATTACTCTCTGAACTTAGTAGAAACTTAGTTTTAACTTAGTTATTATCGAGTATCTCTAGCTACATGGTGGGGAAACAATAACTAAAAAGTTGTCCTTAGATGTTATCTCTAGGCCCCCAAAAATGGATAGGATTTTGATGATTTTTCTGTACTAGATATAGTGTCAATTGTTTCATTAAAATTAACCCTTCATTATTTCTATCAGAATGACATCAGCGGTGCTTTGTTCCGACTTCCTTGAACCTAATTTGGTGGCTGTAGGCACAATGAACAAAGAATTAAGAATCTTCGATTATCGTGTTCCCACGACCACCTCAGCCGCTCTTTCAAACACCTTCCACACAAGCACAGTGCTCTGTCTGAAATCCCCATACTCAATCACTAGCGGCTCTTTATCTGGTGAGAATCTCTTTTCGAACTCTACTTCCAGTTTGGATTTCAGTGATGCTAACTCATTGACCTCCAATATGGGTGATGTCTGTCTCAATGATGCACCAGAGCCCACTACAGATATACCTCCTCCGTCTCAGAATGTTGCCTTCTATAGTGGTGGCAAAGATGGCATTTTAGCTGCTTGGGACCTCCGAAAATTTGACCGACCCCTTGCACAACATAAGGTAATCTGTAATAAACTTTCTACTTATTGTATATCAGTGTATGTTGTGCCATTTTCAAACTGAACACGAGGAATATTTAAGTTAGGGCCAATAAAAGAATAGAAAAAATGGGGAATTCTAATTGCTTTACTTGCAAATTCAAGTTTTATGAGATTGTTTCCCTTTAATTTAATGTTTACATTTTATGCGATAGTAAGTTAATTAAGTGGTCTAGAATCGTGCTAAACCTTTACGATGTCTACTTCTTGAAATTGGCAGAAGAGAGATTGCTGGTTGAAGTGCTTTATTGGACACAAAGAGTAAACTATAAAGGTAGAGAGAATCAGTGGCTTGATGTGGGTTTGCAAAGGGACGTTTATACTTCGGTATTGGAGATAAACTAATTGGGTCAGACGACCGTAAACGCTCGAACGGTAAGGTCAAACTGGCTATGTGAGTGGATAACGTCGATCATCCTATATTAGGAGCGTTGGGGGTTACATACTCGGAGGCCACGAGCGGTATAGCCTCAGGCTTCGAATTGTATACGAAGTTCAAGGTGACTCAGTAAGGAACATATAGAAAGTACATGTAAAAATATCCATGAAATTTTCTAGGAAATGTTGATGGAAATTTTATTTCAAGAAGTTGTAATATATGCGAATATACAAACCAATGTCCGGTCTTCAGATTCCTTCGTGATCGTTAATTTCTATATAGTTTAGAGCGTATTGATGGATTGATTGACTTGAGTGGTTGGTCATGCCATTTCCCTATATTTTTCTCTTGAAGCCAAAAGTATCCAGGTGGTTTAATTTCTCCGTTTTTTATGATTAGTTCTGTTTTTGATCTAACTTAAGTGTTGGCAATGGCTCTAAGGGGATACCTATTCTCCAAGGTTTCAGAGTTCCAAAATATATTCTTTAATCTCACCACCTATATCTGCATAAATAGGGGTAAAGAGGTCTGAAATAATCCAACAAATTTACTATATTTATAAAACACTTTAACGTAGCAAGGTCGATAAATTTTGAGTATCTAAGATGAGTTGCTGGATTTACTGTAAGTGATTTAAATCATTTTTTTGAAAGTGCACAAAATTTAACTTTAGTTTTTTTGTTTGGTTGATTTGTTTCTAACCGGCTCATTTATAGATTCAATAAACTAAAATCTTCTTTTCTACTGTTTTTATCCTCTCCTTTTAAGACTGCCAAGTTCTATTTTGTTATTTTGGAGAAGTTTTAATATAGTTCCTATTATAAAGTTATTTTGTCTGATTGCGGGGGAATTAGTCGCCTGGATCTGAAATTTGGCTGTCTGATTTGAGTGAGCAATTCATTTTTCAAGTGATGGTAGCTAAAATTAGCCTTAAAGTGTTTGATTTAGGGTTAGAGCCTAACTCGCTATCTTATGGGCTCTACAGTCTTAAAATAAAATGATGTTTTTGCTTCTTAACTATCAATATGAGGTCACACGCCGTTCCTGACACCTTCAAAGTTAGTCCAGATTAGAGCCTGTCATCGGTACAGCGGTGTTTTGACATTCAAACTTCAATTATCAGAACGAAACTTTTATTTATACAAGTGGATTATTAAATTAATATAAGCCCTAGCGGTAACTGCAGTAATATAATGTGAGGTTTGCATACATTTAGAAGCGATTAAGTACGGACTGCTTAATAAGCATGTTAACAACAATGATAATATGTGGCGTCCAACTATTAGCGCTTCCTGGTATTTTCCTACTTATTGGAGGCTAATACCCAGTGTTATTATGAAAAGCAAAATGAGATTGTTGTTTAGTTTTCTTCTAATGAGTTAGAGAGAGAGAGAGAGAGAGAGTTACATTTCAAACTACAGTTACTCCGAAACCCATTTATGGAGACCTTTCACTACGCTCATCTAGAGTAGAGAATGGGATCACGAAACCTCTATGATAAAAAACGAAGGATTCTGCCATTCTCTTGATTAACCAAGCTTAATCAGTGCAGATGGTTATTTCTTTAATTAAGTGTACTTTGTTTAACATTAAACTCGGGACAGACAAGATACCGGTGTCTAATAACCATGGTAATGCTAACTTTCAAATTAATGATACTAGCTGGTCATATGACGTCTTACTTTGGCGGAATTTGCAAATTGTCATTCAGTCACCAGCATCGACGACAATTACAAGAAAGAAGAATAGCATATCTACTAATTATTTAGACTATACTTCACTACACTTATTCTCTGCTTCATCCTACCAGAAATACGTTTCAGTAAGACTGCTTATGACATTATTAGGGTTATTATACTGAAACTAAATTTATGTTGCTAAGTCAAGACTTTCATAAGCAGTTTGCACATAACACAGCAATATCGAGAAAATTTTGTTTTCTGTTTATGTGAGTTGAGATCTCTGATCTTTTTTATTATAGAACAAACAGTATAGTTTGATAGGTTCAAAATTTGTAACAGTAATTTTATGGTTGATCAAACTGCCAATTTCTATAGTTTTCCTATTCTTTTCTATCCATCTCTTATCATCTAAAATAACTTGTCTCTAAAATGAGCCAGTCGCATCTATTGAAATATGTTTCGATATTACGTAGTTTTAAAATAATAAATATTAGAGAATGCATTCAACCTTTGATTCGATCGCTCTCAAGTATAGCGTCTCTTTATTGTGATTGTATTTTTGAAAAGCAGTCTCAATCCCTATCATTGTGGTTGTCTGTACCTAAAGTAGCGCTAATCCCGGTAAATCTAATTTTATAATCTAATTGAGGTAGGCTTATAGGAAACAATAACTTTCCCAAATCAGGAGGACGAGAGTTGAGATTAGCCAGTAGCATATTGGACGATTTCAGAGAAAGGAGAGGAGAGAGGGAGTGGTAGGAAGAAGCCTATATCAAGTGTGTGAAGAAGTTATTGCAATGTAGGTTAGGTAAGAACTCTTAGAGAGGTTGTCCAATTTCACGGTCTTTGTTCGTCGACAATTAGGGCGGAGCTATGAGTGAGTGGGTGAGCAATACAGAGAGAGCAGGTCTATGAATAAGAGTGCAGATACTACATACCTCAGTATTTTTAAAGTTATTGTGGATCGATTCTCCTCTTCGAGGTTTATATTTGATTGAATTATGTTAATTTATAATTCATCGCCATTGTTAAATAATCTTCTTTAACTATACTTGTTTGTATAATACTCCTCTTTGTGCACATTCAGCTAGATTTTATTGCTTTGGAATGATTTATTCTGAGATGTTTACCTGGTTTCAGAGTTGGTCTTCTTATTGTGGTTGTTTCGTAAAATTGAGAAGGAGGCCTTGTTATGCTGCTCTTAGCATTATTATTGAATTCATAAGGTCTTTCACTAAATCGGCTGACTTTACTTCGAAAATGTTTTGACTGGATTTTCCCCCAATTTATTTTCATAACGGATTCAAAGCCATATTAAAGGCACGAGATTGAGAAATATTTCCGAAACGTATTGTTTTTTTTTGTTTTTTTATTTTCAAGCTGTTTATGATTTACTTTACCGCTTTATCGGAAAAGCCGACGTAATAGATGCGCTTCTTCCTAGGTGGCCAGGCAAAAGCTTATTTAACACATGGGCTGAAAAGTCACACATAGTTGGCGCTAGTTTTATTGTAGTCACCTTTTTTTCAGTTAATACTAACCTTCAAAAGACAGCTGTTAAAATTTCATGGTATTCTATTCATTAGTTTGTGAGTTAGTGTGCTAAGAGTGACGCTACTTTTGTTATTTTCAAAACAATGAATCAAAAACAATTTCGTGTTTTAATTTTACATTGCTTCTTGATGGGAAAAATACCGTTCAAGCGAAGCAATGGCTTGAAAAGTGTTATGGGGACTCCGCTCCGTCAGAAACAACAATAAAACATTGGTTTGCCGATTTCAAACGTGGTGGTAGAGACACCGATGATGTAGGACGTCCAAATGAGGCGGTAACACCAGAAAACATAAAAAAATCCACAAAATCGTTTTGCATGGTGGAAAAGTGAAGTTGCGTGAGCTAGCTGACATCGTAAAGATATGAAAAGAACGTGTTGGCTTTATATTGCATGAGC
>CAADRB010000032.1:136597-315537 GCA_900708905.1 Hymenolepis diminuta
TAATATTCATCGACTATCTTGAGAAAGGAAATACCATTAACAGTGAATATTATAAAGCATTATTGGAGCGTTTGAAGGCCAAAATTGCAAAGAAAGAAATTTTGTTTCATCAAGACAGCGCACCGTGTGACAAGTCAATCAAAACAGTTGTAAAACTATATGAATTGAACTTCAAATTGCTCCCACATCCACTGTATTCGCCAGATTAGGGTCCCAGCGACTACTGGCTGTTCGCAGACCTGAAAAAAATGTTCGCTGGTAAGAAATTTCGCACGAATGAAGAGGTTGTCGCTGAAACTGAGGCCTATTTTGAGGCAAAAGATAAATCGTTCTACAAAAATGGTATTGAAATGTTAGAGCGGCGCTGGAATGATTGCGTTGCTCTTGATGGAGATTACGTTGATGAATAAAGCTAATTTTGAACCAAAAAACTGTGTTTTCTTTGTTAGGCCTGGTACTTTTATAAACAACAAGTTCTTTTAAATCCAAATAAAATTTAATATTAGTTAAAAGCAGCTATAGTGATTAAAGATTAATCGTTTACGCTTATATTTCTATGTGTTATATTTTCCTTAGGATGAAAATTAAATTGATCGCAGGTCTTTAGGTTCAAACGAATAGTTAATCATCCACAAAAGAATATCTCAAGCCAATTGAGGAATGTCTTAAAACACTCGGCTTGTATAGAGTGAAGTATCCTAGGGCAGCTCTCTTGAGGGACTTCCATTCCACCTCGCCTCTTGTTGAATCAAAATTAAATATTATTGTTGTTCATTCGCATCACTTTATGTGTACGGATGAGTAATAATTTTCCCCTCTCTGACTTGACAGACACGCACATTAACCTCTACTTTACTGGGACACAATTATTTACAAAATAACTTACATATTAGAAAAGGTCTTGCGGGTGATCGTGTTACTGAAGAAAACCTCATCCATCAGGATTTATTCAGCAAAGGAATTGATTTTAGGACATAGGTCATTTTTTCATATAAGGTCTGGGCATGAACAGTCAATATTTATTACCGAAATTATTGGAACTGAGTCAAAGATCAGTAAATATGATCATCGACCATTTGGAGTCTACGAGTAGATCATAAGTGTTTGCGTTTCTTTTTGTGGCAAAACCTAGAGTGAAAAATTATGAAACATACCCTGCTGAGGCGTTCAGATAGGTGTTATTAAGGCTATGAGTCCTTTATGATGCTATGGGGAAGATTTGTTTCAAACAATTATTAAAACTGAATCTACGTTTTTTTTGTATCGTGAAATGTGTTGATGTAGAAAGTGAACAAAATGTGCTCATTCTATATGCTCCTTTTTGAAGATCAATTAAGAAAGTGTTTGACAGACACTCTTTTGGTTCTCTGCTTGTCACGCAAAGGCATTCTTGTTTAATAATTAAATCAACATCGATAATGAATTCTTCCTGTTTCACGTTCCACTCCTTTCGGTAACCATTATATTTTGCCCTATCTTAGATGGTCTTTACAATCACATTTAACTGCTATCCCCGCCTTAATCATAGTAAACCAGTCCGGTGAAAGAAAAGTAGTTTAAATGATTGATGTAGGAGGTGACTGAGGATGAGGGGTCTGATCACTCTTCCCTTTATTTACGAAGGACGGTGCTATAGAGATAAACTGAGAATTTATAAGAATATCAGCGAATGATGGAGTAAATAACGTAAATAACTGAAGAGTATACAGGAAGTCCCACATAGCTCGCATGCCGTTAGGCTCTCACTTGAGCTTCTCTGTTATATTCGCTGTTTTAAAGTTAGCAATTAGTGAATGTGCTTAAAGGGAAGAAAATTCAGTGGAGCTATTACCTCTTAGCTTTCTTTTCTGAATAGGCCAATTTGCGTCATCCATCCTATTCTACTTCTATTTTCACCTTATCAATTGGCCGTCCACTTTGAGTTAAAAATGGGTGACTTTGTAAGTATTTTCTTATTGGTATTCTTGGTTTGTTATTTTTAATCTTTTATCATTTAATTATTTTTGACATCGTTCCATCTGATATCCCTGCCAGAGAAGAGGGAAAAACACAAGTTCTCGTTATAGCGAAAGCTTATTACGGTTCATTTCAAAATATGCACAATAAAGCGTAATCCACTTAACAAATTTAAGGGATAAGCGTTACATTGAATAATACCGGAGAGAAAGTATAAATTAAAATATTAATTTTGTCAACGGGAAATCTACAGTAATTCAAGAAAATTTTATTTTAATCTTGACATTTTGTTGAATTTTTGCTTAGTTTTCTTACCCTCATCAGATTACCGTATAGGTTCATTCACAACACTCTATATAACTGTACATGCTTCCACTCATTCGTTTCGTTTATTCCTGCCAGTTATGAAAAATGTACAACTAATTGTCTAGACGTCTGTTTCACTTCGATTGTTTTCCTTCCTAATACTATAATTCCGCCCTTTTGTCCTTTTTGTTCTCAATGAGGTCCTTTTCATCATGGTCCTGTTTTTCCCTTTTGATGTAATTGGTAATTTTTAAGGCTACACTGAAAAGTGAACTATTGTGATGCTTCTCTTTATCGCTAAGATTGTCGTTTATTTTCTTTGAGTATCGATGAGTTGGTTTAATTTGTAGTGATTGTAAATTGGAAAAAAGCTTATCTAAGTTTTTAGCGAATTAAATTGATGCAGATTCTTCCTTATACATTCTCCTACCTGGACTCTACTGTGAAAAGTTTCTTTCTGTCGATTTTCGTATTATTGTGACCCACATTTTACTACTATTGACTAACAGTAAGTTCAATAAATGATCACGAAAGGTATTGACAAGTCAGTTCATTTTTTTCCCTAAGAGTTGAGAAAGCAAAATGATCTTAGACGATATTAACCAGCTTACATGATTGCGTCGTAGCAGAGCTCAGATAGCTAATCGATTTTCGCACTCATTCGTACATCTGAAGGTGTATCGATTCTTCACTGCTCGAAATACTTTTATGTCATTCATTTGTCGTTTATTTCTCGCGGTAATGTCATTTTGTTGCCTTCTATTAAAAATTCCTATTTACAAGTGGTAACGAATAAGAGGCAGATCTAAATAGATGCCGTATCCAGTTGGATAATTTCTGTATGTACGTAATGTAAACAAGCTTCATCAGAAAAATATTAACATGGGTTTTAACTTCTACCTCCGGTTACTGTTTAAAACCACAAATTAAGAGAAGTCTAAAGGACAAATTTGTAAATTACTACGAAAATGTTATTTATACTTTTATTCAACTCATTATCATTAACGCGATCTTTAAATAATGAAGGGAGATTGGCTTAGTACTATTATAATATTGACCTTGAGTGTGTCCGTATACCATTACTTTAAATAGATACAAGGGATTCTTTCTGCTTATCTCTAATAATACCATCGAATGGCATGTTAATTCATGTTCATTTTGTGAAATTATTTGTATGTCCGAGTGCCCAAAACGCACCTATCGACTACGCACCGACAATTTCCCTCTCCACTCAAAATCTTGGTCTTTTGGTATTAGAATGGCCGTTTTCTTTTAAATAAATTATTAGTTTCTTAAGATTTTTATTTCAGGGTCGAATTACTTTAAATACCATCTTAATGTATTTTGAAATTTGATTCCTGCTATTTTTTGTCCCAATTTTTATCGTCGTTACCTCTGCATTCACAACGCCGTGATATTTGGATCGTTTGTAATAGAAGGATGGTAAAAACATTAGTGAGACAATGGTTCATTTTGCATTTCCATTCTGTTCAAAACTAATCGAGCTTCTCTTGACTTTGCGGCAAACCCAATTATTTTGGGCTCCTTCGCCAATGTAATAGCTAAAAACGATAGGTGGTCTAATCTAGACTATCTTTGCGATATCGCTAGGTGCCCACTCAACATACGCTAAGACGTCAGTTGCTCAGACCGAAAAGAAGTGTGAGACGTGCATTTCAAAAGATGGTCCAATTTATTAAGGAAATACTGAAATGTTAATATGGAAAATAAAACATTAAATCGATTAGCCAATAATTACAACGGTGACGATATTACTTCTCCAGCCATGGGCATAAATGGTCAGTAATCAATAAACTATTGTACGAGACGAACTTTGCTCCGACGCACTGGAAGTATTCGCTTCAAGATCTTAATAAGAAGTTACAATTTAGATGTCTGATTTGGTTCTTTCGTGTTTGCAATGAACATAGTGACTCCCAAGCTGTAGTGTCTTCTTAATGAATCCTTGGGTTGGTCATTTCGTTCTTGATAGGCCTTTGCCATCCTGTAATCGCCACAGTAGTTTATATTAAACTTGCATTTTACGTCTCCCCTAATATGCATTCGGTACAAATAAGATATGACCCTTCTAGTCGTTAAGAAAGAAGGGAGAATATTTAGAAAAGCATGCAAATGATCGCTATGGGGTACAAAAATAATTGAGGTTTTTCGGATCTTATTGTAATGCGTTTTATTTGTTTTGAATATATTTTATAAGCAAATCGAATTTACCAATATTGCAATTTTAACCTGAAATCAGAAATGAATTTTTCTGAAGTCCTATTTCTATATGGAGCAAAATTTCACATCGGATTGACGTATGTTAGGTACGAATACCAGAGACCATCTCATTACCTTTTCTTGTCATTGCATAATTTTCATTTTTATTTCTAGTTCCGATCCTACCCGCGAAAAATCTCTCTTATGGACAACGAAGAAATGTGGGTCGCTGAAAACAGTCGCCTTCACGTCTTTCGTACCATTCCTTCGCGTTCTACTGATCAAAGTCCCGTATTCACGCATCTCAAGGTTTGTACTTTTACTCAATCTCTTATCTAAGTAATAATCATATTTACTAAAGTTACGAACATCATGCAATAACCAATTGTCATTAAGGTGTTTTCAAATTGTTATGGCTCTATATATTTGCAAGATGATTGTAATGTAACAGGTTTTTAGAATAATGAAACACAAAAGAACAGACATAACAAAAGATATTATCGGTTTGAGTCTGAAACCTTAAACAATTCTGGACTTCATTATATAATCTGTGGCGTTAATCTTTGCATAACAATTCCTTGCATTGATCTAAGCTTTGTCGTATCTACAATTTGATATCAGATACTGATAATCTGAACGCTCTTGTTCATTTAAGCATCTGCAGATCTTTTCGTAGTTGAATGCACGTATTGTAGGAGATATGTTTCATCAGAAAAGTGAAGACTTGAATATGGTGCTTTCACTGTAATATTTTGAATGAATTCAAAAGGTGGATTGAAATATTTAAAATTTTATCCCGCTGGCAACCTCACTAGAAGTAGTACAAAATTACGCAGAATGAAAAAGATGGGAATCCAGAATTTCCCAGAATTGAATAACCCAAATAATGAATTGAATACGATAACATACAAGGAGTTATGAGTGGTGCTATCAGCATGAATAGATATAAGTGAGGACATGGAGGATTTATATTACTTTATATCCTTTATATAGAGAATAACAATAATTTCGCAAAGGGTGGAACTAGTAGGACTAAAATCACCACGTTTACCTTAGAGGAGAATCGAATACGACCCTATGTAGTTGAATGTACAGGACACAAAGAAATGGATACGATTTTAACCCGCTGCATTATCCTTTATCCCTCTTGGTAATTTGTAAACCCAGACCTACACTATTGGAATAAATAACACTTGGTTTCAGCCTAAGTTATGCTTCTTCATAGAACCGCTATAACAGGAACCTCGCATTCCATTACCTCTCATGTTGATCGGAATTAACCAGTGCGGTCGGTCATCCACATCTTTGTATCTACATCGATGGGCATCAATTTCAAATCTCCATCTTAACAGACGTGTACTTCTGGTTACTATGTCACCTGCTGAATCCATAAATTCTTGGTGCTCGTTACTTATACACCTAATTTCTGTGCTTTGTTGTATTTTAATATATTCTATTCACAACGTTATCAGTTTCGAACACTTGAATTTGCTTGTGCAAGTCGTGTAAGCTAGACGTACAACTTCGCTTTTATAAATACATGTACATATTTTAAAGAAGTTGGAAATGAAACCAGATTCTATTTACTTAAACGGATAGCTTTTCGGATATAACCAAATATTTAAATTATTTTAAATATATAAATTTAAATTAATACAACAATTTATTGTGTATAACTAAAATTTGAAATAAATTTAGAAACTGTTTTCCTTTTATATAGCCTTATTAATTCTTCATATTTGGAATATTGCCTGCTCATTGAACGTAAATCTACCGAATCCTATGTACTTATTTATGTATCAAATAAGTGCCTGCTTAATCCACTCTCTCGCTCCCTTATGAAGTGATGCTCTAACCGAATATTATGTGAATTTTTAATTCACTATCGTGATTGGGAGACGTCTTTGTGAGCCCTATATTTTCCTCTCATCATAGATGTTTTTCGTTATCTCATTCAGGAAATGGAGAGTGCGAGTTACAAAATATATAAATAAAATATTTTATATGCTTCCATTTATTTTGAAGAGACTACTTACTTGGATTCACCAGCTTTTTTGGATGGTAAATTTAACAATCCGTTAACTTTCTATTTTCTACGAATTTCACCAACGATAAGGTGAATGTGGTGAATACTTGTGTTGAGATAAAATGAAACTTCGGTCTTGTAGATATTTGTCGTTAAAGGGCGTTCGTGTAGAATGGGAATATATGAAACATAAGCAGCTATGAATAAATAACTGTGATCAAGCGACAAAGCCATTACACGTTGTTGAGCTTTGGATTATTACTAACTGGAAGCTCTAGAACTTTTAGTTTACAATGAATTATCCAAACAATTGGGACTCACGCCTGGCACACAAAGGGAAGGCAAAATGATCTAAATGAAGGGTGAATAGTAGAATTACAGTATTTAGAGATTGCGGTTTCGTGTTCCTCGATATTGTTGCTGACTCTTGATTTTTATTCTTTAGTCCCACAAGTACTGCAGTAATCTTGGAGCAATATCCTCATTGGAAGCAACTCCTGGTTGTGTTTTTGTAACATTGGGCAGTCGATATCTCGACGCCATTCATCCAACCATGCCAGTGAGATCTATGCTCAAAGAACCTCTCAGGAATAGCACTTCCAGTAATATCTACATTTCTGTGAGTCAAATTATCATTACCTTTGATAAAGCTAAAGCTGCAACTTCTCAAATACTTAAAAGAGTAATGACAGAAGTGTTGTACCTCTCGAAATAGGTAGGCGGCATAATTTGAGAACTATATTTGTACTGTTGAGTTATGCTGCTATTGATCGGAGAAGATTGAACCTATCGTTTACTATCAAATAGCTCAAGATTAGTAAAACAATAGACCTCATAATGCTGACTTGCCATGATGATGACATGAAGGTTTCATAACGTCGGTGTGTGACTGACATGCCAATGGCTGTCTTTCCATTGGCTTGTATTGTGTTTGTACCCAAGTAAAAGGCCAGAAGGGAGACTTAATGGGTTCATTTGATTGTTGCTACAGTATAATTCTATTGGTAAAGGTTGTTTATCAAGGGAAACTAAACAAACGTTCATTCAAGACTGAGTTAGTCAATGAATCCTACATAATCCTTTTAGAATAAAATCCATTAATTTTTGTATTGTAGAGATTCGCTGCGGCTCACGATTTGGGGATTTTTACTGCTAACTGGGTTGTCCACAGTATTAAGCCACGAATCATAACAACGGGGATGTCTAAGCCTCCATTCTAGAGCCGCTAAATTAATATTCATTATTTTCCCAAACTTAGAAGTCAGAAGAATAACTGAAAACGTCTTTTGGGTTAATAAAGAAGCCAGGTGGTGGTTTGGACACGATAAGATGTTAGCAGATAGCTGAGTTGGATTAATGAATTCAACGTTAACGATATGGTAAAATGCAGAATTAGTAGACAGAAAAGATCACCATCGGTCCGGATTATTAATCGATTCTTATTTATTATATGTATTCACTTTCGATATAGGTTTCCGGCATTGTTTTGTCCCAATTTAATACATTTACCCTTGGTTATTATTAATTATCTCAGATATCTTAGAGAATAGTGCCATGTGTTTCTATCAGAAGCGAGAGGTTAGGGCGTTTTACTGCTTCTGGGATGCCCCTATATCGAATGGTCGCACATTTATCCCCTCTATATCGCTGAATTGTCAGTCCTATTGCATCCCAGTGTCAAAAGACTGAAACTTCATGGAATACGTCTATAATATGAACTAGTCTTTTTTCACATTTAGCCTTAGTAGTAAACTTGTGGATATGAGAAGAAAGTTTTGATGATTGATGATAGAGATAGCCAAAGGTAAAGAATCTGGCCAACCTACTTTTTATTTTACACGCAATGAACATGGGCATGAATTTTAGGGAACGATTGAGGACTCACGGATCTTCGGAAGTATAATCTAAAAAGTATTTATTAAAGGGCATCTTAAAGGTGATGCAACTTAGAATGAAAGGGTAAGACAGAAAGATAGGTCAAATATGGGAGAAAGCGACTACTTCGCCACAGTGGTCACTACCCTCTTCCGCAACCTGAAGTTTTGGCTGAATATAGCCCATATTCTAATCACTGGTTACTGTTTTCCCATGTTGATCCGCATGTGGACGTGCTTCCGTACTGGGCTACTCAGGTGGCTGACTGGGCCTACTTCCAATTCCTCAGCAGCAACGTGTTTGCTGACTTACATGACATCATCATGGGTATTTCTTCGATTTCTGTTGTTGATTACTGATTTTTTGTCTATGCCTGGGATTCACTAATTAAGGCAAATGTGTCCGCTGAAGGTAATATATATTCGCTTATTAGTTATTCTATATTATGCTAATTATGTTAATCTCTTCTATGTGATATGAGAATAAACTTTCAGAATTTTTTAAACATTTGCTCAGTTATCATTTGATAACTACATTGTGACAAGCCCCGTGTTTAGTCTCCAGAGTGGATAATTGAGATATAGAACTTGTTTTTCAATATCCCATGCTCATATCATGCCAACTACTTTTCATGTCATCTTGGTACCTAACTATGGATGTCACATTGCCTTCGACTGCATTTATATAATATCAGATGTATAATTACTCTAACGAAAATAAAGCCCACAATCATTTATTGTCATTGGTACTGAGGTCTTTAACCATCAGTCTGGAGGTCTTTATCTTATTTTTTCAAATTGAATCTCATCTGTAATTGACATGGCCTTCTCTTTTATCTTAATTTTTAAAATCAAACCCACGCACACATTTTTTCCAGCGTGAAATGGTCTGTTTTCGCTTTAGTTGCAACTCACAGGGCTCTGTGCTTTTGATAGAAAACTAAGCACTACGTTTTAAGTCTGCGTTTCTTGCAACGAAGAAGTACGTCGGTGTTGTAATAAACTTGAAATAATTCTATCGGCCAATTTTTGTGGCGTTTATTTACTCACACCATGACAAAAATGCCATTTTTCGTCGTGAACACTGATAACTGTTAAGGAGACTTAAGGAGAAGGGAAAAATTTGAGGTTGAGAATGAGATCCTGGTCATCTAACTTTGTAATATTCACATTGTACACCTTTACTTAACGGGTGCAATTCACGGCTTTCAATTTTCAACTATTTCCTCAGTTTCTGAGTGAAATTATGATCCTGTTGTTTGGAGCTTGTTGATTAGTTGATGATTGGTCAAGAAAATATTGGTAAAATTAGTGGACAGGTTCAGCGCTCACCAGTTCGAACTCAGGGAGTGGAATGATCAATCACACAGTTAAGTTTGGCTTGTGAAGGGGTGGCAGAATTCGAGTTTCGTCAATGAGGCTCAATGATGCCACCCATAATCCAAGATGGACGTTGGATAATGTTGTCCTAACTGGGAGTTAATATAATTAGTACAGTGAGTTTACTAACGGCCTTCTCTTTTTATATCACAATTACCACGCTTCTAAACGGACACTTTGAATTTACTGCTTATAAACTGTTCAGAGGGCGGTTTTAATATACTAAAAGCTTTACTTTTCATTCTGCTCGTCTATTTTATTCGCTAACGCCCGTTGTTTTAAATTTTATTTCTTTGCAGTGTTCTCGCCTTGCGATCTGAGGAGAGGTACTCGATTCCGAGTACCCAATTTCCGGTTGCTTTAAAATCTTCTTATTTTGCGTTTATGTCTTGAAACGTAAAATGGCAGTAATTTGGCGATCTTTCACTTTAATAATCATATCCTTGCGTGTTTGGTGGCGATAAGAGCCGTTGGAGCTTAGCTTTTAGGCCTATTGATTGAAATATATTTTAAATACCATTTTTTTAAGAATTCATGCCTATTTTCATAATTTCGTATTTCTCAAACTCTAATTTGTCAGTACTCTAGCTAGAAATAATCAATTCAGATGAGGGAAAACTTCCTAAAGTATTGCCCTGCTCAGCTTTACGCACTTCCCTATCGCAGTATAGGGAAGGAGATAGAAACGTTTGCAGAATATTTACCCTGGAAGTGAATCGAGAGAAGTCAGTAGCCTCATAATCGTAATTGTGTCGAGTCGATACAGCTAAATTCATTTAAATTTTCATCAGTACACGATTTCAAAATCATTCGATTAATCTAATCGATTCAATAGCAATCAGACCTGTCTTGTCACGAAAATAGAAACTGGTGTGGGGTTGTTTAATTTATGCACTAAAATCTGTGCAATCATTTCAATTTCCCATCAAAAACAGCTTGTATGGAAGAAGTACAACTGTTAATATTAAATTTATATGGGGTAAAGGGAAATAAAATCAGATCTTATTGAACTTTAGAGCAGTTGTGATTGATCCGTCCTCTTTCAGACCTTATCCATTTCGGAACATTAAGTTCAGCAAGATGTTAGTCTATATTTGTCTAATAGGTTAAAATTTTCAATATGTATGAAAATCTTGTATTGTCTTAATGCCTAATTCCTTAATTGAGTATTTCACTAATCACTTCTAGATTTTTTAATGTAAAAAAATAGGCGTTTATTATGAAGGTCAGGCTTAAGAATCGCCAACTTAATAAGCTCTTGTCCTTACCAAATGAATGAACTTTAATATTGTAGAATAGGAAGAAAACAAAAAACAATGATAGGATACTTAGATTAGGTGGGAACAGAAGCTGTGTCTGACTAATAAAGGTCAAAAATACAGATGTTAAATAACATGAGGAAATCGATAAATAGCTTACTAGGCCGATTTCGATTTATTAAAGTGTACCAAAGAAAATAAAATGTAATATTTACTGTATATATTAATGAAATATTGCCTTAGTTACTAAGAAAAACAGCGCGAATTAGTAAATAGAAAATTTGTCTTGTTCAATTGATGCGTTAGAATTCTTTATCTTTTTCCCCCAAAAATTGCAGGATACTGCATCGAGTTTTCGCCTGCATGCATATTTAATATATTTTTGTAATTTTTAGTGTTTTTAGGATTTTATTACTCCAACTTGACAGCTGATATCTCCTACGACTTAATACTACACAACAAAAATCCTTTGTTGTGTCGGACTTTACTGTAAGCCCTCTAATCCTGAGCTTATCACACTCTAAATTTGTTTGATATAACATATATTTTTGTTCTTTCTTTATTCACTCATTTTGTATTATTGAGTTTAAACTTTCTCTGTTGATAATGTGCCTATTAAAATTTAAATACACGAACAATTTAACGTTTCCGTTTAACTATAAAATAAGTTTGCAGAAGCTTATAAGGCTGCGTTTTTCGAGTCTGTACTTCGAGTATGAACATTATATTCCTACTGCGCACTTGCATATCGATTATCGATTTACACTCTTTACATCTGGTAATGCAGCCCTGAGTGGACAAAAGTACATTTCTGCACTTATTTATCTACTTTTTCCTCTAATATTTCATTGTGTGTTGCTGATTAACTAATCCCTTATCGTCTCAACTGCTGCTCATTTTGCTGAAGATGCCGTCTTCTTAGGAAAATACGAGTTTAGTAAGAAAATGTATCAGATAGGATATCCGAATCACCCTGACCGAATATTATTGGTTTGTTAAGATTCGTGAGTCAATATTATTCTAATCGCACCTTTTATAATAACCCGTCGTTTTGTTTATAAAGTTAATATGCAGTGTACAAGATAGTCAGATAGATGTTTGTCTTTAATATTCTGAATTTGGGTTGGAGGTATGGTCTGTGGAACTTCACGAATCTAGTTTGTTTACGGTAGCTAAGATTAAGCGTTGACAATATTATTTAAACACTGTTTCCTTCAAAGATTTTCTCAGATTTAGATTGAAATTAACCTTAGTATTCGCCATTCAGTGTAAATTTCCAGTAGCTGATGGTTTAGCCTCCCATGTATTCTATTGGACTTAAAGCATCCCAAAAAGGATCATTTAGTCTATCTAAAATTCATAATGCGATGGTCTATAATGTAAGGAATTGGGTTTAACAAAGTTAAAAAACATCTGATAGTTGTCTGTCTGAGTAGGTTGAAATGACTTCTCAAGGATTGCATTAGCAGCTGTTCAACTAGACTAGATCTGCTTGAGAAAGTGCATGTAGCTTTAAATGCATGTATTAAGAAATCAGGTATGTTTTGCAAAATGGCTAGGAGCCGAAATAAAACATCTGACTGTTACTTCCTAACTGTTTTGGTTTTTGTTCAGAAAGAGTAGTGGTTGCTGAAGTAGTAAATTTGAAATAGCACGGTTGCCAATGGCTTCCAAAATCGAATGGAGGCTAGAAAGTTTTTCAACCACTTATTTATTTCCAAAGATTTATATCATAATGCCAACTCTGATATTAGGTATCTGAATGGCGGAAATTTTCACGTGTATTTACTCTTCAAATAGTTTATTAAGCGATTTCAATGGAGAACTGAAACCTCCACGTCTTGGTGCATATGTCGACTTTATGTGTCTTGAAGTTTCTAAAAGGTGATGTTTAAGCTGTGAAAAACTGGGTTTAAATTTTGTTTTGCTTTGAACATCGCGACAGTGTAAAATAGTCAGAAACGTATAACCTGGGTCAGAGTTTAGTTCAAAAGTGAATCAAAAGAACCTTCTCTATTTCGGGAAATATTTTAGCCCCATTTTTCAGGTCAGTTTAACACATTCGTGTCGTAGAGTATAAGAAGAGTATAAGTAAGAGTAAGTATTAGAGTATGAGTCAAATTTCTCGGCTGAATTTGAAGACACCCAGCTGAGTCTGCTACACTATAAAAGAGGATCATTGATTTGAGAAAAGTGAAAGAAATGAAATACCTACAGTTTCCCTCTTATTACATCTATTTTGTTGTAACTTTCGCCAAATTTTTTAGTTACAGGGCAATGCACAAATTAGCTTTTCGTTTTTGCGAGTAAGTATTTTCATCCGAGTCTGCAGTCAACATTGATGAACTAATGACCGACACAATTAGTGCCTAATTTTAGATTGACTGATGACCTGAGCATTCATGCCCGGTCTATTTTTGCTATTTAACGCTCTAGTTGCCACCGTTACAAAACTAAAATTACTTATACCTAGGAAACATGACGTGTAGTCCAAACAACTTTTTATATCAACAAGAGTCTTTTATAAAATTGGAGGATTGACTTTCTAGTTAGCCAATAATTGTTTTAATCGTGGTCCTACGTGTCTGAGTGTGAGTCCAATAATTTATAACCCAGTATACGAGAGATGTAGCTTGAATACACCGACAATACTTGATCTGACATTCTAACAGATAAAGACAGGAAGACTAGGCTCGTCGTCAATCGTCTCTTTTTCATATCTCGACCGATCAAAAGAACTAAGAAGGTATTCTGGTACTGATATTAGGTGATAAGTGCCGTATGAGCTAAATTATAGCAACAGTTGATCTTTAGTTCTATTATGGATGACAAAAGATTCTAAATGACACAGTGTAAAGAAGAAGGGATTGTGTCTCGTAGCGAAATGGTGTTGAAGATAAGTGCACTATTCTTGTTAAACATAGTCTCTTACAAAGGTAATTCCTTACTTAATTTGGCAACTTTTGTATGACAGTTTCATATTGAGTAGTAAGCTGCTTTAGCCTTTTGATAATCGTCGTAGAGTTGATTGTTTCTATTTGCTAATTTATAATTAACCCACTCATTCGACTATCTTTGCGTCATAGAGCTCGTTTGCGAATATTTAACCCGCTGGTTAGAGTTAATATAGTGGGGTATGATGCCTCATTGAAGCATTAAACCAGTCGTTCACATATCTATAACGATTTGGAGTCGGTCGTAAAGCTGCTCCTAGTTTATTCATCAAAATATTATCATCAGTAATATTGATGTTTTCTGTGTTGACTAGCTGCAGGATTCGTTGATGGCAACCTATTATCACTTTACTAATCTTTTATCTTAATTTACTGAACGTTCTACATAATTATCCCCAATGTGCTTAATAATGGCCTTTGTGGACTTTACTAATTTGGAAGAGTAGGTGTAGGCATTTATCTCCTTCGTGGTTAATATATGGTCCTTCCATTGCTTCCCCTTTACATCATTATAGAATATTTAAAAATGCATAGACCAATTACATACATGACGACAACGAAAAAATACTAGGATTTTCCTGTATCCGCGCAAAATTTGTCATCTCGATATTAGATCTTACATTTCTTGTAGTGCCTCTAACGTGTTTCTCTCCCGTTTTAACTACGACTTTATCGGGTTTATTTGAACCTTTTACGATCCACACTTGTCTGACTTTTCTGAAATGTACAGTATGCGTAATGTGTTTTTCAGGACTCGTACACTTATTGCGACTGCCAAGTTCATTTTTTATGTTATTTGGGAAGAAAGTATTGTGCTGCTGATGCTAAAATAGTAGTTAATACTGAATGAACTCTGATGAGCTCAGACATTTTTATAATGTCTGTGCTAGGCTACTCTACTTGTTTTTGGCTGGAATAAGAAATAAATGACATTGTCAATCACTCAATTTAACCAATTGGACATGGACCCCTTGAGGAACCCAGTTATCAATTCATGCAATTCAAAACGTTTGGAAATCATGAAATGAATTAATCCCTTATGAGAAAGTGGATAACACAATGCCTCTGGGGTTTGAGTAATGTGAGACTTTAGACATCCTAACTTTATTTATATGCTCCTATCCGAGCTCTGGCTCCGTTTCATCTCTTACTGGACTACTTTGCCATTTTGCGTGTTTAGATGCTCTTCCATGAGTAACAATTTTTTCATTGTCATGAGTAATAAGAATAATGCTGAAATTGACTTTTTTACCAACGTTTTCACATTTGGTTTCCATTATTACTTATGTAATAAGTAAAATTCGTTCCAAAGAAAAAGGAATTTTCGATTACTGTTTCTCTGTGGCAATCAACTCCCTTTATTTAATCTATAAAAAAAGGGAAGAGAAGCCATCCATGAATAACAAATCGTGTCCCTTCCTCAGTGGGCTACTTTTTTGAATTTATAGCTACGTAACGTTATACCGGTTGTGACATAACTTTATATTAATCTTAAAGACAATGTTCGATGAAAGACGACGCCCCAACATAAATAGTACTTTTATCTTTTCCTTATCGTTAATAATAATATTTTATGGTTACTATGATATCTGCTCATTTTTGTTGGTCTTCAAAACCTAGTTTCCTGCTTATTACTTTGATTTCCGGTATATTTCGTTGCAATTTTCGTGCAATGGTTTCCTAGTCAAATTCTTTTTAATCGGGTATGATAAATGTATCTCAAAGTTGGTTCGTTTTATTGATATTTCTTGAATCGGTAGATGTTTGGTCTTCCCACCCTGGTTAGTTTTTCATGATTCGGGCAAAATGTGTTCATTTGATTTCAAAATGTGAGATTTTAGAAACCTTGCGTAGCTTCAGAATCTTGAAATATTGTCATCGGATTTATCTATTTTTTCCCATCGCGTCAGTTTACTGTATAAGAATCTTGGGACCCACCCACGGTTGCCCATCGATTTAACCCATATTTCTACTTTCTCTTCGTTCATTCACATTATCTCACACTTGCGTTTTCTGCTCACTATTCTCAAGGTTGATACCATTCCAATATTTTTTTCTCACTGTCTCTATCTCATTTTTTCTTATTTTAAAGGAGTTCGTTGTGTTGGGAAGAGAAATAGCTTAAAATCCTTCATCTATTTTTCAGGAATAATGTCTAAGTTGGAGCTGCTCTTGTAATAAATTAATTATTTGATTAAGCTTAAACGGCGACCAAACTCCCCATGTCAACTTTTAAAATAAGGTTGAAACTTCACATCTATTGAAAGTACATTTCACTAATTATTATTGGAGAGAGGTAGAAGAAAGACAAGTAAGATTCTTTCAAAATGAAAAGCTTAACTTTTTGGCAAGGAGTACTAGCTTGTGTGGATTAAATTTATTTGACCGAAGATTTTCCGGTTATAATTAGCGTCGAAATTAGTTGCAGAAATATCAAAGAGATTAGTGAAATTCTGAGATTTCTTTCATGAAAATTTAAGATTTTTCTTGACCTGAAATATTATTCATTCTTGGAGTTCTCTTAACTTATTCATTTAGGAATGATTAATTCAAGTGAGTGGAGGGTTTCAACAATAAACGTGTCTACATTATGTATTTTTGCAGTTGCATTTTTTACAGATAGGTTTTAATTTGGAATTTTTATTAGAGTGAGAAATATTCATTTTTTGTATCTACCAAGTGCCTATTTCCTTCATTTCGTATTAAGTGTTAACCAAACTGTGCCTACCCACTGTCAGACTCGCATCATAAAATATCTCATAGTTACAAAGTGCTTAATTCTACTCTCCCTGTGACCTTGAAGAGCGCATTTCCGGCGATCTCTTCAAGAGAATTTCTGGAATTTGATGACTCACACAGATGCGTTAATATTTGTATACTCATTTGCTCATTCCTCCAACCTTCACATTCTCGGCAGATATCGCTTACATAATGCTGCCTTTATATTATCTGAATCATCTCCTGCTTTTTCAAAAAAGATTGATTTTCCCTTAAAACTACGCCAGCTCATTCAAATCCTCCAACGTATCAAGCGTTGATCATGAACTTTTCCACTCTGCTCTTAATTAATCTTTGCTGCCAGTAATCTTGCTCTTTTCCGTCCTGTTCTCTTAGGGAATATTAATAGTCAAATATTGGAAAAATTTTGTCGTTTATAACCTACGGGACAGAAATGTAATATTTAGCAAATTCTGTCTTCCAAGGACACGTCCTAGATCATCGCAAGTGTGGTATTTTTTAGACGTGTTTATTTATTATGTCTGCTTTCCTTTATTTCCTCTTTACAATAGTAAGAAGAAAGTGGATTATCTGTAACTGAACAATAATAACAAATCCTCTTTTCCTTTATTAAGAAACTACTGCTGCTTTTATTTAGCTTTGGATTAATGGGCTGTTTGACTGCCTAGTTAGCTAGTATTTGCAGCAGTGGCGGGCGTAAAAAAATCGGTAATTGAGACAGGGTATGTGAATTTCATATGCACTAATTTACGCGATGTGGCTTTCTGTCAAATTTGAAGGCCGGACCTAAAAAATCCATATTCTAAAACGAAAACAAACATTGAACCTATATCTGTTCTGGCATAAATTGATAAGTTGGCACCTTCTGACGAAACCACCTTTTTATGCGCCACGAGGTTTTAATATCTTTATTAATTAAAGATAAGGTGAAGGTTTTCGGGGTATCTAAAATTATCGTTTATGTAAAAAGCCAAACGCTCCGCCCTGCATAATTAATTTCTGCGGAAAGACGTGGCTACCTGTGTATCGGCTCTTGTTATAATTAGGTATTCAATGTAGAATACTCTGCACAGCTTTGAGATAATTGTAGTCATAAACTGAAGGATTATTGCTCCAACTGTCAACCAATCGAATAGCCAGTTCATTGTGAAATATGATTAGATTCATCTGTGGTCACTTCCGTGATTAATCATCAATCCCATAGCCGAGGAGTTGCTAAAAGCAAGACGGTCGCTGATTTTACAGCTATAAGTGATAAGGGCTAGGCTCCAGTGTGACAATTCTGCATACGGTCAGTGAGCATCATTTTCATAGTAATACGGGAGGAACATTTTGCACGCTTCCGATATATTAAAAGCAGTGATTACGCTATTTAGGATATAGGTAGATGAAAAGATTAGGGTACACGGTGTGGATGGCTCTATAGCTACACTGAGAACTGGGCACTTTAATGTTTTGCACTGTCCAGGAGCCGTTCATTAAAGTACCATTATTTTTCACTTTCCTCAGGGTCTTGGTCATATGCTAAGCTATCCTTTCTTTTGGTTCATTCTTTCATCTAGTAGCGAGTTCGACCGAGAATTTATTCATGCATAAGTACCTCGAAGCTCTTATTATTATCCGTATAAAGGTAAATTGTCCGTAAAAACGGATATTTTAAATCCCATGGAGTCATCTAACCACGAAGGAAATTGAATCTCTACCACGAAAATTTTTACTGCATTCGAGACAGGCGTAGGTCAACACTCCTGCGTTGACAACGGTAAATAGGACATCCTGGACTAAATCCGTCAGAATTGTGACGTCATTAGGATAATAATTCTTTCACTTATCACTTCGCCGGTGGTATGGAAAATAGTAGGTGTGGTTGGGTGAGAGCAATGAAAATTGGCATTTGACGGTTCTGTGGCATTCTTTAGTAATTATTCAAGTTCTCTTGGTAGTTTCTATATAATCTAATCTGCTTGATCACGCTTTTGCAACAAGTGTCATCAGAGGACTACCTAAAAAGTTTCTTAGAGAGAACACGTTGTGAATATCATATCACATCTTAGTAATATCGTCAGTGACAACTGTTCAGATAGACTAATGAGATGTACTTAACGACAAGAGCAAGTCAGTGGTACTGAAGCCACCCTGTCTGAAAGGGAAATTTCATCTCCATTCTAATTTGAAATTGCCTGCTCATGATCGGTGCACCTTAGTCGAAGCGTCTTTGAGTATCCAGCATTATTCTTGAATGTCAAATCATAATTGCTCCTCCAAATTGCTACTTTCTTACTGTCACAAGCCGCTTTGATAAATTATAGCCCCCTTTTTCTCTTGTGTATCTTTCAGTTGTCCTACGCACAAGAAACGCTGTTGGCTGGAGGCGATAACGGAACTATCTCTGTTTTCATGTCCAAACGACGGGCGAATCAACTGCAGGAGTCGGGATCATCGGCGTGATCTCTGCATGTACTTTTAAATGTGATGAATATTCTTATGGTTGCTACTGAAATTTCTGTGATCGGAGTTCTTTTTGTAATAAAAATTTACAACGAACAGTATGACAGTTTTCTGTGTATTACGTAATCTATGCTGAAACAGAGGAGCTTTTAACCGGGGGAGTATTCCTCGAACAGCTAATGAGGTTTCGTCTGATTGTGGCTAGTTATATTTTTATTTATTCCTAGGCGGGTCGTGTTTTAAATCACTTAAACGCAAACATACCTGTTCACAATTAATTGTTCATTTTTAATAAAACAGTAACATAAGTGAAGAATAGAATGTGCGGCGGACAAAAATCTACAACATTTTTGAAAGGCTATTGATGACCTATGTCGAAATAAAGATGGACTTTATTCATTAATTAATTAAGTCAGGGCAATAGGACACCTCGAATGTGGCTGGAATTCCGCTCCGAATTTTGGTCGATGATGATGAATTTTTATGCATTCGTTAAGAAGTGTTACCCATATCTAATCAGCCGCGCAGGTTGTATTGTGAGTCTTTTACGCATAAGTCGTAGAGAAAATGAAGTTTTAAGCAGGAGAATTAGTTTGGGGAGAGCGTAGTTGTTTTCTACGTAACAGACGCCAAGATTATTTGGTCAACTAAACTATTAATAAAGTGATGGGAAAGAGGGCGACGTGTACTCGAACTAAACAGAGGTGTTCAAGCGAGTTTTTCAAATGTTTACTGGGCCTATCCGTCAAATAATCATTCGCGAAAGCTATGAAAGCCATTTTAATGAAACTACCCACTTCGGAGAAGTTAGTGAGTGAAAAACTGTATTTAGTTCACTAACCGTTCTACTTATTGGCATGTTTGATGTTTATTTAGTCAAAAGCAATTCCTTAGTAATGTTTTATAACACTGGGTGCCAAATTGTCTCATATTTCTAGGCACCCACTTCAATTCACTAGGCTACGATTGATCAAGACCAAGAATAAGAAGAAGGCAAAAAGTTTAGTAACTTCAAGAAATCAAGGTCCGTTTACTAATATAAATTTCATCTCTACTTATCTACCATTCACTGTCGAAATTCGCTGATCCGACGAATCAGTCACTGATGGAGATCTATTTGAAGAGAAAATGATAGATGATAT
Organism: Hymenolepis diminuta; assembly: GCA_900708905.1. Taxonomy (NCBI): domain Eukaryota; kingdom Metazoa; phylum Platyhelminthes; class Cestoda; order Cyclophyllidea; family Hymenolepididae; genus Hymenolepis; species Hymenolepis diminuta. Next base: position 156,902 of record CAADRB010000032.1, read on the forward strand.
GGAGGAGATGAACTTTGCGGTTTATAATTGGACCAGTTTTTGCTTGATCCTATTCCATATACTATAGCAATTAAGGATTTCAGTTATTTGCATAAGTACAACAGACCGAAGGTGGTCTTGAAAGAATTCCAACCTGAAGACTGCCATTAATGAATATGTGGTAGTTCTCTAACCCTCAATTTGGTTGCTTTTTCTACGATAAATTTGCAACAATAAATTTTTCGAGATTTCAGCAAATCGATATGGTCTGATTTTTTACTGTGCTGAGATCATCGTTATCGATGACTCAACTCATAAATAAACGGCCATGTATATATATATATATACATCAATACTGCTACATTAGGTTTTCATATATACAATCTATATATCTCTCTCAACCCCTCTGAGATTTTTCCTTGCTCAATAAAGCTCTCCGGCCAGGGATCTTCTCCCTCTATCCTGCTATCGTAGTGAAGATTAGTAGAAACGAGAAGGTCTAGTCTGAAGAATAGTCAGGGTAAAGTGAGATACCTTAATTGCTAAGTCCTAGGTTATAAGAATACATTCAGATGCACATTCAAATGCACTTCTTGCTACCTAAAAATAAGGGCAAGCTGGTCCGAGAATTCCTAATGCCCAAGTTTGTCAGTATCTCTCTGACTGTAGAATAGGAATCCCACCACCCAATGGGAAGAACAAACACTTTATCTTGCTTAACTTTATCAGTGTAGCCCAAGGCACCACTAATATTGCACTCAACTTTGAGATAAACTAATGTAAAAGGTCAATAACGTGACGATAGCAAAGAGAATTCTTATTAAATTATGAAGAAGTTAAGAATGGGGGAATCATTTGCTAGTACACATCCCTAACTAATGAATCGGGACCTCTGGCGACGGATTATTCATTTTTGAAAGCTGAAATCCGAGGAGTGTCAAGGCCAACAGTCAAAAGTCAGATTGCATTTTATTACTGATAAATAAGCGCAAATTATCGATCATTGAAGGTGATATTTACTTAGCATTTTATTTGAATAACCACGAAAGTTCCAGTTTTATTTTCCTGGACTAAAATAGAATTGATAATGAAGTATTGATTCATCTCTGGAAGAGACTTTGATACCAGTGAAAATTTGACTACTTTTATGATATCTCAGGCATAAACCTCTCGACTGTGAATTATTTATGAATACTATTAACATATCGAGTAAGGTTTCCGAACTTGAAGGGGTTCACAATTTTATACAATCGGCGAAAACATCCACCTATTTTAATAAAGCATCAATCTTATAAAAATTTCATTTTTTTTTAATTCCTGAGACTACTCAGTCGGAAAATTAAATTGTATATAGATAGAAATTGTTGGATCTAGATCCCTTCAAAATCGTCCTCTTTTTGCTTAAATAATAAATAATCTGTCCAGCGAAGATGTTTTTTTTTCAAGCTAAGGCATCTTTCATCCAAGCAGATTTATAGCTGATTGTTGGCGTGAGAAGGCAACATAATAAAAACAAAGGATGAAATAGTGAAGAGGAGATGAGATGTAACTGCATTTGACTAAAATAAGTCCATTTATTTAAAAGTCTATTCCATTTCAAGTTCTAGTACACTGAAGAAGAGAGCTCTGCGAGACTTTGTGATCACCTTTTCTGCACTTTAACGTTCTTTTCTATCTATGGCTTGCATGGCTTTGTTCTGACAGATATATTTATGGAAAGTTTGGAGTAATTATATAAAAGTACAAAAACAGAAGAGCGCACCTGTTGTTTCTTACAAGAAGATTTTGAGCTAACAGGACTCAGGAGCGTTCGGGTAGCAGTTAGTACAACAATTTCACGCGTTTATAATTTTACATACCAATACTTTATTGTAGGCTTGTTAATTATACTATTTCATCTGCGTTGCTAATCGTACAGGAAATTTTCATTTAAAAATTACGTCAATGCTCATAAAATGCTCCCGGGGAGCATGAATATCCAGCTCGTAATTCCATTGATTCCATTTGCATATTTTTTCTATCGGTATATTTGCAGTATACACGGTTCTTCTTGTACTTTGTTACAGGTATCCAATGCGTCACTCATTATATTTGCGTCTGTTTCCCGAATTGGTATACTATCTTAAATATGAAACAGAAAGTATGTATTGTAAAATTCTCTTTTATGGTCTCTCGGTTTTATCTTTGCAAAACTGACTCCCAAACACGGTTTCTTTATGTAATGACCGAATAAGACGTATGAAACTACTCTCCTGCCCTCTTACTTTGGATTGAATAAGAATAACTATTTGGCAGCCCAGGAAGGGGTTTCATACATCGCAGGATTCACTGCTAGTGATTCCATTTGGTGGTTGGGATGGATAATCTAGAGTTGAGACGTGTGCACTCTAATTCTGCATCAAGTTTTCAAAAATAAAATGAAGTGACTCTGAAATAATATACTTTTTGGAGTGTGCGCTTAAATTTATCTTATTTAGCATCAATCCATAAAGTGTGCATTGATTAAGAATCGCGCTTGATCCATCAAAGGCGTCATTAGAAATGAATCTCTACATTTACAATAAGGAAGGGAAGCTGAAAGAGCAGAAAGTCAATGTCCACAACATTTTAAATTTTACTGGCCCCTTTTAAGAAGGATTTAGGGATTTATGAATCTTGGCTCTCCACTTTCTATATTTGAGTAATAAAATAATTCATACTGTTCATGTTGGCTTTTTCAAACAAGATGTAATGAATCGAAAAGACAGGCATATAACATGTTCTGTTCCTTTTAGTCTTGTGACTGATTGATCAAATATGGCGTCTGCCCGCTATTTAACTCCTAAATAATTTCCTAAGAACGACTTTCAACTAAAACGTGACTAGGTTCTTATATGAACTGGAATGGAGTTAACTATTCAACGTCCTAATTTAAGGTGTGAAATTCAAGTTGGCAGCATAGTAACGTGAACATTTACTGCATTCAAATTGCATCAACTTTGTACCTTTCGTTATTTTCGGCAAACATTCAGGAGGTGGGTGTCCAAAATTTGGTTCTGACATCCATTATGATCCCTTTACCTGTCTTAAGTTCATTGATTTAGAAGAGTCGCAGGTTTAAACTTTAGCAGTCGCTTATTTTCTTCAATAAATTTCTACGGCTTTGGACTTCTACTTAAATTGCTTGGATTTGTCAGATATACGGACAAATTCAGTTGGGTTTTAAAGCATATGCATCATAAAAAGGCTAAAATAGGAGCAATGCAATAGAATTTACCTTATAATCTCGGTTAGCTTTATGCAAATGCTTTTAGCTTTATGATGATTAATGCATTGGAGCTTTCTAAAATTTTGTCAAATTGAAGTTCAACCATTTACTCAAATTACTTATTGAAAGATGTGTGCTTTTCTGTAGTTTAAATTCAGCATCGAAGAAGGAGTTAGGGTTTTTAACCGCGGCACCGAGTTGATGTCCGGAAAATTCCCCGAAACGAAAATTCCATTCATTTGAATTTTCTTAATTGTACATTTTTATTTAATGTAACGCCTACTGTTATTTTAAATATATCACCGTTAATCTCATCCACATGCTCCTGGCGGTAAGACCGATCACAGAAATAAATCAATCGGTCAAAGAGTTCTGAATTTAGCGGACTTAATCTTACACCATGAGTCTGTGAGTCAGATGAAAATTGTTAAATATTATTACATTACAACAGAACCTAGCCCACACTTATTTGCTGCAGTTTCCCAAATCTCATAACTTCACAAGAAAGAGTAGACTGCGAGGATCAATCCTACAGGAACAATCCCCATCAATATGCCAGGTTCTTCACAAACTCCACTGCCGTTTGCTAAACTTCAAACTATCAACCATAAATTGCAGCGCCCAAGCTTGCCGAAAGCAACCCTTTCGAAGACATTTACCACTTGCAACTTACTTGGAGTCAATGATAAGTAGAAATTCAGCATGGAGCAGAAGCCGAAAGAAGGAACTAAAGATACATGAAAATCTCAATCCGGAAATCAAGCTACCTCCATAAACCACTGTAGACTATTCACTGCTTTTAAACCCTAACTTTATGCTTTCCAACTCTCATCCTGCTGTGTTCTCTGATAATGTGCACCCTTCCAATGTTCCTAGAGGAGAAGAGCATTGTGGAGTTCACAATGCTGTCAAGGCTGATCAAAGGAATCTCGTGTGTGCTGGGACATTCTGGAAATTGTGGTCGTGCTACCAATCGAACAAATGCGGCGTGCGGACAAAGGTCTTCCCAGCCAATAACCGATCAGTATTCTTGGAGCTCAGAGCTGATTGTATTTAATGAATAAGCATGGTGGCAGTGAATCACAGTTCACAATGAACTCTCTTCACTCGATGCCTTCTTTGTTTTGGCTAGAGGCTAGTTGTACTCGCCAGCAGCTAGTAATTTAGTAAAAGGCTTATTTGTGCAGTGTCCACTACAAGTTAACGGTTTATTAAATATATTTTTCAAGCCCGAACAATTATTTCTAATCTAATTCTTTTAGGATAACTCTACCGAATTTATCTATTTATAAAATTTGTGCAGCTTTACTTTATCTATCTTTAACATTTCATCAAATGCACTTTTTATTCAATTGTTTTTAAGTAAATATAATGCAGATTTCACAATTTCGTATCAAATCTTCGTGTCATTTTTGATGGCTCTTTCTTTTGAAATATTACTTAGGTTTCGTGCTAAATCACTTACCCGAAAAAAAATGAAATAAAATTATTTGAAAAAATTTCTATAACGTAGCTGATTTCGATATATTAAATACCTTTACCGAAGATTTACCATAGGCTCAAAATGTGAACTCTGAATACGCATTGTTGCTCGAATTTTTTCGTTTAAAAACAAAAAACAAAAAAATTTCCGCCGACGGATTTTTATTAGCTAGGAGTAAAATAAATAATGAGCGGAAGAAAACTAACCACCGATTTACCAAGTTGGACCATTCAAACCAATCAGTCAAAAAAGAACTCGGGCTCTTGAAAGTCAAGGCTATTAAATCGAAAAATAAATTCTATATTTAAATAAAAAAGAACTCTTCATAGTTTTAAATTAATGAGTATAAAATAAAACATGCCTTCCATAAAGTTTTAAATCTCTATGTTTTCTTGTAGTCAAACGTTAAGCGAGTGAAAAACGTTACAAAATTTTCAAATCAAAAGTACCAATTGTTTTCTTCAGTCCTTTAATTCATGCCATCAAATACTTGACTCAAGCCCACTGATTTAAAACTGTCCTCCAGCTTCGAGCAAAGATGTAAATCGCAATGCGCATGCGATCTCTGCTTCAAGGTATCCGAACGTCCTGATGAGATATTACCGGCTGGTCGTACATATCACATCCTTATAAACTTACTGGAGAAAAAGTAAGCCCCACATTTCGATGTCGAAATATGGTGTAATAAGTAAATATGATATAATAACTGCAGAACAGGATAGAAAAACAAAAGAGGACATATATATAAACTAAATTATATAAATGGTATATGAAATATTAAGGTCAAGAGATGAGATAACGAATTAGGCGCCGTTAATATATAACATCAAAACGTGTTGTCACATAATTCTCAAGCAGTGTTTTGCTTTTTAAATTTATCTTCTCAATGGAATTTCTCTACGAATTGACATCTTTGTGACAGGTCATAACGGCTTTGTAGCAGATTTTAAGTTCTGTCCAAATTATTGCTCTTCTAAATGCTATTTACGTGGCTTTACAACCTTTTGTAGCGTTCTTCAAGCATTTTTTCCTTATATTGCCTTTTCTGACGTTGCAACCAAACTATAAATCGGTAAACACTTTTTAAATTCCCCTTTCTAAATCTCAATATTTAATCGTTGTTAGTAATTCATCAAAAAATGCAAGTTTCAAGAAAGCAGGAGAATATTAACATATTGAAAATTTGTCTTCGTAAATTATTAATAAAGGCCAAGTCCTTCTACGGATTTCTCGAATGACTTCCTGTCATTTTCTTTGTCAAAAAATTTTGCGATTTTGTTATTATCTTTTAGGGAACTCAGAGTATCGCATAACTTAGGTTTTATATAAATAAAATACATAGAACCGTCAATCAAATTTATTAACTACACCACTTCATTAAAAGTGAATTTTGTGGAGGTGGTTTTAAGATTTTATTTTATTAAGAGTTTATTTTATGCAATCTGTATATTTTGCACGTCACAACTCCTTTCCTTACAGATAGAATAAAAAATTGGATTCGATCGCCTTGCTATATCAGTACTTTACGTTGTTGTTGAGGTGAAACGAAATTGAATTGGTTTACGGTTGGCCACAAGATGAACCATTACAGTATCTAATCAATCAGCATTCAAGTGGGCTTTGAATTCAATTAATAAGGTTACTATAACAGAGTTAGTTAGATGAAATATTGCAAATAGCTATGGACAACAGATACCAATGAAGGGCTGGTCGCCAAGTCTGATATGGCATCGTCGAGATTATCCACCACTGGGATCTAGGTGTGTGCGAAAAGATACTCAGGCAGCTGACAACTATCACTTGGAAACGTCGGCTTCATACAGCGATCACATCACATAGACACTGTTTAATAAATGAATGCTGAAATAAAGATTTCAGTCTTTGGAAGGCAAATCCTAATAGTAGCTGATTTGAAGTCAGATTAGTGTAAATTACGATTAGAATGAATTATGTCAAAAACGATTTTTTCAATTTGTATGCTTTGGTCAGTTTCACTTTTGTAAACAAGCCCCGTTTTATTTACTAGTTGAAGAAAAGCTTGTACCAACACACAAATACACGTCCATTTATCCCTAACCTTGCGGCAGAGGTTATAAATATTATTATCTCCAAGGTAGTCTTTAAATGGACAGGAATATGACTCTCTGTTTGACCTTTTATCTGTAAATAGGGGAACGTATACTAACAATCACTCTTGAAAAAATGGATCACTTTTACCTCATGTTTTCAAAGAAAAAACTCAAAATTAACACTTTTAAAGAACAGCTTAAGCAATTTAAGAGGCCTACTTTAATTCAATATGATTTCATTCATTCAATAAGATTTCTAAATGCACATCTAAGTGAATATTCCCTCAGTGTATTATTCCCCTTTCAGAAAAATGCTCACCCATCCCAAAATAACACAATCTCAGTCAGAGCGAAATTTCAATCCCCAAAACAGCAAAAAAACTGACATTACATGTTAACGTTTTTCTGGATAAATTCAGACTTTTTCATCTGAAGAATAATGATATCTGGCTAAATGAACTATTTTTAAAAATGGCTCATGAAAAATAACACTGAAAAATGTATTAAATTGTCAATCACGCTTACTATAGACGATCACTTCCGCCTTGATAGATAGACAGATAGATTGAAACCGCCTGCTGAAAGACAGTCTGCACAGCATAATCATCGCCAAAAGGATATGAAATCGATTTTAAATTATTTGAAAATGTGGAATGATGGCAAAAGTGCCACTGATCGAGAATGTATCCAGTTGCCAACTCAGTATTCTTCCATAATTCAGTTTCTATTTAAGAATTTGTAACTTTTTAAATAAAGTAACTAATGTATTTCCTTATAAAAACAGTCGAGTAATCTTCAGAGGCCTTCCATTTAGCTCTCTCATTTATATCAGTTATTTTCTAGGCAATTCTGACGCTCCAAATCTAGATCCGCCCTACTTAAAATCTTACCAGTCAGACCATGTTCCTTTAAAGTATTATGAAATTCCATTAAATTTCTGCTAAAATTGCAGTCCTCAGTAGGAATAGATTGAAGTATATCTCTCTGTGTATTTCCAGTATTACTTTTTATTCGCATTCTCTGTGACAATTCTTCGGTTTATCGTTCACGAAGTTGACGTGGCGTCCTTTATGTCCCTATAACGCATAATCCCTATCTGCCGTGTCCAAACGTGCCCATCGATTTTCCCCTTTCTCTAACGATCTCCTTTCACCTAAAAGGTACATCTGCCCGTCCTCACCCAAGTGACTCATATAAGGCCATCTTTGTTTTCCACTCAATAACAACACACGCTTGTCAGGGACTGGCTCCTGCGCTCCTGCACATCTACTCTCTTCCTCAGCACGCTCCCCTCTCTAATTCTCTCTCTGTCACTCGTGTCAAACTCGTTGTGATTGCCTTGACTACATTTTTGGCCTAATTAACTCTTGGTGCTCTGCTCTACGAATCGGTGACTGTTATTGCTGTTGTTATTTGTAAGCTGTGAACTGTTAGTTATTATCTTAACTCCAACAAAGTACTTACAATCTAGGCATATAATAATCCTCTGTCATCAGTAATTAATTAAATACGAAAGTAAATTACATTATAGGAATAACTTTAGTTGATGTAAAGTTTTCTAAAAATATTAAATAGGGTGTTTGAAAATCAGTTTTTTTCTTGTACTAAAATGGTGAAGGACAACCAAGAGAATACAAGATCAGGTTGACACGTGAATCATCAAAAGTTATCATGAGAAAGTCATGGCTGTGCATTTTATGACGGTTTTAAACTAAAGCCTTCCAAATTACCGAAGATCAGGGAGGAGACAAGGCGAGTGGCGTTATCAAAAGTTTAGCGTTTGTTTCCTCTGATGCTAATTAAATTCTTTCTTCTAAATATAAAAACTAAAACGGGAGATAATTTGATAGCGCAAAAGTAGTACGTGCATGAACTGAGAAGGTTTGATTTGAGCCGTCGACCGGAGTTTAAATAGTTTGCCATATCTACAGCGAGATTGCGGTTTAAGAAAAGCATTAAAGGCGTATATTTAGAAGAAAGACAGATAATATAAACTCTCCATGGTGCAAGTTTGGATCCAATAGCTTTTAAGCGCAAAAGACGTATTTTTCTGCTTTATGTTATAGATATTAGTGCTTATGGAAGGAATTTTCAAGCCCTCCGGCAATTTTCATAATATACACTCCGAATTATAAATATAATAAGCATATATTATAAGGATCTAATTAAGTAAACAACTTTCAAACGCATCTGGAAAACGTCCCCAAGTACGCATTTTGAGTATAGTGGTAGCATTATACAGCTTCCTTGATAAGTTGACCGTTTCCTTTGTCATAAAATACATTCCCCACATGCCTGTAGGGCAGATAAATCAATAGTAAATAGGAATTTTGTACGATTCATTACCTTTACTTCACGCTTCATACACTTCAAAATTGTGGATGATCTTTTCACGTACAATATGAGCTAACTAGAGCCAATACATCTTTTATTTATAAAGATAGATGATCATTTATGAAATTAGGTGAATTTTATTGATCGGGAAGGCATATTTTTTAACTATATTTGAATGCACATATCTCATTAAGTATAAGTTCAATCAAAAACGTATAAAATTATACTTAATAACCTTCTACGAAGCATTCTTTAAAAATAGAGATTTCGGTTAAAATGGACCAATAATTAAATAATTTTTTCGGCATATATTAATGATTAAATAAAACTGATTTCGTTACAAAAAAGAATTACAATATGAAATAAAATGTTAATCACCGCCACAAATTAACGAAAAGAATTCTTTAACCTGGATCTGTAGTAAACCAATCATATTGAGCATCATATTTGTACCCATTTCTGTCCATAATCTTCCAGAATAGACTTCGTAGATACCGATATTTCGGTTCCTCCTCAAAAGAAAGATTTCGACAATAGGTGATGTATTTTAGGAACTCTTCCGGAAGACCTTCACAGAGCTCTTCAGGCATTACGGTCGACTTTGTCTTATGAATTTTTCTAAATTTTTCCCGCTTACTTTCTGCTTGAAGTCCTTGCCAAGGCAAAGTACCCTTCAAGAGATAAATAAGAACATATCCTAGGGATTCCATATCATCACGTCTTGACTGTTCAATGCCAGCATGAGCGTTAATACTGCAGTATCGAGCCGTTCCAGTCAGATGCTTAAAGTCTTTAAATAGAATATGCTCGTTAGTTGATGGATCAACATAATGCTTTGACAATCCAAAGTCGATAATATAAACCGTATTCATATTCTGTCCTGTTCCCATAGCAAAGTTATCTGGCTTCATATCTCTATGAATTAACCCACATCTGTGTACGGATTCTAGCCTTTTTATCATTTGATCTGCCAACAAAGTTACTGTCTTGAGTGAAAATTTTAAACCGCAGTATATATGAAGATCCTCAAGACTAGGCCCAAGAAGCTCCATAATCAGGACAGTATATAGATTTTGAACCCCATCTTTTCCAAACCAATAAATTTTTGTAATTCCAGCAGCATTATTGAGACGTTTAAGTAGATCATATTCCATTTTAAGTTGAGATGGATTCCCATATTTGATGAATTCTAATTTAGCTGCAGCCTCTACTTTAGTCTTCTTATTTACAGAGAGAAATATTTCACCAAACGATCCTGAACCAATGCGTTTAATTAATTTCCATTCTTGGTTTATTATAAATTCGTTAGGACTGCTTGAAGAAGTGGAAGAACTCGTACGAAAGAGTCGGTTTATCATTTGATTTTGTTCATTAGTGTCCAGTGTGAGTATTTCAACTGATCTCGCAATTACTGAAATAGAACACGACAATTAAACGCTGGGTAATACACGTGTATTTCACGCTTCATCACATGTGCATACATCACTAGTTAATGCCCTAGTAACCCGCTGTTGGTAAAATTACAGTAGATTTACAATGCTTACTTGGTTATGATTTATTATGATCAGTTACGTTAACAAGCATTTTTTGTGCTGTTCAAGGAAGAATGAGTACCTATTTGATTAGGGAGAATATATATCACAGACCCAGACATTACAATAGTCAGGAGTTGCTGCTATAGCCTCGCATATCGTCAGTAGTAGCTTGTTTGTTGCTGCACATCTTATCTATTGTTAATAATGAATTAAGTGTGGCAGTGGCAGAGTAGTTAGCGTGCTTCAGAAGGTCAATACACATCGAAACAAATACAAGGCTGTAGATGACTAACTGCACTAATTCTGTTCGACATACGAAGTGAAGGAATGCGAGCCGTCCGAAGTTCTGTTAAAATTGTAATATATCTTAGTTATCATAGAGTCAGAGAGAAGAGTAACTATCACACTTCCAGTTTATTAAGATGAGCACATACGGATAATGGAGAGATGGAGAGATAGTGGCGAGAGGTCTTACTGGAGGAAGTCAGAAGCCGTGAAAGGGAGGGAGAGATGAGTTGACGTGTGTATATTTTAAGAGAGAGAAATGACAGATTTATAGTTCTAGAGAAGAGATAAATATTCAGATAAGAGGCATACGGAAAAGGTTGGCAAAGACAACTTACATTAAAGACGATTCAAGGTTTGCCACGAGTCTTCTTAGATTCATACAAGGGATTCATATCTGACAATAATAATTTTAGTGGAGGGTGAACGTTTCTAAATTCTTCACGTTGACTAAGATTACATACAAATACCTCCCTTAGTGAACCTGGGAGGTTTTGAAAATCGTAGATCATATTAACTATTAATCCAACCCAGTTCAGTTTTAACTCGTATTTTGATACACCTTAAGGATATCTTGGCTTAACTCGTATTTTCTAACAAATTAATAGACAATTAAGAACTTTGAATATTTTGACGGAGTAGAGTTTTAGATATAAAATCAGACAGGACTGCTTGCTCTTCAGATTACTGGAATGCAGTACCGTTTTTTGTGGAAAATTCTCTGTTCGTAAGGGCGTATATAGACCTCCTTGATGTAAAAACTTAAATAATGAGGGGGATTTCACAATGCTAATAAGGTTTACAAATGATAGAGATTCCAATCAATAAAGTTCTCAAATTTTAATTTTGAGGCATTTCAACTGGAACAAATGTTATTATTTTATATCTACTACAACCGTTTGGATTGATGAATGAGCTACACTTGGCGATGGAAGAAGAGTCGTCAATCATATTCATGAGCTTTCATGAGGCCTGACACTAAGAGGCCGGATACCACATTAATTAATATATTTGAGTCATTTGCTAAAAACCGAAGTCTTGGCCTATCAGACATTCGCGAGACATTGCAACTTGCCACAATGAATATTAATAATAAATTCTGGGCCTCTAGTGTGTTAGAAATAGGTTCAATTTATTGTGAATACAAAGACGCAAATTCTTGCTTATGTTCGACTCCCAGTAGATCGCTTTTGTTCCCCATCTCTCACTTACTCTCTCGAATTCTCATTGTGGTTTGATCTAGTCAGATCTTGGTGTCCAGCTCTAGAACTGTCGTTGTTGTCGTTAGCTGTTAGCTATAGCCTTAGCTTCTACAACCAGAATCTGGTTTATTAGTTCCAACAACTTAGTAACTTCCAAACTGGTGATCTCGGTTTTTGTTAGCCCTTACAACTTTCAACAAGCTCTTTTCTTTTACTGACTTTTTGAGGGTCTCCTGCACAACAGAACTGCTAGAAATAGCAAATACCAATTAATAGCTGGCTATTTGAAGCAATAAGACATTGGTAACCTCAACAATAGTATTTCACACAGACAGTCCGAATGTGCTCATGGAAATCTTTATACCTATTAATCACCACTGTCATAATTTTCTCAAGATGGTGTTTCTTTGTACGGTCACTTATCAATCAAACGAAGACGCCAACAATTAATTAATCACCGTTCCGTTAATAATAAATCATTTGAGCACTTTCTTAGTCATCTTATCCTTTGTCTATGTCATTATTATCTTTTCCTTTTATATCATTGTTTCCCACAGGTACTTCGTTTCCCCACAAACAGAGTCCTATATAATTTAGGGAGGATGGTTATTTATATGCCACCTATGGTCATCCAAACAGTTTTATTACTGGATCGCAGAGCCACATTTACTCACCCGATTGCGCATATTTTAATGCACTAGTTAATAAATAAGAACTTTACAAAAACAAAGAACTCACGTACATTAATATATTTTTTTAAATTCTCCTTCACCATAATGATCATGATATATTTTGCTAGATTGAAAATAAAATTACCGCATCAAGCCTTATTGCTCAGCCTGCTTTGCTTAATTTGAACAAGGTCCTTTGTAGTCCTTTAAAGGTCAACTAATAGTTCTGTCTTCTCTAGCCAATCTAATGAGTGGTATAAATAGTTACTAAATTAAATCAAAAGAGGTCCTAGAGTGACAACTATAGCCTAGCAATATCAAATGAGTACTTAGATCTTTACAACAGATACTGAATGATCATAATATTCGGGATTCTTTTAAGTTAAATAGTTTTAATTGGTTTTAATGTCGTAATACCCAAGGCAAATACCGTGCAGAAAAATGATGTAAGTAGCACAACTGTCCATTCTTATTGTTTGTGCAATTTCAGATGCTAGCTTTCACGATTAAGGTCGATTGTCAAATAAGTGGCCATGGGGCTACAAGAAAATCCAAATTTCTGTTTATGAAAATCATTACAAAGGAATTGCGCTCCTCAATTGGGAATCTGCAACCCAAGATACAGAGATAATTTCATTTTCGAGAAAGAAATCTTCATATTTTACCTTCCTCTCCATTTGGCATATATAAAATGCAAAGATAAGCATCTTTATGTCCAAATCGCATTTGAAGTAGGAACATTACTGATTATTTTGTTGATCGAATGGACTTAGTAGTGTTATTTGCATTCTAACTTTAACTTTAGAAATGTTCTACATTATCTACTCCCTTTACTAGCGTACTCAATGCACTCAAGGACGAACACGGAGATGTCCTAACGTGAAACTATCCGGCTTCTTCCTTTGGCCAACAAGGTAGCTTATCTACTTCATCAATTTAGCCTTATTACAAGATTTCTGTGCAATTGTAATTGTGTTACCGAAAAAATGCCTAAAAATAGCAAAAACTGTAAAATAATCTTTAATCATACATAATAAGAGTATTTTATTGAAACTGTAATATAAACTTTCACTTACTTGTATTTGCAGAAAAGGATCTTGAAACTCGTAGAAAATACAGCAGGGAAATTTAAACAAAAACACTGAGATAATTAATTAGCTATCACTACCATCATCAATCAGTAAACAGACAATTACCTCTTATTCCTTCACTAATTGAATGGTTTAAGTCAAGAAATTGAGTATCTTGCCATGGAATTTAAATTTTTCTTAAGAATTAATTGGCTTATTGTATTATTTTGCAAATATGCAAATAGAGTTGTCCGAGGAAAATGATTTTATTATTTTCCAGTAGACAAAGCGAACAGTTTGCGAGTGGCTGAGCTGAATATACACAAATGATACCGTGACCATTGTGCTGTACTTTTTATGAGATAATCACAACGAAATTGTTTTTGTGGAATTGGTGGAGTTTGAATATTTCTTTGGTTGCTCTGTGTTTTGAATAATCAAGAAAATTAAACAAATACGATCACATATTTCGGGTTCAATGATACATAATACATTAATTAAATTTTATTTACCAATTACTTGATTGACGGATTGTGTTAGTCCGGGATTGTTTTATAATTTCCGACTTCCACTTATAAACCATCTCTGGTGAAAGCGGACTGTTGCCAAGCGTTATATCGCCTAATTCGCATAATCAAACCTGTCGAAACATCTTGAAATATATCACGATTTCGATACCATTTTTATTAAAGTAATCTTGTCTTTAGATTTCCAAAAGAATTCCCAAGTTTGCCAATTAAATTTATTAATTCAATATAAATTTTACAAAGTTTACTCGATCAACAAAAACGATCAGTTAACGCTTCTGTCAAAAAAGGTTTGGACATAACAGTTTAAAGCCTCAAAAAGTGCAGTTATCAAGTAGATAGCAAAGCGAATGATATAGATCTATATTTTTGAAAAGAAAAGAAACTTCTGGAGCACGAGTTGCAATGTGCTTAATCTTATCTTTAACACTTTCAGGAAACTTGCACAGATCATTCAGCTGGAGGTTAATTTTTTAGGGAAGTAGGCGATAATTGCATTGGCTTTCATGAATAGGCATTTAAAATTACCTGAAGTTTCATTGCCACCTATTTAACAGCCCATAAGCTTTTTAATGTTAGAAGAAAGCGCTCGAGTTTAAAGAATGGGCGGTTGCATCAGTTTAATTTCATTTCTAGATTAAGCTGCCGCAGATAATTGTATCTTCTTAATGACTGCTAATCATATTGAGTCACAAGGTTCATTTTTATCTACGTTGGGAAAAATTATTTATTTTCTTGTTTTATTCTTCTAAAACCGAAAGTTTTAGATTCAATTTTTTGGACTAGACTATACCTACTCAGACTTTAAAAGCAGAAGAGCATAATAAAAATGTCTACAACAAGCCCCATAAAAGTTTTAATGTAAATTAAGTTCGCACTGGAAGTAATGTCTTTAAACTAATTCCTTTCGGAAGCGCCAAAATTAAATCCTTTATTAACAGTGGCTTATCTGTTTCTTGAAGGAACAGTTGATTACAAGGAATCTTCTCCGGGTTTCATGACTAAGCAATTAGTAAGAAAAACAGAGAAAATTCTTTATTCTTATGCAAGCAAGACTGGTGAAAAGTATCTCACATGTGACAGATTTAGTTCAAATAAATGAGAATTATATTTTGATTGCATTTGACAAGAAGATTTTGATCTTGACCTGGTAAATGTAAATATTTGTAAATATGTAAATATTTAGCCTTAAGGTTAAAATATAACATGCTTAGAGGATAAAATGGATTTCGAGGAGTTGTTTTTAAATTAATAGCTAAGGCAAACAAACTTTTGAGTAGTGCAGAAATGAAGCTCATGTCAATAGCTATGAGCGATTTCTCATTAAATTACAATAAGTTTTACTATATTATTGAGTTTTTTATGAGTTGTTTTTGCTGAGCAAATTAATTTAGCCTCGGATAAAAGACTTTACTCATCGCCAAACACCAACTCCACTTAAGAGTTTACGTTGAAATGAAGCATTCCATTTTTAAATCTTTACGTAGCACAACAAATTTAGATGAAAGCAACTTTACTAACAGTGTAGAAAGTGTTTTGTGGATTGCTACTTAAAGAGAATGAAGATTACAAGTCGTTATTCATTCAGAGCTTTCTAAGCAAGAAAAAGAAAAATATCCCGAAAAATATTTTCGAAATACTAAAAGAGCTTTTTTCGGGTGATTTGAAATGATCAGAACGCTGAAATAATTGGAAAGAAAATGTACTAAAGATAACCAAAACCACTTTGTTCCTACTAATTTTGGTTATCGCTATTTTCCACAAAAGTGCTCATACAAATCTGGCCTGCTGATTTGTATGAGAACTGACACACGATGCGAGTAATACATCTTAACATGAGCACGCAAAATAAACGTCTTTTGAGGACGTTTTATTCATTATTTTAAAATTTATTCAACTTATAATGCACATTATAAGACAATGGAATTATTAGAAATATATTTTGTTGCAGGCTAGACACATCAAGTCTATTAGTATGCGTTTGCTGCTATACACTTGCAATTTTGGCCGCTTACTATTAACAATTGATTGCTAACACTTCGAGGCCAGCAGATTGGTAACTAAGAGCTGTAATGATTATAAGCCAAATTCGTGACTGTGGAATAAAAGTGAATGCGTATTTTGATTCTTGAAACCAGAATCTCCTGCTATTTTGTTTCATTCAATAACATTCAAAGGAAATATTTTTGGCTCAAAAAGTTTTAAAGCCAAAGAGGCACCAATCGAAGCCCACCCTCATGAGAAATCGTTAACATTCTTAGTCGAAGTTCTCCTCCCTCCCAAGTTGAAATAAAATAAGAAATTAAGCATCTTCAATTGATCTCCTTTCTTTGATACAAACTAACTGGAAATTTGTTGAATTGTGCAATCCTAGATTCTCAAATCACTTAACTGATAGTAGCTAAAAGCTTAAGCTTGACTCGGTATTTTGTAATTAAAGTTTTACTATTTGCTTCAGTCTGCATATTTTTTTCATTTTTTGAGGTAATATAACATGCTTAATGATACGTCAGAAATAAATATTGAATGTCAGTTCTGATTTAAGTCCAAACCAATTGAATTAAATATGATTTTAACATTAACAAACCTTTAATTAAGCTTACCTTCAAAAATCAATATTTTAAAACAAAAAAAAACTATTCCAAATCTGGTCTTTATTTATATCCTAATTGCTTTGTTTAGGGTTTAACCACTCTATTCAAAGTTAATCACAAAATCTAATTAATACTCGTTTCTTTCTACCATAAATAAATCTGCCACGACTGTGATGTTTAAATTTATCCGCATAATCTTCATAGAATCTATGAGTGAAAGGGAAACATGATTAGCAATGATGAATAAACCAAGAGGAGTGAGATATTTATAGATGTCATTTATTGATAACTAAATACAAGTTCAAGTTATGCACTTTGCTATTTTTCGAGAGAACAGTATCAAGCCTAGGCACGAAGATATTAACTTGAGTGACCTAGGTGAAAGCTAAATTTGGAAACTCATTTGCGAAACATTTCTTTATATCCAGCAAATTTAATGAAGAGGAACCACCATTTTTGAATGTGTGCTTAGCCACACGATAAAAAGTATTTTGCATTAAAAAACCGGAGAATAAAGGAAAGTTATCGAGGAATTCGGTGAAAAATGCGGTGTTTGCATAGACATATAAAAATGGGTAGAGAGGCAACTATGAACAGAGTCGGCAAGGGAAAATGAAAATTGTTTTCAAATTTTACCTTTATTAAATTTTAATTAACATTTTAAGATGCGAACTGGTTGCAATTGATTGATATCTCTAACAGACCTTCAAAGTTTAAGTGAATCAAGGCTATATGGAAGAGGGAGAATTTTGATAATTGGGGTCAATAGTGATACAAATTGTGGTAGCATCTACTTTCTTAGAGAAGAGAGGTATTATATGTATATTAATATTAAATATAAGTACTTGGGTATTTTTGGGAATATAAAGAACAATCACTACTGAGATTTGCGCAATCCGATTGCAACTACGACCTTTGAGTACTGTTTGTTGATCTCCGATATTATTATAATTCCCCTCAAATTATTTCAGTAATGGAGAAACTTGTCCTTGTTAAGCACAAAATGGGAAATAATATATTTTCTTTTTATAGTAAAGTTTAAAGGTATAACTTCTTAATTAATAAGAATTAATACTTGATGTGTATTTGAAATGCCTCGCCGTAAAGTAGAGCTTGGCTAACTTCCAAAATAGAAAAGAAAAGTAAATTAGTGCAGCTTGGAACGCCGAAATCATTAACTTAATGAGGAATTAATGACCGTAGCACTGTAAGCGATTATCATCAAATCCAATTTAATCAATGTTAGTGCGAGAGAAAATGGCAAAATATTTTTTCAGTTGGCTAACTGTGCTTCACGTAATTAACGTACCAATTTTTTACTGTTTTACATGTTTAAAGCTCGTTCGAAAAACAAGTACTTAAATGAAGGAAATATGCACTCCAAAATAGTCTTTTATTCTTTAAAAACCGAAATTGCAAAACATTTTAACATTAACATGTTTTAAACAAAATGTTTATTGTTTATTGTTAAAACGCGGGATAAAGGAAATTATGGGAGCGTGAAAGAGTAATTCTTGTAAAAGATGCATTTCGAAAATTTCCCTTGAATAATTCTTGCAATTCAGCACTATCCAAATCACAAGTTTGCATGATCTTGCTATCTTAGTCATAAGAGTAGAGCATATATTACTAATATTTGTCAAGTAATAACTCTAAATTGTGGCTGTGACGTCATTAACCAATCTTAAGACATAGGTTAATTGGGTACACGGTTTCATTCAAAATTCTACGAATTTATAATGCTATCTTAAGAAAATACAAACGAATGCAAACCATCGCTTAAAAAAACAAATATTTGCCTCAGTTTTTCCTGCTTGTTATTTTCCAAAGGAACCAAATTATTGAGGACATTGGCCTTGATTATATGAATCGATCCACCAAAATCAACCTTTTAATTGAATTAACCAGTTAGCAAGTTCTAATTATTTTGGTCCCGATCTCACTCAGAATTCCAGAGTGAGTGATTTGGATTTTAGATTTTAAAAAATATTTTGTCCTCTCACAAGAAATTTCATAACTAAATGATCTCTAGGTTTGCATAAAGTAAGACATTTGAAAAACTGGCTTTATTGAATACCCATATTTAGTACCTTGTTTTATCTATAGCTGGAATATTTGGTATTCTATGTGTGATTAAACTTGTAAAGCTATATTTCACTGTAATGGATCATAGTGGTAATAGCGACACAAAAGTACGTGGAATATTTTAGTCTCATTATAAAATTGGTATGAAGAATAAAACCGAAGCTTGAAGTCAAACGGCAAACAGTTAAATAACGGAGCACTTAGGGATAAGTCGAACTAAGTTAAGTTCTCACGCACAGAGAAAATTAATCCTTTTTTATTACCTTTTTACAATTAAGCTTAGGGTAACCGATTAGATTTAGGCTTAAGACTATCTTATCCAATGCGCACAAAGTGGAACCCATCCTAAAATTCATGTGGGGAATTTTTATTTAATGAAGAACACCATCAAGCAAATACGCGACCATTTTTGTTAATTTTCTGAACCTTCACATAAATTTCTGTCTCAAAATGAAATTAGCGTACCATCTCATTTATGTTAGTTGTTATGCTCAACTTAAAATAAAGCCAACTTTAAGAGTTTGATAAAAATAGCTTGTTATTTTGCTAAAGTGGCTGTCAAATTAATTCATAGTTATTATTTGCCAAAATTTTTGAATGGGAAAAAGAAACGGATTTACCTGAATATTAAGTTTCTTAGTGTATACTAGACGGTCATTAATAATGAGAAGACATTAGTTGACTAATTATGGCAAAATGGCAAGGAATTTGCAAATATTAGTTATGAATGTTTGACTTGGGTGAATTCCACTTATCCCAGCTATGTTACAGTTATAAAAGCCAGCACAAACTGCTTGTGTCATGAACATGAGAAGACACAAAGGTATCTGGCATAGATGGACTTAACCATTTTAAGTAATCAAAGGGGTAATAAATTCCTCAAAACTTAAACCCTGAGAATTTAAACGAAAGAAAAGTTAAAGATCTCCTTCTCTTTATTTCTACCCGTTTATCTCCTTTTAAAACATGTTGTGCTTTTTTTACTATTCCATTTTTTCAGAGACTTTCCTAAAATGAAAGCCATGGGAAAAAAACATTTAAAATCACGAAGACGATTGGCAGAATTCAAATATTAATGTTCAAATATCTGAGCTATTTCAAAATATTTCAAAAGTTATTTCATTAATTTTGCATCACTTTCAGTTTTCATCACAAAACTGCTAAAATATTTAAAATTTCTAGACCGTAAAATTCGATTATTAATTTATCCTATTTAGAAGTGTTGCATCAATTATCGATTAATATATAACCAATGATGCATTTTTCATTTACCCAATTTTGATTTGTTACAATAACATGAGCCAAATAAGTAACATTTTGCCAATTAAATCTGAACTAATTTTATTAGTATAACAATATTTTATTCAAGAAGTAACCTATCTGGGTCTATTAAATACTTTCAGAAGTAACTTTATGATTTAGAAACTGCCAAAAGCATGTTAGAAAACAGCAAGACAAAACTCTAAACAATATTTTTAAACCAAATTATTTATTCTACCCCTTTTTTAGTAATAAAGTTCATATAGAAATCTGTAATGGTTCCCCATTTTGGCTGTTTTCTTCAAACTGATTAAAAGTACATTTTGGACTCCATGACACAAATGCCTAAGAGAGATATTTGCAAAGATAGGCGTGCTGACGTCCATGTAATGCATTCAATGATGCAATTGATCCCGAACATTTAAATTGCTGAATTCTCTATGGCTGATGATTTGACGCATTTACCTCCCAACTGTCATCCTCTCGGACGCCATTCCCTCGTATTGTCTAACTATCTCCTATTTATTCAAAAGTGCATTTTTTCCACCTAGTTAAACAACTATGTGCACATTCACGCTCTCATATAGGCAGTCTCTATCTCTCTCAACATCTCTAAGCTTTCTCCCTGTTCTCAATAATGCCTTTGAAACAGCGGTCTTTTCTCTATTCCGCTGTCGTAGTGAGAATTGATAAAAGAAGGATAGTCAAGAAAAACGAAATTCCATAGATGCTAGCCCATACTGTTAAAAAATTATAAAAAATAATTTTTTCTCTATTATTTGAAAAGGCCAAGGAAAATTTGTCCAGCTGAATAAAACAAACGCACTCAATGCATTATCATTTTGTATTAATCAAGCTTCACATGTCTCTAATGAGTAGCAACAAATTTCACTCTTTTGTAAAACTCCTTTAATTACACAAGGGATTTGAGATCTTCAAGACCAACTGATTATCCCCTTGAGGAATGTTGAAATTCCCCTGCTTTTATGTATCTTCATTGTAGAGACCAGATATTCAATTGTTTTGCATTTCTATCTTAATTACTTTCAGATGCAAATGGTATTCCAGTTCAGCAAAGTCATATTTAAAAAAGAGTCTTAATCCACCTAATCGTTGTCAATCTGATAATTCACCAACCTAAATGCCCGTCAATAATGCGGATAGAAGTGATACGATCTTCGAATTTTACCTCGAACAATATGTAATTTTGGGCCTTAGTTCATAAAGAGTAATAAATTAATATTGAATGGAAAATTAATAAACCAAAATGTACATCCTTAATAACCCCGAAGGCGGAAAGGACAAATAACTCCAACGAAATAATTACCTTTCAAAAATAATTTTTTCATATTTCACATTGTTTATGCTTCTGTAAATTCAACTTTTAAGACTATTATGTCATAATCGTATTTCAGTGCCAACACTAACTACCAATTTTAGTTATTATATGGTTTAAAAAAGGTAACATTTTTCATACGGAACCTTCCTGGCAAGCTATGGATGTTGGTAGATCGTTTCTTTGTTTCTCATGGTATGGCTAAGAAGCTATACATCTGAAGAGGGAGTATAGGGAAATAGAAGTGAGAGTAGGGGAATCAGGAGAATCCTACTTCATCTGAATTCCAGAATCATTGATTGGATTGCTTTATCTACAACTGTCTATCGTAGGGTGGATGGTATTAGAGTACAGACTTTGGAGAGTACTGTACAAAAATGATTGGGATAGTGTAGCAGGATGCAAATGAATTTTATAATCGGAGCAGAAAAAATTCCTCTGAGAAATCTTGCAACACAATTACAAAAGGAGGAAGATAAAATCTATGGGCAGGTCTTCAAGGCAAAGCAAAATACTTTTTCTGATTTCAGATAAGTAAACAAATCTGTGTAATAATTGACTCGAGTGAAATGGTTAAGAATTGAAGAATCAAACTTGATTTTTAGAGAGTCTTTAATTATATTTAAGAAATTTGCCTTGGAGACGTAGCAAAAATCCCTTTTAAAATTTAAGTTACTGGAATAAACTCATTCATAATTTAATCATGTTATAAGAAATGTATTCCACTGAGGTTTAAAATAATGATCCATAACTCAGTCTGGGAACATTTCTACATTAGAATATGATTTTCTTTTATGATTAGCAAAGTTTACTATAGGGCGAATATAAAACTTATCCGGCAACGAATTTTGCACCTCATTTTTATGAAACGCAATACAACAAATGCTAATACCAATTTAATTCCTTGGGACTAAACAAAAACTCACGGTATTTGCTTTTAAGAGACAACATTTAATACTTATATTAAGGTTAAATCCAATTTTTTATAATTGCACCATAAGTTTTGAATATATTAAGCTCAATGGATCAAAAAAAGTGATCTTTTGATGTTCATATTACACATAATCAGGACATAGAAAGGCATAATTTTAAATATTAGAATTACCGAATGGAAATAAGGGAGAATACATGGAAGTTCTTTGAATAGAAGGGATATTCATCTTTTTCTTCAGAACACTCGAGAGGTTTATTTGTGCTGAAGAATCGCTTTAAGGCAATTAAGGAATAGTTTCATCGATCTTCATGAAAGAAGATTCGATTCCACTTGTAATTTCATGGACACAATAGCGTTGTAATATTTTTAATGTCAAAAGGAAGGTAATACCTGATATTGCTCGAATTTAGACAGTGGGTATTAACACCACTACAATTTTCATTTTAGCAGAGCATTTAGCTTATATAAGGGAAGATATACAGCTTTGAAGCCGGCTCGCAATTGTTAAATCATTAAATTTAAGACAAAGAACTACATATAATCGAAGTTCTTATAAAAAAATGACGAGATTTTTCCCTAAATTGTGCATTATATTCGTAATTAAGTACAGAATGCAAAGAACAAAACTTAACAGGATTAAAAGCCGTTACACGGGTAATTGTGACAAGCTAACCATAATTTCTGTGTCCTCTAAATAGGATCATTTTTCATGTTCGAAATAAGCAAATGTATTCCCCTTTAATATAAAGCAAACGAGAGCTGGGTCACACCGAGTGTTTATCTAATATGATATAAAACCATCATGGGGCCTTCGGTTGCGGACATTTGAAGGAGGTGGATGGGGATCCGTTTTAGACACGTATTTTAGTCAAAAGGAACGGAGGTAGCACGCATTTGACCGTAGCTATGATCAAGTCATGTATAGACTACTAACACTATAATAAATTGACACATTTTGCTAAGATATGATCTAGATTAACGTCTTTGTGGATGGTCACGATCTGGATCGTAAAAAGAAAAAAATGACGTGAACAAAAACTTATAAATATCAGAGTGTGTGAGTACGGAAGATATAAATAAGAGGATGTGATATAAATTAAATGTCTAAGAGAACGCGTGAATAAACAATAAAAGTTTGAAAAGGAAAGTTTTTAATATTTTAAATAATCTTTGACCGCGCAACTAACTATATCTAGGGCTTAAAAATTTGTGGAGGTACCTAATAGAAGGGGAATGTTTATTGTCAATGCGCACTTCTAGAAAGTTGCTTTAGCTATTCAAACTTCACTTGATCACATTTGCGATTACCAAATTTATAATTCTGCTGCAGTGAAATCCGCATCAAATCTCTGCAAACCATCTCTAATTAATGATTTGCTTGCGGATAAATGAAACGCTTCAAAGAAAATGCCTCCCATGGTTGAATGGTTTTCCAAAATGGGAAATTTGTAATATTTTGCAATATTTTCTCCGCGTATTTTTACAATAAAATCTAAAAACAAACGAAATATTAACTAATAATACATAATACACAGGTGGAAACACGCGCGGGTATTAAACGTTTTTTTAAATTTAAGCATATTTTACATTGAAAATACGGTTTCGAATTATGAAAGCATGTTTAAAAGAACTGTATTTGACAAATAAACTGAAAGGAAATCTCAAACTACTTTATTTACTTTTATAAGATCAGATTTTGAGTGATGAAGCATTGATCATGTTCAGATGGTCACATGGGAAATAATATAGAGAATGGTCAATCAGATGGAGAGCTTCTTCCAGCTCTTCTGAGGATGAGTTAGACCATTGACATACTTCTCTCTGTAATTTTTCAATACATATATAAAATAAAAAAATGAAGAGCAAAAATACGACTCCTTGAAACTATTTTGATGAAATTAATGTTATTTTAGTCACAGTATCGAAAGTTGAAGTTTATTTTTTTAGTTAGAAAGCGAATGAGGATGACATTTTGCGTTGGTCATCCGTCAATTTAAAGTCTTCAGTAGACACACGGTGGTTTATCTCTTATCCATCTTCACTTATTGTAAATAAAAAGAATTTGGTTCAGTTTCTTTGTTCGAAACAGGGCACGACAACCATAGTTGCTAACTCCAGGTTTTGAGACATTCACTCAACAGATTTGGCTTTCATTTGCAGGGCAAAATGCAGGAAGACGACACCTGCCTAGATTTGTTTACTTAGGTCTTTTAAGTTAAACAGAGTAAGCGAAACTGAGAATATTTTACTCCATGGGTGTTACGACGAATCCGATATAGTAGCATACTACTCACATTTGTAAAACACCACTATCAACAACCTGAGTGAAATAAAAACGGGAAGGCCGTTAAATGTTGCCCAAATAATGACGAGCAGGTTTACTTGACAGTAGGAGACACTGGTTAGTGCAAATAATTTTCAAGAGGCTTCAGAAAATTTTTGGAAGTTACTAAAGCAGAACATAAATAAATATTATTTGCCAGTTAACTTGTACTTTGAGAAATAACCGAATTTATAAATGTTTTGAAACAAATTGCAGAATTTTGATAACTAATAGTGCTCAAATGCTTCAACTTCTGAAATGAAGCTGAAAAGCTACATTTTATTATTTGAATTTACAACTTACAATTTCTGCTCTTGTAACAATCTTGACGATCTACTGATACATGAATATGGTATTCGATCAATCTTCATTTTATCATGGTATTGCAATCCACATTTAATTTTAGTAGCAACACTTTCTATTTCTTATAAAAGAGATATTTAAAGCCCAACGAGTATATTAAACACTTTTCCAAGTGAATGAGAGGGAACTATTTGTTCACTTACACACTAATCGAGTGATTATGTTTCTTGTTTACAACCGCTTTTTAGTTGGTAAGCTGCGAAAGGGCATAGAGTTGTACTTTGCAAGTGCCTTAATTATTAATATTCCCACCAAAAAATAGGCAAATGAATCATTATGAATACATTTCGCCATCAACCTTAAATCATATTTCAGTTTTTATTACCAAATCTAAATTCAATCAACTTGGTCTCATGTTTTGACTGGGCTCTGGAATATTCATATGCCTAGTAGTCTTGAGTTTAAACATCATCTTCTTCAGTAATTTTATATTAGTCATTCCTGACAGATGAAATAGAAGAGGAATTAAAAATATCAGTCATATATTACCCTCGATCATTGGTTTTGCCTTTAACCTTTAACCTTTAAGTACGACTCCTTTTATACTTCATGAAAATCGGTGCCTAATGGATTGTCTATAGTTAGGAAAGAGTACAGAAGTAATCCACTAATTAATTTAAAGCAAATTTTCTGATCATAAAGTGTCAAAACATAGAACTTTTGAATTTATTCTTATGAGGAAGAAAGGTATATCATAACTTATTTCCCTCTTTTCCCTTTTTTTCGCTGTAACTAAAAGAGCTCTATCCTTCCATAATGCAACATGCGTTTCCTTATATTTCTGTAAAATTATTTAAAACAAAATACAGAAAATTTCCCGACAATACTAATACTAACCTGGGTTTTTAATTTTCATTGGAAGTATTAAAAATGCGTACCTTCGGGATCGGATCACTTCAATTTTCAACCCTTGAAGCTGATAGTTATGCAAATAAATTTTGGTTTGTATTTAAATAATTCTGATTTTGTAAATCATATCTTTGTATAAGTCATGAGGAGGGGACTGGATAATAAAAAGGACCAATTTTAAATTAATCTAATTAGAGGAATTTTGTGCTGACATTTCCGATAAAATTATCTCATTATTGAATACAAGAAAAAACTCTAATAACACTTAAAGCATATTCTGGAAATATATTTTATTGGTCCCATTGAATGGAATTATTTAAAATAGTTATATTTGAGCACTTGTGTAACTTGAATATATTAAATTCATCGTACCATCTCTGTCCAATAGCACCTACAGATCGATTATTGATTTTCAATCGCCTTGCTTTGTTAGGATTCTCGGCGTTTCTACCAATTGCTTTACTTTCAGCGTGGGGGCTTTGTTCCTTCTCTTTTCGTACTGTTTTACAATTCAAATTAGTCGCCAAACAATCCTTGATGTCCTGATGCTCAGGGAAAGACTTACCTACTGGTTGGTCTCTAGATTTGAAAGGAGATATTCTTTTCCTTTTCAGCCGTCTCATTTTGGTGATCCTTGCCTCCAAAATCAAATTTCAAATATACATTTCATTAGACTAGTGAAGTTTTAAATAATTTTAAAATATCTAGTTTGTTACTGACATAAATTTATATTTAAAACTCGTTCCGAATATAATTGCTAAAGTAACGTTTTATCCTGGGGAAATGAACTAATGTGTTAATATACAGTTTAATAAATGAAACAATATATTTGTGGACTAAATATACATATATATATATATATATATGTAACACTCGTAAATAAAATGAAAATATTATACTTTAATTCCATTTATTTATTTTTTAATCGGTTTTGTTCTATTTTTTCTTTGTTTCCACACTTTTAATAAATACTTTAGATTTGGTCTAACAATAATAAAAAATAAGTAAAATCCAATTTGAAAATAATTTTTTATTTTCTTTTTTTGAAATATTAATCTAAAATACGTTTTTGCATGGTACAAAAGCTTTTATTCGCATATCTTGGATCCGCTTACGCACCTCTTCCTCTTCCACACTCTCGTTTAATTCCTTGCAAACTAATCTGTACATTATGAGCGCCATAACGGAGAGGTTAGTATATATAAATGCGCGATCATTTATGACCGATCGCAAAAATATTGAAAATGAAAGCACTTTATCTCCGCGCTTAAAGGCTGTTCTTGTAATTTATTAGCATTGAGTGTCGCATCAAAAATGGAAAAATTATTAACGTAAAGAATGAATAAAGTAATAGCTTCACACGACCAAATTAAGGAATGAGCGAATGACATGGCACAGAGAAACGTGTGCGGAATATTTTAATTAATAAATGAGATATAACCATTAAACGAATTTAACTGATTCCTTGCTAGTTTCTAATCGCTGATTAACAAATATTACTGATTAGGCCAATAAACTAATGTAAATAACCTACTGATTATCTTCTGATAAACAAAAGACTGAAATATATACAGACGTATATAGAAAAGCGTATCCTAGTATTGGTTTGAGGAACATTTTTGGTACGTGGTTAGCACTTGCTATTCCTATCTTATCAGGAAAACCTGGAATGGCATATGCTCCATTCCAGAACCGCTAATAGCAAATAAATGCGTCTACTAGTTTTAGCAGAGAGACTAATAAGAGAAGGTGAATTACTTGTAAATTTATTTTTTTTGAACCTAAGTTGAATTTCAAGGGACTTTTTAAAATGAAAGACCGCAGCAAAAAATTATCATCGAAAATTCAAGTCTAGGGACTTCTTTCATTGTTTAACCGTTCAATGTATTATTAGTCATATTGACAAATATTCATACTTTCTAGACCAGTGGGAATGAGAGTCTTGAAAAAATTCCATATCCGGAATCTAGCGGTATCCTACAATAGTAAATCATTTTCAGACACAAGGTATGGTTCAACATATCGTTAATGTGTGTATAATAGTTTTGTTTCGAAAATTTTTAAACAAAACTAGATTATTAAACGGAAATAACACGAACCTAGCGGCAACGTCACAAAAAGCGCCTGCAGTTGCAGTAAATATAATTGTTTGGTTCTTTGAAAAAAAAAACAGTTTCCTTTTAGCCATGGACTATGCAGCTCAGATAATACTTTACCTGTTAGTTATTACCAACTTATTTAAAACTTTAGCAGATGGTAACATTATAGGTTGGATAGACTGATCTTACTGTATTATTGTCTAGCAACAAGGCTTGGATCGTTTTGCTGTTCATCGTTTTGCTATTGAAATTGCATAACTTTAAATGATATTTATACTATTCTTAGCCAACTTTACCATTTGCATATCTATCTCTAAAGTCGGAAGAGGGAATAAATAATATTTAGATTCAAACTCATTCTCCTACTTTACAGCAGTGATTGGCTTTTCACAGTTTCTAGCTTAACGTTCAGTCTCTATTGAATTTGCTTGCATATTTGTGCATTTAAACCCACAAGGAGAACACAAAAATACTTTTCTTTTACACTAATTAGAAGCTTCTAATGTTTCTATTGGTAATATTACCCTACAAACTACTGATGGGAAGGAGCAGAACAATCACTC
This sequence comes from Hymenolepis diminuta, assembly GCA_900708905.1. Taxonomy (NCBI): domain Eukaryota; kingdom Metazoa; phylum Platyhelminthes; class Cestoda; order Cyclophyllidea; family Hymenolepididae; genus Hymenolepis; species Hymenolepis diminuta. The sequence continues at coordinate 185,710 of CAADRB010000032.1, forward strand.
GAATACGCACCCAAAAAACGAAAAAGTCCACAAAGAAGGAATATGGAGCCAACAGAAAAAACTTCAAGCGAACCAAATAAAAATGCTTTACAAGGAAAGAGAAATTCCTTATTCTTTGTTGGTTGGGCTCCAACAATGTGGTTGTATTAAATAGATACAATGTCGACTTATTACTGACATTTGACATAAATTTTTATTTTTAGCAGTATCAGTTGATACTAGTTAAGGTGCCTATAGCATATAACTGTTTAGCAAATTTCGAATGATATATTTAAAGTCCAGTGATGATAAATTCAATTATTACAATTTCTTGATATCGGCTTGAGCAAACACAGTTTATGGAGGTCTGCTAACTTCCAATCATTTGAAGTGAAAACGAAATAAAGCGGCCAGACCGATCCTTCTTGATTAAATAATACAGGTCAATAGGCGTCGAACATCGTGGATAAGCCTTTGTTGCAACTCAAGGGCCGAATGGCGAAATTTTTATTTTGGAATGTGAACTGTCCATTTAGTAAACATTGTACTACTCGAATCCAAAAATCAAATGAAGTATGACTCTCTGATACCTTGACGTCGCTCTCTGTATCTTTTTCATCCTCTCTCTTATAGTATATTCGCTACATAAAGTAAATTCGTTCAACATACCGTATCAGCTACAATTTATTATGCATCAGCTCATTATTCGATGGAATCTTGTGACAATTCGATTTAGTTTTGATCAATTTTATTTCGAGGTATTGCGGTTAATCTCATACTATTTTCAGGTTGTAACAGAAGTTCTCTCCTATTTTAAATTTGCTTTGAAATGAAAATTTTGTCAAAAATACATTTATTTAGTGTTTAACATAGTCACCATTATTATTCATTATATCTTCCCATCTTGTCATAAACGTTCTCATTCCTTCTTCAGAGAATTAAGCCAGCTTGGACTCAAAAAACAACTTGCTTCAATCCGACCTCTTCTATTGAAGTAGGCCTTTGTTCTATTAAATGATTCTGCAAGCTTCTGAAAAGATGAAAATCGATTGGCGCAAGAGAAGATCGGGAGAATATGGTGGGTGATGCATAACTTCTCAGTCAATTTCTTCAACGAAATTTTTGGTTGCTCTTGAAGTGTGGGGTTCGGCATTGTCATGGTGCAGAATCACTCCTTTTTCGATTAATCAAAGAAGGGCGTTTTTCCTGTCGTTAACTCCTTTTAAACGAATTGGCTGCTGTCGGTAAACTTACGATGTTGTTGATTAAATATCACTCATTATTTCATAATAAATAATTCCCTTCAAATCGCACCATATACACAAAAGAATTTTTTCAGGTGCAGTCCGCTTCACAGTTGTGAAATTGGCTTTGAACCACAACTCAGCCACTGTCCTTTGCGCTTAACATTGTTGTAAGGAATCTACTTCTCGTCGTCAGTTATGATTCGGTCTAAAAAGGTGCCTGAAGTTCACGAGAACGCAGTGAAACACAACAGGTCACACGCTGTTGCTTGTCGATTTCTAACAAATTCCATTTCCCATGTGGGACCCGTTTGCAAACCTTTGAGACTTTGCCAAGTCTTTTCATTTCCCTATGTATGTATGTTGATTTTGCTCGGTTTTCTAGTAGTGCAGATTGGATTTTCATCAATGGCAACTTGCGATTGCTCAGATTTGAGTTTTTTGAGCATCCTGCTTTCGGTTCATCTTTCAGGCTGAAGTCATCCTTTTTGAAACGTGAAAGCCACCTTCTGCAGTCTTTTCACTCACAACATCATTTTCATAAATGTCTGAGTGTTTTTGCTGATGAGCTTGGCGTACTTCCTTTATGAAATTCAAACAGTAAAATACGCCTGATATGCCCTTTATTTGGAGTCACATTAGGGCTAGAAATAGTTGTTAATAAGGATAATTATCACACAATCTGTTTGAAGAAAGAAGAAATAATATTTTATTAATTACCAATGATGAGCATTCAACATTAACAAGCTAAATTGAAGTAATCGTGCTCTAAACACGCAGGTCAAAAATTGGACAGAACTTCTGTTACAACCTCATAAGTGACCGGCGTACTGGCGTAAAGTACCATACCATAAATAAACAGCATGTACTTTTGCAGTGCTTCTCAGATCATCTAAGCTGATAACCAACATGAGCTAACACCAAATTTTTTGTTATAACTGTGTCATAAATGTCTTCAAATTTGAAATCATTTCAATCTATTGTGGGAGAATAAATTCTTTCCGTTTATAAATTGGCACGCGTAAACAGCTTAAAATAGCTGAAAAGGTTTAAAGACTCATTGCAATAAGTATCTTAAAAAAAGTTTTAAATACTTTGCGATAAACTGAATAAAAATGACACTTTACTTCATCGTTACGTTCAAAATGCATTTAAATTTAGTAAAATTTGCCTTATTTTTTAAATGATTTTGCCCCAATAGCAAATCCAAATTTTACAAGAGTGAACTATTTTAGTGATTGAAAACGTGACAATGGCAGATATGGGAAAAATTTTGGAATATATTCTCCCCTTCTAAATATACAGTTCGCGGCGAGCACATGATATGAAATTTCGGTCTGTCAAAGTTGCAATATCACATGAAGCTCTTTTTGCGTTCGCAAGGTAATTTGTCTATTGCACATCACTTCAACTGTCAAAATGGAAATAGGATCTGAGTTGAAAAGTCCTTGTAGATGTTAAAAAATGAGGATTACAGGAATGATTACTGGCGCTACTGACCTCGCATTAACTAGTGATTTTAACTTCATAGAAAATGTGTTAGGCAGAATAAAGCAAGGTTAATTAAATATGCTATTAGAATCAAAGTTCTCAATAAACATTTTAAAATAGTTTTAATTTATGCAGACAATTTTTAAACGCTTGAAATATAATATGATACAAAGACACAATGATACAAAACGTTCTCCTAATGTTATAAACAGTGCAAACTCAGTCTATTTCCAAAATGCCAGGTGGGTTTTAGGGTATTCTGCAATCAAATTTACCTGCCGTCTGTTTATGTATTTTACCCAATTCCTACCTCTGTTGTTGCTACCTTAACCCCACGGAGGTATGTTGGCGCTTCTCCGTTCAAATGGGTAAGTTATTTCACATTTTACAACTAAGACAAGGTCGCAACCGTTTTTTTCTTCCTCCCATATGTTTGCAACCATACTAGTTCGTTTTCAATGAAATCAGAGAACGAACGTTATTGCCCGTTACTATGTAATACCGTGAAATATTCAACAGGGTGTTATTTTCACAGTTGAGTAAGATATTGTCATGGGCCAAAATACCATGTCCAAGATGAAATGTGGCCTGGACAGAGTTGAGCAGACTTCATAGAGACCAGGAGATAAAGAAACTATATTTGCGGGAAATTAGGTGATGTGTCTTGAATGTTCGTATGGAGGGTATGTAAAAGTTCATTCCGAATTCGATCAAGTACCCAAAGTCGTTTATCATAACAAGAATTACTGCAGGCGTTAAAGATTATAAGTGGATTCTCGGCAGGTGATCACACAGTCCGAGGCTAAATGTGGGTTCTTGGCAGATAATCACAGCAAATTCCTCACTATCTCAAACTAATTTGTAACCTTAGGTTACAGTTCCAGCTCCTACCACCAAATCAAGCAGCAAGCTCCTATCTATGGCGGAAAATCCAGCACATTTTTTGATCTCACTCCTGCGGCATCCACATACGCACGACATTGTAAGCCTTCTACGTACCTTCCCCTCTGCTAATTATCGTTTAAGCTCTGCTTTTTACCATATTCTTCCCATTTACAACCCTTTGCTTTAATTCTTGATATCAGGTAATTCTAGAACTGTCTAGCTAAATATAAATTAATCGTGTTATTCCGATCCTACGAGATTTATCCACTTATGCTTCCCTGCATGTTCCTCCTAAATATTTGTGATCAACTATTTTAATATAGCTCTCTTGGAAGCATAAACTTAGAGGCTTATTTTCATAAACCAACCTTGATTATGGATTTTTATGCTTGCATTTGACCGGTTTTATAATTAACGGTTATCTTTGGTGGGCTCATGGAAGCTTTTACCTCCTAATGATATATTGCTAATTTTAAGAGAAATGTCACAAACCCTCATGGCAAGCATCCAGACGGAAAGATCAAGCACAGATCAACGATGTGTAAAATTAATTACTAATCGAACGATGTTAGTTTTTGATGCAGATCTACTTCCAATATTCTTGACTGTGCCTTCGTATGATACTTACGAAATTAAAGATGCTCTACGAATAAAAAAATACCTGTTTGCATGAATATAAACATTTGAAATAAACATTAATAGCAAAAGCCAGAAAAAAGTGTACTTTGATTTGAAGCTCATCTATCATTTATCCTTTATTTATCATTATTATGCCCAACCACTTAAATTAACCAATTGTAAAATAGGCTCTGGTAATTGACAATATGTAATTTGAACTTAAGAACATTTTAACATGAACTTTCAGCTATATTCAGAAACTAAGAAAGTGTAAACCTGAAATCAAATTACTATTTCTTGATCCAATTTTTCCAAACCGGAAATGACCTGTTATATGACAACATTTCCCATCTTCATATTACTCTACCGGTACTCTTGCACCAATACAATCCTCATCCCCGTTAAAGGGATTGGTAAATCAAGTTAAATGTGTTGATATTTCTTCACTATTAAATGGCTAAGGGTATCGTCTTATTTAAAGATATTTAATTAAAACTTTTAAACTATTAAACAGAAGTCTTTTCGACGACTTTCTGTTTCTCTTACTACTAAACCATCTCTAATACCGCTATAACCACTATTACTACCACCACTGCTACAATTACTAAGCTTATGTTTTATGATGCAATTTTTATTCTTCTTCTCTTTGTTCTCCTTACTTAAATTTGTATTTGACTATTATATTTTTTCCTATTTGTAGGCGCCTTTCACCGACGGAAATCCATACAGTTTTTTGTCCCACCATGGGCAACAAATAATAAATGAATAGTAATGATGATGGATCGAAATGAAAATTATCGAGTGGTACATCGCAAATGAGAGCAAACGGATGAGAATAGGACAAAAAATGAGTTAGTGGTACATGAATGAATAAATGAATGATATCACGTAAAGGAATATAACAACACACTTATAATCTCAAGCCATAACTTTATTGGAACCACAAAATTCCTGTTTGATGAGTTTTATTTGTTGTGTTGAAACTGTAAAATAATTAAGCATAAACTTCTAGAATGAAATAATTTTTTGAACGTTTTTCATTTGATCAAAAAATTGGATTTTAGACACTCCGACGAGTTCTGGTATTAACCTTCCTCAAGTTATTAACTTCTTAAAAAATCCCCATTTCTATCGGAATGTTCACATCCATTTTCTGACCAAAACTGGAAAAGAACACGCTCTACTACAAATACCTGCAACTACATCTTATTACATCCTTTTTTCTCAACCTCTCAAGGTTTTTGATCCTCTAAATAAACTTTACTTATTACTCATCCAGCTAAGCACCACCGTCAAATCTGCCAATCCCGTCAAATAAATTTAATCTGACATTTGTTCTCTGTAAAATTGGGCCATGAAACTCAGTAAAGGACAAGTAAAAAAAAGATTCTAGAAAATATGTCGATCAAATCATTAAATATATACGAATTTAAAAGAAATTTCTGCTTAAAATTATTTTTATAAGGCAATCAGCCTCAGCACATAAAACAAAAGCAATGTGAAAAAATAAATTTTGAATGCAACCTTATCATTTCCAACTGTAGTTTTCTATTTGTCAAGCTTCCAATTATACTGCTTTTTCCAATTAATCTTTCCGACATTATCTTTTCTGACATCTCTTTCAAGTCTTTCCAGTGTAGATGAATAACATATCCTTTCTCCTTTGTGACTTTCTCTTTATTTCTGTGGGTTATTCCTATTAATTATATATTTGAACTAAACTAGCGTTTCCTTTTCCTCTTTTGTTTATTTTCAGCTTGAGCATTTTCTTCTACTATTCCAATGGTTTCTTTCCGTTCATGTCAATTGTTTTGCTCAAGTAAATCAAATTTCCCTCCTCACACAATTTTACTTTGTACGATGTAATTTTGGAGTGCTTGTTAAACATAATAACACAAGTTGACCTTAAAGCTTAAAACTCCAAGATTGTTAGGTGTTCGCATTTAAAGCTACCTGCACAACTCACCGACGTTTTAAATGGATGAAATCACCATTTACTTCCTTCACGGTTTTCCATTTTTAACTTGCTCATCCGCATCCAAATATAGTGACACGTTTTTCTTTGTATGAATAATTGTTGTTTCATATTACTATTGTGAATATCATCCGGAAATCCTAGATCTTTATTTAATGAGTTCTGTGAATGATGTCTTGTGTTCAGTGTAATATCGTATCTATGTGTTCGGTTTTCCGACTGTTATGATCCTGTTTGCCTGACTTGCCAAGATAAATAATTTCTAGGCACAAAGAACCAGAGATGGGGTGACTAAACTCTATTGTCTCGCTGTATTTTTATCCAGTAAATTATTTTAAAATTAATAGGAAAGGTTAAGAAAGAAAGTACCTTGATCTGATAAAATAACTTTGACAAAGAGGATTATCTAAGGGCGAATTAGAAAAAAATATTTCGTGCTGTTAGGGTATTTTATTTGAACTGTCCATTCACGTCTACATTTGCTCTCTTAGGCCTACTGCAAGAACAGGATTAAAGTTTAATAATGATCCTCTATTTATTTACGAAAAGTATTCCTTAATCAGATTCTTTATGAAAATAGTTTGGTTTTTCGTGCACGAAGCTGTAGTGGCGGTTTTACGATCTTATGACTCAAACGTCTATCTGTCGTGTCTAGAATAGTTTATTAGTTCTCCTATTTCCCCGTAACATTCCCTTTTCATTTAAAAATATGCCTGCATTTTTACCTTTATGTGCGTCCTTGCCCAAGCGCCTTATATAGACTGTCTTAGTATTTCCAGTTATACACACACAGACCCAGACACACTCTTCCCATTTATCTACTCGTACTCTCTCCTCTCATCTCATATCCTCCCTCTCTCTCATCTCATATCCTCCCTCTCTCTCATCTCTCTTACTCACTCGAATTCTCATCGTGGTTTACTCAATATACTTTGGCTTACAAAATTCTTTGATTCTGCTCTTTGGAACTGTTGTTTGCTGTTGTTAGAACATTGTCTTAACTTTAGGATCTGGTTCTGATTCATTTAGCTCCGACAATTAGGTGACACAAAAAATTTGTTACTTCAATAAAGTAATTGTCAAAATATACGTTAATTCATTAAAAGGTTCAACAGTATTTGTTTTTGGGTGATTAGAAAATGAGTGAACAAGTTATTTAAAATCACTAAGATTGATTATATTTGAAATATTATAATTTCTACGACGATTAAGAGCGTTGTGTATCTTACTGTTGATACTTGCAAAAATATATCAAAAGTGCACTTTTAACTGAGAGAGGTGCTGATAAGAGAGTTGATGTTCGTAAGCTCCCATCTGTGAGTGATAAGGTTGGACAAAATTTTTCTTTGCGTCTTACCTGTTAAACGTCAGTGTATACCCTGTGTCCTTTCCTTATAGTTATTAATTGCAAATCGCGATATCTTTTGATCCTTAAATCTAAGTCTTAATTCAAACTTGAAGTCCGGACTTTGACATGAAAAGCAATTTTGGGCCGGAAATTGTATGTTTAATAAGTCAGAAAATTTCTATCAGACCAATTATTTCACCGACGAGCCACGTGTCTGTAGGCTCAACCACTACAAATATATCAACCACAAATTTAATAAATAAATTTGCAGATGAGCATTAGATATCAGGGATAAAAATTGTCTGTTACTTAAAATTTTTGCTCATAATTACAAGTCCAGCTGAGTCCAAAGCCGCTCAAAGTGCACAGATCAAAATTTATTTTACATGTTGATTCACGGATCAGTTTAATGCTTAAACATGAGTACGAAAGTGGTTCTTGTTTTAACAATTGGAGTTTTATAAATAAAGTACAAATTTCAAAAGTCTGAGCTTTATTATATAGTTTTACCTGTTAAACCGAACGTTTGCTCCTTCAGCAACCTGATAGTACTTCGACAAACGTTACCTAATGACGCAGAGTTTGAGTTTTGTCCCGAGATGAATGATTTATTGTTCAAAGGTAGTATCTAACTTACTGTCAGTCATCAATATGCGGACCCGCGCTGCTACTAATTTCTTGACATTTAGTCCAGACAAGCTGTCATAGTTATTTCTTCAGTGATTCGACCTTCAAATTTAAATTATATAAGGAAATGATTTTTTATTTATCCTTATTTTTTTAATGAAGAAAGAGTCTTGGAGGTGAGTTTTAACAAGTCTGACTTAATGGTGGTTTAAGACTATTAAAGTGATGGTCAAGCCATATATACAACAACCCTTGTTCACTAATAGCGAGATGCATAGTTTAAAACAAGAATTACTATGATTGCGTACATTGTGTAGATTATGGTATGTTAGATTAGTGGTATACCATATCTTGTTATATTCGATGTAGTTACCCTAATAGAGTTATGCCCCTCATCCAAATAATCCTTAAACTTAACCCATTGATAAGTTGACGCTCTACAATTTCTTGGCATCTTGATTATTTAACTAGTTTATTATAACAAAAGTAAAATTGGTCTGATCTAGATTTCAGCAGAAAAGTCTCTCCAATTAATACTAATGCTGTCTCTTAGTACACAAAGCTAGTTCTTAAAATCTACTTTGGGAGACGGGTAATCTGTCAAGACAACTCTGACTTTCACATAGTGTCTAACCACGTGAAGTATGCTCCAAATCTATAATACGTGTAATTATTTGAGACAGACGGAAATTTGAAGAGAAATAGGCGAAAAAACTAATAGAAAAAAGAATACGAGCAATTGTCTAGTGGTGGCTCTGTAACGGGGTGGTTCACTCAGGCATTGAAAAAATTTTTTCGTTAAACATTGTACAAACAAGCAAAAACACAACGGTATAATACTGAAAATTATGATAGAAACTTCATAATAATTCTGCAAGTTTCATCTGATTTAGTAGTAAATTGCGCTTCTGAGAACAAATAGAGGTCAAAATGCGAAAATAAAAAAGATGGATTAATATTGATTTCCCAAATCGGGATAAAACGGTTTCTTGAGTATAGTTGCTGTTACAGTATTGTCAAAGATACTAGTACAAATTAAGACCACTGAACATATTAAACCAATGATACTAGAAAAGGGAACAATGAATAATTAAGCAAAAAGGTCAAACCAAACCAGAAAAAAATATTGTTAGGAAGAAGAGATTAGAACGCGATAATTCAGTCTGTGATGCCAGACCTATGCATTTCGTTCGTTAAACGTAAAGTGTGTTCATAGTCAATTATCTGAATTCTCCTCTCTGAACATAGTTGAGCTGTATGAACTGAGACGAAAACAAAAGCTGAAAGATGCCAGAGAGCATGCACAAATTTATACATGAGTCAATTAATTCTTTTTAGGTATTATGAAACTGAAACTGGCTAGGCAATGGTTTATAAGAAGAAACTTTCTTTAAAGGTTATCCTTATAATTTGCACTCAAATGTGGGGCAATAAAACAGGAGATAATCAAGATACCTCTATGTATTTTAAAAAGAAACAGCAGGCATTCCTTTCAAGTTTTATTTCCAAGAAATCCTTTTGCTGGTATTATAGATATGATTTATGTGTAATGATGATAATTAAACGCAAGGGAATAAAAGTTCCGAATGAGATATATTTCTTAAAATGGAAAAAATTGACGGAAAATAGGTACCTTGCGCTACTGAGTTACAGTAATAACTAAGAGACAGAAGCCCACGGAAATCTCACGTTTTGACTCATCGGTAATTTAAAAATTCATTTTTTAATTATATTTCATATTTTCCACATAATTTTAAATATCTTTTCAGTTAGATACATAAAAAAGTTTTAAATACTGACTCACCGTATATTCCAAATATTTCTGACCGACTAGTTGGCGAGTCTTTTATTTGGGTCAATCCGTAAGTTCTTTTAACATTTCAGATACATATATACATATACATTCACTGTTTAGGGTGTGGATATAGAGTAAAAAAAATAAAATGTTTGTGTCGAATATATCTGCAGACACGGCAGGTGTAATCAAGGTACAATATATCACTCTCGTGACCCTTTCATATCCAATTCCAAAACAACCAATGGACTGCTGAGCATGAGGGAAGCATTGTATTAATAATGGATAATTTGATAAATAAATTGTATCATGGAACCGTTCTAGAAATAGAAATGGCTTGATTTATTTCCTAAATGTGAGCCAGCTCTGTTATTACTTTCTGAAGCCATTGTCAGTCGCTCAGTCATCTCAAGACAGCGCAAGTATTCGAGCGTAGAAATAATTTCAAATGAAATCATCTAAATTGACACGTTGACCAAAACAATTTTAGGAAATATTTGGGGAGTAATTATTCACTGGATTACACATGAAATGACGCGTCTCTTTAAAAGTTATTTTCAGTACCATTTTATTAATTCAACTTATATAGTTTAAATTTACATCATCATAATTTTTCTACACTAAGCGCGGGAGTGTCACCAACATCCATTCTTTAACATTAGACCGTTTTCAGGTCCACAAACTTTCTATTGTCAGATTAACATGAACTGAAATACAGAATTATGAAATTCACTTAAATATTCACACTTATTTTTGGAAATCACTACCAATACAGATCTCATTCAATTATCTTAGCTGCTAGCGGACGGAAATATCTCAAGTAAATTAAAGTTGAAGAAAATCTTCAAATTCTACTTTTATTTTCCTATGTAAATTAAATGCCAGGTGTTAAACCCATTTCTTCTCCTCCACCTCTAGTTAAAATGAACTAAACAAAAAAATATTAAGTTACGATTGTATGGTAAAATCTGTTTATTTATTTGATGGATTATGAATTTTAAGCAAAAATTAAAAAAAAATCTCCCTGAAATTCACATACGTTCAAGAACCAATGAGAGCGTCACTGTCCTAAGCCCAATTGAAACACACCAAACCGTCTGATGGAATGCACTTAGCCAATAACATCATCACAATCCCTACCAATCAACTGACGTTCATTATAGAATAATTGATCACTGTCCATTCTGTATAGTATACAAAATAATGGCAGAAACAAACTCATCCATAGCTCACAGAGAAATAATTTATTCACATTGGCTAATATTTGGACCTCTCTCATGTCCTGTAGCATTCCTTGGATTCGTAGGAAATTTATTCACACTCCAGACGTTATCACAACCTCAGCTTTCCTGCATTAATTCTAGTGTCTTCCTAAAGTTTCTTTCCGTTGCTGATGCCGCAATAATATTTTTCTACTTCATCAGTTTCAGTATCCCTGTACTAGCATCAAAAGAAGTAAATGACTGGATGGATAATTCCGCCTACTATAAAGTTATCTATCCTTTAGCTCTGATTTCTCAAACATGCGGTGTATACACCGTGGTCCTTTTCTCTATCGTCAGATATATAACAATTTGTCATCCATTTGGACTTCATTCTTTCAGAACCCGACGAGTTGCCAAAATAATGGTGAGCTGTATCTTTGCATTTGCCGTCATTTGCAACCTTCCTCGAGTTTTTGAGCATGTTCCTATCAAACTCCGCGTCTTTAATTCTACCTGTAACTGTGTCACAATAGAAAAAACCTGCCTCGGTGAACAGAATTTGTACGTTAAGCTCTATGTTTCCTATGGATATACTTTTGGAATCTTTGTAATTCCAGTGGGTATTGTCTCCGTTCTGAATGCTCGACTGGGAGTTCTCTTACATCGAGTCCGACATGAATTTGCTGAAAAAAAGGATGATAAACCGGAGGGCAGTAATACTCTTTTTAATATGAGGCGGGATCATAAGCTCAATATTTTGCTAGACAGTCGATCGGAAAATTCAGAAATACCATTTCGTGGGCAAAGTGGCTTCATAGGAGATAAGTCGAGTGTTCGAATGACTCATGCTAGAGCAAGGGTCACAGGTCGACTATTTTGTTTAGTATCTGTTTTTATCGTCTTTCAATCACTTCCCATGATTGACAACCTTATAATTGCATTTATGAGTGAACTGAAGGAAACTATACCAAACTATGACGATTTTTATGCGATTTGCCAATTTTCCGTCCTTGTGAACTCATCTATAAACACTGTGCTTTATTGCTTCTTAGGCCAACGATTTCGAGCCGCGTTCAGGAAAATGATCCACCGATGGCAAGATGGTTGTTATACTTGTCTTAATCTTGTGAGTTGTCAACCATGCTCATTAACAAAGTAGAACGTTCTGTAATTTTAAACTTATCACTCATTTCAATTCCCTATGTAAAAGATGCATAATTTTCAAATTCCAATCCACGTATATTTGATTAAATGTATAGAGAAAAATGTAATTTTCTTGAAAAATGAGTGTTATCTGCATATATTTCAGTCTACTATTTGCAACGTCTAATACAAACAATTATAAAGAAATAGAGATATTAAAAATGCTGGTAAATTAAGTCTTCGGGTGGATTTAGCCTGGCAACGGTATTGAAAATTGAAGCGACTTTATTTGGGAAATGTTAAAGTTTTACATGGAAAAACCAAAAAGCCTAATGCATATAACCTTTGATTTCCTTAGCAAAAACTTTGAAAAGTTTGTAAAGAAGATGCCAAATTTTCTTCTTTTCTATTATTTTCAATTTAAGTGACCTTTTCACTATTAAATGACCAAATGATTGTCAGTTAAATTACTATGATCCGATGGTAATTCGTAATTTGTTCCCTTAACAATAATAAAAATATGATAATGAGTCACCACCAACTTTTAAAAATGTAAATTAGTTAAAAAATTAAAAGTAAAGAGGCATATTTAAAATTTTGCTTTGTTGAAATGCATACCTCAAACCTTCCATCAGGCTGAAATTATTTCCAGTTCTATTCTGCGATTTTTAATTAAAGTCCTATTTTGGTTTTTCCAAAAGTAAAAAGACTGCAGAAAATAAAATTCCTCCGTGAATTAAATTTTATTACAAGAAATTATTTGAAATATAGACGCAATCAAGTAATTAAGAAGGAGTGAGATTTAAAGGGATGTGGCAAAATTAAGAACTTTTAATATTCAGCTTAAATTAATGCAATCGTTCTTTAACAGTTTCTTTGATATTTAAAAATGAAAAAAGGTGGTTTATTAGTCGGTTTGCTTCCATGAAATTACAGTTTTTGTTTATTTTCTGATGAATGCGTTTGAAGCTTGAAATCAAACACCTCTTTTTCTAACAATTGTCTATTCAAATGTTTAACGTGTGCTAGATGACTTATCTGCCACAGCGTTTATTCAAACAAGAAGTTTTTGAATATTTTTAAGTGATACCAAGCGGTGAGAAAAAAATTTTCACCTCCATCATTTTAAATACCTTCACTAATCCAGTGAACTGAAATTCCATGTTTTTTCCTTAAGAATGAGTAAATAAATCTGTATTGTATCTGACGTATTTCAATCAACTTGATATATCTCAAATTAAGCCACAAAACAAATCCGAAATTAATGTTCAAATATAAACGGTTATTTGAAAACAATGTGGCTGGGATGTTATTTTTATTAACATTTATTATTTCGTTGCAATTCCTCAGAAAATTCACTTATTATTAAATTCCTCAGTTTCAAAACATGGATAGGATATTTCCCGATTTGCTGACTTTTTGCAAATGAAATGATTCCTTCTTCAGTATCAACATGAATTGCAAAAAGTGTTAACTCGAAATTTAAAATGAGACACAATTAAAACTGGACGTTTGGAAAACTATTTACTTATTTTAAATGAATATTTTTATGAATAATTCAAAATTTGATGGTAACAGGGGATATTCATGAAATGTTTTATGGCGCTTTAAATATTAATCGTCAGTTATTTTTTAACATTTTATATTTAGACTTACAAATTGTCAGTGTTAAACTTCTTGTAAACTTGATGATTTATAGACATGTTATCAGTGAACATGAAAACTCTTTTCGCTTTTCATATTGAAACTTTTATGCCTGCGCATTTGATCAATTTGGATTTTTAAATGAGCTGAATTTAAATAAATTTATTATATTTATACTATCACAAAAATTTTTTAGTATAATTATCCACAATTATTTAATAATGCAAAATGAAACTTCTAGATTATTGAAGTAATGCCTTCTTTATTGGGATTCTGTAGGATTTTGATTAAGACAATTTTAATAAATGTTTCGCGGAAAATGCAAAAATTTAAAATGCGGGCGGTAATTTCTTTCCTGCAACATTGTTTAATTTATAGACTACAAAAGTACATCGTTATTAATATCAATTTTATAAAATATTAAATTCGCTTCTTTGATATTATAATTTATACATTTTTAAATCATGCAACCCGGTGTGAGCGTTTGTATTTCTCGTAATTAACTTAGCTGAATAGCTCATTTATGCACCGTTTATTTGAATCCAGGCAATCGAAATTCCTAGTGCACTGGAGAAACAATTACAAATGGATTATTTTACAGCGCGTCATATTTTCCGTCATCAAAATTGAATAAAGTCAAAGTGATTCAACATTTCATGCACCAACGCTCTTTTCATTTCAATCATTTGCAATTGTGAAAGAATGAAGCTAACAATAAAATTTTCTCTCATTCGAAATATACTGCCAAAGGGAGCGAGTCGAGTTCTGGAGCACCGACTTGCACATAATCTCATGTACTTCCGATCCCGGATAGTGTTATGTCTTAAGGTCTTCCTCTAAAATCTTATGCTAGTAAACCTAAGTTGCTGTCAACTTTATCTCTTTATGAAAAATTTGTAAAATTGGCACTTCTTGATGATGCACAAATGGTTTAAAATTTTAAACACATAAATTTTAATTTCAAATGCAATTCATTATTAATTTTTAAATTTTATTTTAAAACTAATATATTTATATCCATGAAATTTAGTCTGAATTGCTTTAGCAAAATTATCAATCCAACTTAATTTAAACTCTATCTGATTTTTGATCAAACGACCTTTGACATCATTGTTTTATATTTATTTATTTCATTTGCTTTAATAAAATTATTGCTGAATAAAGACATCTAAGATTATGCCATATTTTAGTAAAATAATTTCTTTCTCGAATATTTGAATTGAATAAACAAAAAGTTTTCCAACCATTTCTCTGATCCTATACAATAGTCCTAACCATGAATTAGGGGCGAATTCATAGATGAATAAATTTTACAAAAGTACTCCAACATCCACTTATTCTCAACCGTTTGTTGAGGCACGTACAAGATTACAAAATTATGCTTGTAATGTTCCAATTTAAAATTGTTTAAACATTTATAATTGATCTAACTTTTAATTAAGTATCTGTATCAGGTCAGGTAACAGATGACAAATTAATATTGCACCAATTACAGGGTAGACGATAATCTTAAATTATTTTAGTCATCCTTGAAATACAACGGACTAATAGGTCAATAGTTAATTTAAATCAAGTGCTGTAAAGATACCTGATGTATCCATTTACACCTATCATTTAACTGAAATTTTGTGCAAACCAAAAGATTTTATGATAATAAAATTGATTCTGCAACAGGCTTCATGAACTAATGTAACATAAAAAACAGACTTTGTTAAAATACATGGATAACCAACCGTTAGATATATAATTTAGATTAAATTAATTAATGAATACAATTTATGACTCAAAGATATTTTATCGAGCATAATTCTTCTTGAATAAACAATCTGACAAGTGTTGGAATACTCAGAAAGTGTGAATATGTCAAATATGGTGAAGGAAATCAGCCAAATTGCCCGGCATTTGTTGACCTAATTGAAGATTTGACATTAATTACTTTGATATTAATAAGCCTTTTCGTTAAAGGCCCCTTCAATTTATTAACATAAATAAGACAAGGTCACATCTTAAATGAAATAAACAGGCTGTGGAGGACAAGTGTAGTAAGTGTGACCTGTACGCCTTAGAGACCTAAATGAGACACCACTAATTTTCAAATTGCCTTTCTGTAGCCAATGCTAAAATGACCAGTACTTGAATTGAAAGTACATGCAAAGATGAACGATGTAATTTTAAATTAAAGTAGATAAAACCATTTTGCGGAAGTGTTTGAAATAAAGTCATGTCGTACAAGTAAGTGCGAACAGATGTAATAATTTAAAAGGAAGTACTAAGTCCCGATAAAAGATTGAATCAAGGTCGAATATGCAGTAAATTTATAATTTAGTTTTAAACAAAATTCCATGCTGTAACTTGGAAGATGTTGCAGATATTATCCATGAAGGCAAGTGGTGGAAATTTTCCTGCTATTAATCACAAGTAAAAAGCATATCCAGCTGTCCTTTTTTGGATCAACATATCGAATAAAATAGATTAATATCATATTAAATTACGGCTTTTATATATTTTTTTTATTTTTCGAACAATTGATCAATTAAACTAAGTAAATGCCGCCGTTTATTCTTAAAACTTGTGATCAGAATTGAACAAATGCATAAAATTACATTCTGAATTATAGATATTAAGCTACGTATCCGACGGTTTAGCAATCATATTTATAAAGAGCCATTCTTTGTACATTATGGATAAGGTAAAATATTATTTAGGTAATTCAATTCACTTTCAAATTCGAGATTTATGCGAAAGATATGGCTTATATTTATGTAGTCCCAATCCTATCACAACACTTGATTTGCGCAGAGGGAATCGAACCGGATTCGCTCTCTGGTAAAACTCACATTCTGTGACCTCTTGTCGATCGGAATTAAACAAGGCGGTTATTCATCAAAATCAATTGATATTCACCAATGGACATTGATCTTGTAACCTCTGACTTGGCAGACGTGTATATTGACTACTGCACCAATGCATTTTACAACACATTTCACAGGACATATGTCTTTCAAACGCTTTATATGTAGCAATCTATAATTAAATTATGACGAATAAACCTATATAATTGACCCAAAAAGGATGTACAAAGAAGTTATATGCCATAACATATAGTCAAGCCTAGCATTATAAAATATGCTACGAATGCACGGAACCCAAATAGATAGAAAAGGGGAATTTACCAGACAGGACTGGTCTAGTAACGGAACCAGACCAGACAAAATATATTGATGTAATTAAGATTCTATTTATACGCAAGATGTGAACCTGATCGTACTTTGATTTGCCTTAGAGGATTAAACCAATCTTGACCTTCACCGTCCGAAAGTGATAAAATATGATTTGTTAGACGGCAAACCAATGTATAAATAGTGGCTGAACTTTTCATTCCGTGACCTATCACGGTTAAGAAATGAAAGTGGCGCGGCGATGGCGTGACAGTGCAGGAAAAAAGTTTTTACTTTACTTGTATATATGCATACACAAAAAAACGTTAAATTAAAATAAAGTTGATCAAATTTCCTTAAAGATCGATAACGTAGGGGTCAAACAAGAAAGTTCACTTGATTGCTATTAATAAGCGAGCAAATAGTACATTGAAAATGATTCTAAAACTGAAGAGGGAAGTGTATAAGCAATTTTAAAATTTTCTACCCTACAAGTATGTGATTTAACCAAGAGAAATTTAGAGCATTACGTTATTCTTCAATTTAGATGTTAATACAATTGGAGCATTCGGATTGAACATATTTGATAAATAAATCTTCCTTTTTTACTTGTAATCTCACGAAAGTTTAAATCCTCAGGATCAAAATTATAAAATTAATGATGTTCATTACCATTTAGTATAAAAGGCAATATATGGCATTGCTATGTATCACATCCGATGTCTAATAATAAAGTGACGTGCTTGTATCAGTTTTTTCCATTATTGACCATAAAAATATATTTCAATATGCATTAAGATACAATTCAAAATGTACGCATTACATTGGAGTTTACATCGAATAAACTAGGCTCAGATCATGTGCGCTGCTCAAGATAATGGAAAATGATGTTGCTTTCTCGATAAGACCGACCATCGTAATTGAACAACCAGTTAACAAGTACTGAAGATTGCAGATAAGAGTAGGATTAGCAATCCAAGGACGATTTATTGTATTTGAACTTCGGAGAACAAAGCAATGAACTGCTCATCAAGTGAATCTTCAGCAATTCTATTCCGAAAATCAAGCAAAGCAACTCTTTTGACGCACATTTTTTGGTACCCTCATTCAGATCACATTAAACTCTATTTACCTAATTACAATTACTTATAAAATTTTCTGAACTTCAATGAATTAAAGAAATATGTAATATAATAGCCATGAAGATGATTAATATCTTAAAATGAAAATATTTTAAATACGAGGTTCCTTAACAAATGGAAATTAGCAAAATAGACTTTGAACAAAACGTATCTAAAATTAACCCTTCTTAGTGATGTTTTGCCCATTGAATATTCGATAATTCAAGAAATAGAGTATGTCTTAGACACTCTACTTTGTTTATGCTTCTACTAAAATTGTGAAACGAATCTCTTGTACACAGCTCTTTTTGTGCAGTAATTGAATAAATTTATTCAATTACTTTTAAGTCGCTTGACTTCAGGACACAATGAGTCTGGTGAATTCGCGATTCGCAGAGATGGATTGTAGTCATCTTTAACCTTTAACGTCAGTTAAAATTGATGCTCCTTGAGAAAAGTTATGAAAAGGTTGAATATTTAGTTTAAATTCTTCAAAAACCGAATTCACATCCCTCTACATTAGAAACCGTGATGCCTTCCAAGTGTTCAAATTGGATCAAAAAACTTATTACCTGTGTGAGGAAAAAATAGTAAGGATACAGTGAAATCAAATTAACCACTCAGGGAAATAGCATTTACAATAAGAAAAACATTGAAAATGCCATGCTAGAATCCCACAAACACAATTTGTGGTTTGCTAGAACACAATGGTATTCGCACTGATTAAACTAAAATAATATTGTAAAGGAGGGTATTATGACATTCTTATCAGGCTCAAACTGCTTTCACGAAACAGTTTGTAAAAGACTTGAACTTTTATATTCAGATTTGGAAAGAAATCAAATAGAGCTAAGCATTAAGAAAAGAATTTATAAAATTTTACTCTCGCTTAAACATAACAGTATGAATTTTTAATTTTTATGTTATCATTTATAAGTTTGCTTTGTAACATTAACTACTACCATTAAAAGTGATCCCTCGTATATCACATGATAACTTATATGGCTAGTACGCGTTATGCTATTTGAACTTGTAGATGCTATCGGGGAATAAGTATGGGAAGGAGATATGGAAATTTGATTCGTGGATGCGGAGCTTTTGATTATTCATTATTCTACAAGGGGAAAAATTTGCATTTATTTGGAGGATTTCACATTTCAAATCCTGCCTTTTCTAACAGGTGACTGTGCAGATCTTTCAGTCCTCATCTATGAAGCTTTAAACATAGTCATTTGTATATCATACATTACCAAAACTGACATCAATTTGGTCAAACAGGTCTTTTGCAGCGTCAAAGTTACTGACTATAAAACACAGATCAAAAGCATATTCAGAACCAACTTTAATTGCAATTTATATTTAAATTGTCATTAAAATTAAGCTGAAATGAAATAAAACATTCATATATATTTCCAGCCATGAATATCTAGTGCTGGTAGACATCATATATATAAGTAATTGACTGGAAAATCAAGTTTCATTTTCCCTACCCCGAATAGATAATGTCTCAGTGAAAATCGTATCTTAGCTATGACTTGTTGATCAAATGTAAAATGAATAAATAAAAGCACACCTTAGATGAAATGATTTAATTCCCTACCTCTAGTTATACCTGTAACGCATGAGGAAATGCCCAGAAAACTCAATGAAAACGCGTCCCTACGGGCACTATAACGGACAAACTGCAAACTTGGTACTGACATATGACCCTTCTAGAGTCAAGCTATGTACAAACACAGAATGTCTAGAAGTCAGAAAATGTAGTCTTTACTTTAAATAGGTACTCAACGTGAAAAGAATGGACAAATTTAAAATTATATACATTATTTGATGCCTGGAAAATAAAGTCATCTGTCTAGATTGAATCTTTCACATGAATATATGATCTGACCGACTTAACTAATAGAAAGGAATCAAATGCGAAGGACGGAGCATGAGTTTTTTAAAATGTATACAATAAATTTGCCAGTTTTTTAATATTAAACTTAACTCAATGTACTTTTTGGAGAATTTTGTGAGCTTATTTTTGTACACCTCTGTCTTCACTCGCTCTTATTATTTCCGGTGAATTGGGCGAAATTAAATGTGAATGAATACGTGGAAGAAGCTGACGGAGAGGAATGAATATAGATTACTTTCTCTGCACCGAAGACTTTTGTTGTTTGGTACTTAAAGGTCATTTACCTGTTTCGCCCATTGTATAGTAAATTCCTCTTCAGTAAAACTTTGTTCGAGTAACTAATGCGTTTTAAATATGATCCCCTCAAAATAATTTATGCAACTTTATAATTACTAACCTTGAAGTTCCCTTTAGTTTCCTTTTAGATAAACATAGGTAGAAATAAAGGGAAATATGACTAAAGTAAATTAAAAAACAACTAAAATTTCAAAAATTAACCCATTTTTACTTGCCGGAAAATGTCAACGATAACGTCCACAAAAGCATTTAACTATATTTTAGTAAAGTATTATGATATACAGATTCAACCTGAGTGAACTCTGCTCTCTGATCTCTATTATGTTAAGATAAGATAATGTCCCACTGTTTCCTTCAGTCTTTAAAAAACAGAATTGAACTGAAGTGGCAGCACCGATCGACATGATTAAATGATTAGTCAAAAAGCGGTGGAGATAGCGAATAAGAAACTGATCAGAAGTGTGAAACAAGAAAACTGCTCATTAATTCTACAGATTGAATCCGGAAATCAAATGAAGTAACATTATCACTATTTTTGATCCCGTCTCCGAATCTCATATTGAATTTTAAAGCCTAAATTTCAGTTGCTTTACCACAACGAAAACTCGAAAAAGCTTCTACATTTTTATGAGTCATACATTTTTTAATTATAATATTTGGATACGTTAGCGCCGTTATATTTGATATTTACATATATATAAATTACAGCCCAGGTTATTAATAATTTTGGGTTGCTGCTCAAATAGAATTTTGTAAGCACGTTCATTAATGAGTATCTCAAGATCTACTCTCCGTGTGAATTAGTTGTAAAATTTACTAAGTTTTAATTTTCATGCTGTCCCGGAAACGTAAATCTTCAAATAAGCACAAATAGAAATCAAAGCCTTAAGTTCAACGTGTATGTCTGTCCCATCAGAAATCAAGATTTCAATTTGCACAGAACTCCTCCTATTCAATGATTAACCAAACGCGCATGTTTGTTCTCTTCAACAAGACGAGAAAGGGGAAGGCTTGGTGTCCAATCATATTTAATTTGGGATAACATTCTCTTAGTCGCGTGCTGTTAATGTTAATGATGATGGCGATTATTTTAATACGAATATTTTTCTCTAATTTTATTTATTCAGTCAATAACATATTCAATATTAATTCAATACTATTTAGTAAAATTAACAGGTTGGCAATTTATTTGTGGTGCAAATGCACAATTCAGGTTGCATTTTCTTAAAAGTTGCAAGTTTATGGCATGCGATAGCTATTTTAAGAGAAATCAAATCTTTAAATATGAATTTCCATCCTTTTTATGCGCTTCAAATGCGGTTTTTAGATAACTCTTCCATCATTTGCCTTAAATTAATGTAATTTTGTTGCGTTTGAATAAGTTAAGATGAATAAATGAATATGGATGTTCTCGTTTATTTACAACTTGATTGTTTTCAAGAATGTCAAAATCAACCCCTGAAACATAAGGCATACAAAATAAAGGAGAGCTGAAATGGTATTTTTAGAGAAATATAACAGGGCATATTGGGAAATTCAGCACGTTAAATCTAAATTCAATTGACGAAACTGTGGTATTTATAAATCAAAAATGTTTTAGTAAATCAATTTTAAACTTAAAATTATTTAGGAAAGGCAGTTCATTTCTACTGTTAAAATTTAAAAACTCGATATTAACATTAGAACTTTGTCTGTTTTCACATGTTTATAGTAATTTCTTCTCGTCAAAATTTAATGTACCTTTAGAGTTGATTATACAAAATGGATTTTGGAAATAAGAATAAAAGATAGAAAATTTTTTTGCTTGAAAGAGATTATTACGTTATCAGAAAGACTAAAATTTTTAAGGATATAATATCGATACGAATAGGTAAATACATACGCTAATATCATGTGATTGTCATTTCTAACCTTACAAACAACAAGCGACATCATAGATATACATCATTGAAAGATATTTCCTACCTTTACATTTCTAATAATAAAATAACATCGGAATAGGGGAGCACCACGCACGCGCTCGTCTTGACCTAGTTGTCACATTGAGTCTCACAAACCAGATCAAGCGCAAGCACACTTAACGTAAGCGAGTAACGGTTTGGATCATACACTCGCTACTTTTTTCCTAAATCCACTTTCAGGAACACGGTGGAAGGCCGTCAGTAGCTTTCTTCTTGCTAAAATCCCCTCCTTCCCCTTTCTTCTTTCCTTCTCCATCCACTGCAATACTGGCAAATCACAACTCTTGATCTTCTGTTACTAGTATTGCATCTTGTTGATGCACCTTGTTAGCCTTTAAGAACATGAGATCATAAATATAGCTTAACCTGGCATTAGAACCAGCTTAAAATCGTTTGCAAAATACCATTAGATAATAAAAGTAATATGAAAATATGCGAATGCCATACATTTTGCAGAAGAATATTGCAAAATTTTTACACCTAATGGCAAATTTTTTTGAAAAAAATGCAAACCTGCAACCTTTTTAAAATTTGTTGACAAAAAATGAATTTTTATACATTGGAGAATTGAAATTTTCTTTTTGATGTTTAAATAGTACTAGCAGACTGAATGGTTTATTATTATTACGATATGTAAGAACAGATATCTTTGACAACAATATAAGAAAATAAATAGCGATGTCTGAGAACAATTCTAAAATTACAGTTACAAATGATAAAATGAATAATGGATTAAATCGAATTTAAGTTTGAAAATTGTAAAAAAGATAATAATGAATATATTAAAAATTGTTATTTATGTAACAATAATTTTGTTCAAAACGTTTTGAAAACTTATTCAAACAGGCATGTAATTAGTACTTTCGGTAAAATTCAAATTTGAACTGAGCTCAATGAAGGAAAGAATGGTAAAGAAATATTTAAAAGGATAAAATTACGATGTCTGTTAACAGTCCGGTTTGAAAGTTTTCGCAAATGGCTATAAAATAAAACATCGGAAACGAACGTGAAAATGTTCAATTCATATTTCATGATTTTATTAGGAGATTTTAACAAGTGACTTTAGTGGTCTCCGTTAATAAAGTCGTAGATTAAGGCTTTTCAACTTCCATGCAGTAGTTTTACATAAACTTAGAATAAGTTCTGCAATCTCATTGCATGAATTGTTTCCTTTTTATCAGATCTTAAAGATAATATTAATGAGTTAATTTTGATTTTTGTGCGCATGGTATTTTAGTTTAACTGTTGAACTCGGTATGTTGTTAAATGACGAGGTCACTGAATTAACTCCTGGTAAGTGTTCGTGAGTAAGCATTCATAAAGGATGCGTTCCCAAATCTCTTGTCCACCACCTGGTACGCGAGTTAGATAATTTTGGAATATTAATAGGAAAAAAAAGCATAATAATGCTTATTCTTAGGTATTTTTTTAAATTTTAGAAATTGCAGCTGATAATAACGCACAGTTATGGTTTCTTTCAATTCGCCCGTGATACATTTATTTCCGGTTTTACTACCATCTAGAAATACTTGGCTTCTTTCATCTTACGCCTTCTAAGACCTTCGTCACTCAACCTTCTGTTTAAAACATTTAACTAGTTGGTTGAAGTGAAGGACGCTCCAGCACAAATTTAGATCAGAAACTGGTTGAATATTTTACTAAGTAGGTGTCTGAGCTTATCGTTTTATATTTTGTGCTTATTGACTTTCCTTAATATTCTTCTGATGCGCTTGATGTTAGATTTTTGGGTTACTCCTATCGCTGTATTCGAGTAGGGGAATAGTATTCTGATCGGTCCTGACGTCTGTTTCATTGATGGACGAGAACTGAGGCATTTCTTGATGTGCTTTGAATATGATAACTATAAATAAGTCTTTATTCTTAAATTTTTGCCAATATAAGTATCCAACAAATAATTTTTGTTGACACATATTAGACACGCATTTGTAGTGATTGGTTCATATGGTAATCACCTTTTTCAAATGACAGCAACTTGGTCTGAGTTGACACTAGGAAAATAAGCAAAATACTTGTTTGTAAATAAAATAAAATATCCAAAAAGTAAATGATAAGTAATTGTGAAAACATTGTGTTTGCTGGGAAACCTAATTGAATATTTCCTTGCACTCAAAAGTAACCCACCAACTTTATTTCTCATGCACTGAATTATAAATTATTGGATACCCAAGATATGTGAGACTTCCTGTAAAGAAGCTGCCATTGCAACTATTGGCTAACCAGGCAGCCAATCAGCTATCACACGTTCAAGCCGGCGTAAATTTATTTTGTTAAATAAATGAACTGTTGTTTGAGCCGTAAGACTTCTCTTTTCCTCTTCTTTGAGTATGAGTAATTGCATCCTTAATAAAGAAAAGTTATTACAAAACCTTAAAAAACACAACAAATACATATAATTAAAGAATTTAACACTATGTACTGCTTAAACAACCAAGTGAATTATTTTTTAATAATAATTATTAAAACACTAAAACACCATCCTTTGTCAAAGGCAAGGTTTGTCAATATACTTTTTGTAGTACCGCAAGAGGAACAAAATATACTTTAATAAAATTTGAAAATAATAAGCTGATCAATAAGATTCCGACATTTTGGATATAAATTCACTGAGGAGCCTGGAAGACAGGACCTGAAATTTCGATGAGTATTTTATGGAGCGATTAAATTACTCTTGAAGTGAAACGCATGTTAAAGAATATCGAATCTAGCAAAAATTGAGGAGGATATATGTAAAATGATTAAGTAATTATAATTTTTAATAATTTTGACGAAATATTTTGTCATTCGAGGTTGTCTGTTAGACCATTATTTTTAATTCAAAATTTTTTTATCAAGCAACTTGTTCTGTCGATACTCAGAGGTGCTTTGATTATTGAGCTCCTTATATATTTCAGTCAGAACATGTCTTTAGTGCAAATGATGGAGGTTTTAATTTGGCAAAGTGGTGATCTCCCACAAGTTTTTAAAATACAAATATAAATGCATGCACATAATTCTTTGATCGACCATTACGCCGGGTCTGTACCTCTTTTTCCTTACAAAGGTTTTTATCTCTCTTCTCTGATTTCTTGATTTGCTTCCCTCCATGTACACCAAGCAGATTCCTCCCATTTTTCCTCTATCTTGTTATTTTATACTCTAAAATCTCTTTCGATTGCATAAAGTAATTTTTTAATTACAATTTTATTACTTTTACTCATTCTTCGTAGTATTGTAGAGTTTTTTACATTTAATTATAAAGAATGTAAATAATTTTCCCTGCAATTGTTCAGAGATTACCGTAGGCAAAAGTAGTGCGATATAATCAATCCTGCTCGTTTAACTATTCATAACAGTATTATCTCAAGTAACATATTAAATCGGAGTGTACTAGAGAGAAATTTAAAAACATCAGCAGGGGCTTGATAAAAGCAGTATGACAAATAACAAAATGATGTCGTGTATGTCATTACAATGGATTTTTAAACCATCCACCCATAGTACATACACCTTTGTATGCTCTTCTCAGATAACAACGTTGCCTTCTCCACCCTGATATGTTAAAATTATACAAAGAGCTTCAAGCCATGTAAAACCATTCTGCTTTTTTTCTCTTGAGAAGAAAAGTCGGATTAAGTTCGTAGGATTGAGCAGCATAATTGAACAACTCCTCAATAAGCACCGGAAATCATAAAAAAATTTTTCCAAATTAAAGGAAAATCATGCGATTTTGAGTTTAATATAAAATTACTCCAATTTTTGAATATCGTAAAACAGGAATATTTGTTCATTTATTGCAAAATTGCAAAAATGGACTTTAATTGACATTGAAATTTTGAGTGATTTAAATTAGATAAATATATATCAATTAACAACAAACAAAATCTTCTCAATCATGTAATTGGAAAAAGAAAATCGACACTTAAGTTTTTGAGTTGAATTCAAAATGCATCAAATGTATAACCAGTAGAAATTAATTTGCTTTTAATTACTAAAATCACATTTATTTACTTTCTCCCAAAAAGCCTTACGGAAAATTATCATTCTACAAATTTATGGTGTCATGGCACCATATCGCTAGGGCTTTCACTTCGGAAGAATCGCTGTAAATTTACCACAAAAAAGCATTTATTTTCTTTATTGTTATTAATGAAATATTACTGCCAGAACGTTAAGTTTATGCGATAATATTTTCAAATTTATTTAACAAAATGGAATTTTGATTTTTTTTTTAATTTCAGAGAGTTAAAAGTGGTTGGCCAAATATTTTGAATGAGATCGTTCATTAAATGACATTACCATGATATGATCCCCGTTACGATAAAATAAAAAAAATAACCACTTGCAGAGAGTCTGTATGATTAAAAATTGCAGAATCCAGAGGTATATTCGACCATTTTATATCCTAAGAATGACCGAGTAAAAATATTTCTATTTATTTAATATCAACTTCCTAGTTCAATGAAGATAAGAGTGATGATAGGAGTAATTAATAAATTTATTTAACTGACTAAAATTTAATAAAGTGGATAATCGAAACGTTAGTTGTTTTAAAATTATAAAGGTCAGGTTATAGCAGCGATGGACAATTTATTCAAAATACAATACAGTCGTTTAATTTCAGAGAAGTACATCAAAGTTAGTAATTTCGGTATCGTAATCTGAGAGTGATCTGAATTTTAATTTTCCGGTGTTCTTAATTGCACATTATCATTTGATAGAAATCTCATTATTCTTATGTTCTCAGCACTGTTTTCACTGAATTTTTTGTATATTTATGCTCAAAAATTATGCCATACTCTAATGTATTTCCGTCTGAATGAGTTGCTGTCGGAGGGGTGATAAAAGCTCATTCATTCATCATCAGTTCTGGATTGATGGTGCTATGTGCCGTAATCTGTTTGTCAAGCTGTTTTACAATGTATTAGAGGTGACGTTGCACATTTAAATATCTACGCGGTCTGTTCTTTGAGAATATTTAAATTGGAAAGTTCTCAAATGAGCCCATTTATATATATTGTGATATTCAAGTTCCAAACATTAGCAAACGAATTCCTGGTTTACAATTATATTTTAACCAACAGTGAACTTAGCCCATCTTTATAATATTCGCCGAATAAATGCCATTTTAGTTCTGACTTAACAATAGAATGGCAGCAATTACTTGAGATTTTTTCATTCGCAACTGTTCTTCAGGTTCAAATGTTGTGTTTGATATGGAATGAAAAGTATGTAAATTTAATTTAAAAGCAATCATAATTCTTTAGCCCATATAGGAAAGTGTTTTTCAGCGCTGATTTTGGCAGTAAGTGGCGATTTTTTAAAAAGATGAAGAGGAGTTCTGCATTGAATGAAATAAATCTCGAAACGAAAGGGACACAGATAAAATTTTGTTTAGATCTAGAAGTGACAGACGTCAATTAATCAGTTTGTATAACTCCTGAATTTTCAGTTTAACTGAACCTTATTCAGTTGAAAAATCAGCAGTTAGATGTCTTCTATGTTCATTTTATGCATTTTAAAGTGTTCATTTACTTTTTAAATTAAGAGGTTGGCTGATGTTGGTGATCACTTTCCCCAACGTAAACATCTACCGTACTATAAAGATATGATAGAAACTTTTATGAATAATAATAAACAGAAGTATTTTTTATTAGAACTAGTTATGATTATTCAGGCGACATTTTCGTCTTTTGGCCACAGCAGATCCTTAACATTTTGCTGCAACAGCTACGAGCAACTCTCAAGAAATGACCAACAAGACGTCTTCAATTCAACTCAAAATAACTCATTATTTCGATGATGAAATTTAATAGTCCAAATATTAAGATAATGCGTAGTTCAATTCTAAAACAAAGTTGCAAACCACATTTTGTTTTTAATAAAAGAATTCAATCACTGTAGACATTTATCCAATATATTGAAATAAAAGTGTCAAGAATTTAATTCGATTATAATATAAAAAATTCATTAACAAAAAATTTACTACCAAAAGCCAGTAAATTTTTACAGAGCTTAATACACCACTATACTAAAACTCAAATTACCCAATAAAATTTAAAGGAGTATCATCAAAATTACAAAATGTTTATTTGTAACTTATAAAGGGAGATAACGATACCAAATTCATGAGAAGATCTTTAATTAAAAATCGTTTAAAAGCTGTCGTTATTTTAATTAAATCTCTCAAGATTTATAAAAGAATTTAGGTTACAATTTTGTTCTAACCGCCATTTCCTCCACTCAAATAATAAATACCGGCTGTAGGAAATCGCTAATTTTACATTATTGAATGAAATTTAAAAAGGTTTAATATATTTATTATTCCCTGGATATTTATATTTTTTATCATTGCTTTCAAATATATTTGTTGTTTGAATCTTTTTCATATATTTTTGCGGTCATTTCAATATGCCTTTCTTGAGGACAATCTGGTTTAAAATGCAGGGTAATTCAAATGGACTCGAGAGAAATTTTAAATCTTTGCCAGATTTAGAGACAAGTTTTACCCAAGGGTTAATGCAAAAGAGACTTTAATTTAAAGAAAATGTTTGAATAATTTTTTTCTCAATTCTATCTACTTCTTTTGAAACAAATTATTCCCCGAAATACTATGCCAAAGTTATTATTTCCCACAAGCCAAGGTATTATCCTGGTTACAAATTCGTAAAAAAATAAAATTTTCTTAAATAAAAATTAAGAACCATGGTAAGATTCCTGAATTTGGCAACGCAGATCATGCAATAAAGAAGCAATATGCAAAAAATAAATAGCGATAAAATATCACTTCAAATTATTTCTTTTTTTAAAATACTTCGATCGTACATGTCCATCCCCATCGTTAATTGACTTTTCGGAACAAATTTGCAATATGCACAAAAAATAAATGTAAAATAATGTTAGTTCTGAGCAAAATTTGTAAATTGAATGATTTCTACTTACATATTACTACGGCAATATTTTTCTCATCGCGAAAAAATCGAAACGAATTGTTTGAGGTTTTATTTCCACAGAAATTTGATGACTGCCTTTGCAAAAAATAAGTGCAACAGTGATACAATTAAAGTTTCTGAAAACAGCATTGAAATTCAATAAATATAAAGCAATTTTAGCATCGTGAACATCGGTTAGGAACAATCACGATATGTTATTCGGCTTCTTACTGCCTCGTCATTTTGTATATTGATGCAGTAATGACAAATTTGTTAACAGTTGGTTAGAATCTGATACTACCTGTACTACTTTTTAGATTTATGTGTCTGAATTTTGTACTTCCAGGCTCATTACTTCTTTATTGCCTTAAAAACTGCCTTTTGATACTTCAAACCTGTTTCTTGTTGGTTTTATTTTGAGATGAGGTTTCACTGGCGCCTTTTGTGTTCTGTACTTACTACTTACTCTAGCACTTGGATTGTTTAAGTTGGTTTTGATATAAGAATATAATTCAGACTCAGAGTGGCATGAAGTTTTCCTGAAATATCGCACTTAGTTTCAATGTTTTGATTTAAATGCCAATTAAATCACAAAAAATACCTCTTTGATGCAACAAGGAGTCCAACAAGATTCAAACTCAGACCTTTGCTCTTCATTCTATCCTTCAAGCCTATTTTGCAAGAGGTTTGCTCTATTTCCAGAAGCTGCAACATCGCCATGAATTGAAACTCACAAATTTTTCAGTTGCTAAACCAATTTCTTCAGTTGTTCAAGATTTTTCGGCGGAACTCAGTCTTCAAAGGCTAATGATTGAGATTTCCCTACTTTAATTGGGTTTATACGTAGTTACTTAATTGTACTGCATATATTTTGCTTGGTTTTCTGTAAAGTTACAAATCGTGGTTAACAAAAGATTGGTACCCTGAGCTCTTTTCAATTAATTATGCTGAATGCCAATAATTTCAGTTTCCGTAACAAAGCTGTGCATAGATGACGATCATGACAATATTAAAAAAACTAAACATTTAATATGAGATTTTCCAAATTCACTAAATCTACTTTGATTCTAGTTTATACACATTAATTCTAAACCAACATGGTTTGTTATAATTGCGCATCTAAAGGGCAGATTTTAAATTTCTGATCAGCAAAATGCACAAATTACATTACAAATAATTTGAGATCTCAAAAGCATCTATAGAATTTTGTAATTAAGAAAATATCGAAATTTTTTTAAAAGTCGGAAAACTTACACAATTTTCTTCTCGCTATTTATACTGAACTTAATTAGTCCTAACCGTCAAGCCCAAATTGTTTGGCAATTTACAATAACTACTAATGTCAGAGTTAGCTAAAAGATAATGACACTAATTGCTGATTTGATTTTGCTGATCAGTAAGTTTATTTCCCTTTTCCTTCATTTATCAACATTCGTTTTAATAAAAAATTGTTTAACCGTAGTAGTTATAGTAAATAGATTCCACTTTTCTAAATATGCCCTTTGAAGCACCGAAACTATGCTGCCAAAGCGTTGCTAGTTATATGAGTAAATTACTCCTGAAGTAAAATGAACGAATGCAAGTAAATAAAGTAGCATATGTTGTTTGATTTTACTAGTAATTTATAATTTTTTTATATATAATTAGTAATATCATTATGAAAAAATTTTTTCCAATCAGAAGGAAAATTTTTCTCAAATATCCTCCGACAGTTTTTATTTTTCAAGCTCCATTACGGCAGGTGATAGTAGGCCTTAATATCGTTATTTAACCAAGCTTGCAGACGCGAAAGTTTTTATTTTCATATTTTGAATTAATGTGATTACATATTTTAAAGAAAATCTTAACAAATTACATTAAATCCGCCTCGGATAGCAAACAGACAGTCGTAAGAAGTGCTAATGTGCATTACAGGAACAAAGGTCAAAGGAACAACAAGGTTGTGTAAAATTGCCTTTTCATTTATTCTTTTTCCTAAATCGCATATCAGAATAACTTGTCAAATACTGATCACAAAATTAAATCAATGATGACTAGTTTAATTTAAAATGAATCAAATATTTAACAACATGTCAGCAATTATAAATAGACGCCATATTATTATAACAAATGAAATTATCGTGAACAATATTTTAATTTTCCACAAATTTTTTCCAAATACTATTGGAAAAAATATTTCCCCACGAAAGCAAAAGATTTTAATATTACAGTCAAAATATGGATCTTAAATATCTATTATACTTAACGTTCTTTAGATATTTTCTTCATTTTGTAATTACCTGTTGTTGATGAGCATATATCTGACCCATTTTTAATGGTAGAGACAGACGTGAAACGATAAGGTGTTACAAGTATAGTGGAAAGCAATATATATTATAATAATATGCAAAACGTTAAGTTGGCCAAGAATGCAGTGCCCCCACACAGTGTACCTGGATCGAAACTTGACCTTGACACTTCATTACGACAAGTAAAAACTACAGATGACAACGACGAGATTTACATGCACACAAATAATATATTTTGCAGTGTAATATTGAAAAGCTTAAATTTTCAGAATTTTATTAGTCGCAAAACATTTGTACACGGCGCACAAACTAACGCGGGTCGATTGTTGTATTTGCTAGAGATTTGATAAAAAGATTTAAATTCTCAAAATTGATTAAGACAGTATTGTTGTTACAAGAAAACATCTAAACACCTGCGATATGATTTTTAATGTAATAAAAGTACTCAAAGATTCACTTTTAGAATTTTAACTTAAAAAATGAAAGGGTTTGAACTGAGCTAGCTTATGAGGTTTATTAAAATGTAGCCAAGACGAAAGTTTTAAATTTAAAACATCCCTTTTCTAGATTACTAATATTTTTAAAGGCGAAAGTATATTTTCTATCGTTACGAAAAGCAAAGATTCTAAAGCATTTCAAACATTTCTTAAGTTTAAAATGCAAAATGCCAGCCGATCTAATTTGGATAAGCTTAGACTCATATTTTGTACTGATAATTTTTTTCTGCTATATTAAATTAAAGATTTATTTAGAAAAAATCATTCCGTAATTATCACTCGCATGAAAATTTGATCTTAAATCTTTGACAACTCGGTAATTGTGAACTACATTAATTTCTTCCGACAAATATTACTTGATTTATGTTGTCTATTGCACCAATTGTCTTCGGCTTTGAATCATTTAAAACTTCATTTCAGTTATTTATAAAAATAAATGTGTGTATTTTAATACATTTCATGAAATATGTGCGGGTTTTTCAAACGTCAAAATGTAATGCAAATGTCGAGTATTTTTTTCAAATTGTCGGACGTTTGACTCAATTTTCCACGGCTAAAAAATACTCAAAAAACTCTCAGGACTTCTTTCAACACCACTGTGGTCTTAATTAATGACGCTGGCTCTGAATTATAAATTTCTTTCTCGATCTACTTTGAATTTTTTTCTACTTGGACAATATTTTGACAATTTTCTTGCATACGTTTTCTGTAATGAGCTTGAAAAATATTCTTTTATAATCCTGCAATAGAAATAATGAAAAATAATATTTGGTACATATCATTATATAGATTTTTCCTTATCTTAGCAGCAAATTTAATTAGAATAATCCATTCAGTCCACACCAAAATAGTTAGGGCAGAAGGGAGGCTTTCACCAAATTGCAGATCATTTTCCACTAAGCCCGCCGTTCTTTTCGACTTGTCTGTCTGCGTCATGTGTAACTCTTACAAAGAAAATTTAAGGCAAAAGCGACAAATGAATATTTTAGTGCTGATAGGAAGGTCTCTCTAAAAGTTTTATTGAATTCTTAATTACTGACATTAAGAGAATTGAAAATTATTCGTGCAATAAGCTCGTTTAGGCATCTAGAAGTTGATTTGCACAGGTGTTTTCTAAGAAAAAGGTTTGAATCCCAAATCTAATAAGAAACCTCGCTTGGCTTAATAGAATACCACGCACAAATATAAATTTTGAGGAAAAGGGGAATAGTCCGCATGGACTCTCAGCATCATCAACTCTTAGCATATCGTGTGAGATGAGTTTTCACTGACGTACAAAGCACGGATCTTCCACAAATCTACAGACCTCAGTGACTGACTGTTTTAATTTTTCACCAATATTTCTCTTTAACGATAAGATGAAATAATATGATATAGTTTGAAAGAAAAATAATACAAAACCAGACAATTTGACGCTTTAAGAGTTAAAATACAGTAAGGCTTTGATTCTCGATGAAATCTAAAATCTCCCAGACATCATTTTCATTTCTGCCATCCCTTTTGGTTTGATACTTTACATAATAAAAACCGAGATTTTATAATGCTATTATTTAAAGGGTGTTTTTCAGATAAGTATCAAGCTTTGTTTGACTTTAAGTGGAATATTCGAATAAGTGTGTCTCATTGAGTGATACTCACCATCTGCCCACCGGTAAACACGGAATTTTTAAATGATATGACACATTGTACCTGTTTATGGCATTTTCAGACATTATAATATTTATTTAATTTATAATTCCGCTATCAAAAGTAATATTTAAACGGTTAGATGAACACTTGTGGTGTTACAATTTTGAGGGTTTGGGTGGTGCAGTTCGTTTTTGTATTAATTGTTTGGTGCTTATTTCAGCTGTAGATTGCACAAATGAATTTCATTATAAAACAATTTAAGTTAATCTTAAATGTTTCATCGCTTATATTTAAAAATATATATATTTAATAATAAATTAAATGCTTATTTCAATTTAGGCGTTTTTGCCCATTACTACCATTATTTTAACTGCTGTCTAATCCTTTAAAATGTTGGAGTATCAGCCAAAAACTCCCAGAAATTGGGAGTTTCATCTGAGTGGATGCAAAACCCATATTTTAACACGTTTGCTAAATTTGTTCGGTTACGTTTTCACAAAGTTATAAATGATTTAACTTAACTTTACTCTGCATAGAGATGCGTATTTGTAGGAATGAATGTCCGTTTATATTTAGTCCTATTAGTACTAACACTACATTCATTCTGAAAGTAAAACTATAATAATCGTGTGATTACCAATTATTTGGCAATGATTGTTCGGAAATACATAAATATTGCAACTTATATCTTCTTTCGGCAAACACCATTAAAACGAAATATCAAGGGTTTGGAGTCCTATCCGGGCTCGATTCTTGTGTATTTTATGGGACTCTCTAACTTCTGAAAATAGGTTATTTGCAAAGGTAGAAGTGAAGAATTTTGTTTCGATGATGTTAAATGCCCGATATCATTTTTATCGATAAGAATTTTATGAAGTTTTCTGTTACGTTATTAACCAAAGTTTTCTTGTATCATGGATTTTCCCTGACCCCCTCAACATTCACAAATCTTCCACATCGGTGACATTATTTTTCTTGAATATAATATATTCCCTATATTTAATATCTCTCTGCAAAAATTGTTTACTTGTTGAACATTGGATTCACATCAAACCTTTAACAAAGTCTCCTGAATCGGCTAGAAATACTGGATCTCCAAATTTTCGGCATTTTGAGGCGGAGTGAAGTCACATGTGTCCAAATGAATCTAGCTTGAAATCGCCTTCAGCTAGAAAATTACGGCGTACCGAGAAAGGAGAATTTTGTGATAACGCATTCAGATGCGTACACCAGTGTGAGATGTTGCCTGGTAACCGAAGTTCAAAGGATTAAAAAATTACTCCTCTGTCCCCTCCTCTTATTAAACTAGAGGCTGCTTTTCATATTGTCAACAAGTTGCTCGTCCAGTCAAGTGAGATTAAGCGGAGCGGGTATAGATAAGATATTTGGATTATGACAAAAATTTTCGAAATGATCCATTGAGAAGGGATGATATTTCTGGACACAATCACTTCCGGTGTGCTATGAGTGGCATACCGATTTGTGATAACGGTGCAGTTAGCCAAAAACTTAATTGGTATAACTTCAAGCCACGTTGAATATAAATTAACATTGATAAGATATGAGAATACTTGGACAAGTTTAGCTAGATTGATGTCAATGGGAGACCAAGGAGCGCTAACTTGAGAGCACATAGAGGAATCCCAGCCAGAAAATAGTGTGGTCATTTGCTTAGCCTCGCCAGCATTTTGCGGAAGCAATTTTGATACAGTTTTATTTGAGTGTGAAACAGATTTAACAAAAAATTTTTTCAATTTGCTAGCATTTACCTTCCATCAGTGTCGATTGTTTAGCCTAGAGAAGGAGCTCTTGTTTAGCTCGAATGTGGTTTCACTGATAGGGATATTTTCGAACTTCGATCTTAATGAACGATTTAGAAGTTTTGGTAGAGGCAGGAGTACAGCAAACTTCTTTACTTCTCGTTAGGCGGTATATTTGATTTGTTCGGTCATCAAGCAAATAAATCTTTGGGACTGACTGGTTTCTTGGGGATGGTTGACTCAAAGACAAATCGTATTGCAATGACTTTAGACAGGAATACTTTGGCAGCAAAGTTTAACAAATATGCAATATTTGTAAATGACTAACAAGAGAATATTAATTTTATTTATTTTGGATAAAAAATATTCGTTTTTATCCAACAACATGGTCTATTCTAATCGCTGATATTTTCGACGATTACTAAGCGTCGCATACCTATGAAATATGGAGTGAACAAAACCTTCTTATAAATCATCTTACGATGCTCCTGAGAGGGCAGGTTTAGGTTGCCCATTAATATTAATAAATTCTGGGTAATATTTGATTCTACGCTAAGATTAGGCTATTATTATTATGCCCAGGGCACATCAAAATAGATTGAAAATTTTAATAATCTGAAAGCATGTAAATAAATAAATAAGAAACGAATCCATTTAGGCAAGCAACGGGTAGGAGGCCAAGAAGAAGTAAATAGTGAGGTCATAGACCCAAGAATCGCACAGTATTTGAAATTATGGAAACTCTTGAATTTCCATATTCTTATATGAAGCGTAGTTATTTTTCAATGTCCTGATGTTCAAAATTTAGGGCTGGGTCCAATGACTGTTTTTGAAATTTGAAAGCTGAAGTTGATTGGATATTGATTTTAAATGGATAAGTTAAAATTATACGTTTAATTAATAGTCAGACCACCTTTCATATTTTTTTGATTACTATGAACTGCTCGTTTGAAAAATAACCCTGAATATAAATGCATTCAGTGTGCTAAATGCTCTCGGATATTGTGATATGGCAGATGGGAAAATAATCTTTTTATATCCACTATATACTGCGGTGAAAAATATGCCGTTAATATTGACCATGCGAGTTAGGAAAGTAGTTAGCAAACCCAAATCGCTGCTGTAAAGGAAGAAATCCACTCCTTACATGAAAGAATAAGATTTTTAATAAATTTTGCGGGTTAATGCTGGCAGAATTTACTAAAAACATACATAAAAATAAATTGTTCCAACTAAGGTGGCAAAAAATACCATAAGTAGTACATGTAGTACTTCAGAACTCAGAGAAAAGCCTTTCATAACGTCTTTTCAGGGAAGTGAAATATTTTTGTGTTTTTTAAGTTCCTCTGATTAAATTCAATAACACTGCGGCTTCAACTAATCACCTGATTCCTTACCGGAATTGAGATTAAAAATAGTTTCCGTGATAATAAAGATATGGCGGACAGTACAGATTGTCCAAATTTTCCTTTAAGAACATGCATCAATACGAGTTTAGCGACTAGCATTCACAATCGTGTAATCTAAACACACTTTTTGATAACATTTTATAGAGATGAAGTAAATAAAAGTGCATTCTTGAGATGATCGGAGCTTAATGTTGGATAAGATTTGTTTGAAGTATAATTTAGTTTCCTGCATGGTTTCCAATTGGCTACACAAAGTATACAATTTCTAGAATTTTCTTTCAAACACACTTAAATGAACTGAAATATTTGCTAAATTGAACCATGGAAAACAATGCTCTAAAATTTTTATAGCAAAAAGTCACAATAGTCAATAACAATTGAATAAAATTGAGCCTTCAGAAACGAATATGCGCTTGTTCCCGACTTATAACTGTGATGTTACATGTCCATCAGGGAGAATAAAATAAGTTATAATTACCAAGTAGAATTTATGTAATTTATCTATTTATTGTAATATTGCTTTTGAATATATGTAGTGCAAGGAAATGTCAACTGCCTGTCATCAACACTATATAATAATTTCTACTATTTAACATAAGTAGCATTTAATTTCACACAAATGTGGTCTGGGAAAGGTTGGTCATACTTTACGATTTTATAATTCTCCATGTAGAGACTGAGAAAAGTGAAACTATTATCTTAATATTCGAATTCATGTAGGAAACACGTCGAACCAGTTCCATGTTAGATAAACAGTGCATTTGAAATAATATTCGACAGATTATTTTTTGAACATTTTGTCATTAACTCCGGAGTGCGATCGAATGTTCTACTAACTGGAATATTAGAAGTTTAAAAAATAAATTTTATCTCATTTTTTATTAGCTGCAGCATAAACTTAATTGACAAATAAACTTAAAATATCTAATAGGACCTCCAAATTCAGTGAAGTTTTGCATTAACACAAAAACCTATTATTCACTGAATCTGAAGTAAGAAACATTATTTTATTGGTAACACAACTATTGGTAACATAACTATATGAACGCATGCTAGCATGCAAACACGATAAATCAGAAATAGTTCAATTAGTGGTAAAGTAAATGAGACCAAGCCAGAGGTGACAGTAACATAACGTGTGACTTCATTTGATTTTCCGATACAGATATTACTTTTTTCATAAAGCGAACATATTCCCCCAAGTCATATTCGAATGTTCTAAACTTTAAATATTAGGTTTTCCCCTTGTGTTTCCGAGTGACCCTGTCCTACTATCTTCAACGCCTATTGACCAAATGGAAAATTTACATATGTGTTTATGACATCCGTGATTGAACAGAAACTTATATACAAACAGAACGACTTTCTTCTATATGAAAATCTCCTTCGTAAAGAACACTTAGGAAACGCACCTGCCGAAAATTTCATTGCAATCAATTTATCTGATTTCTTCACAAAATAGCGAAAAACTCAGACATATAATCAAAATATTTGACTGATTAAATCGGTATTTAACTATAAACGAGACGATATTTTCAAGAGACATTTGCTGCTACTTATTAAACGAAGAATTTGCAGACCTTTTTATTATGGAAAAATTAATGGATTGGATCAAAATGGCAGACAAATTGCTACTCTAAATTCGCCGTATGACCTGAGTGTATGCCAATAATGAACAGGATTCATTGTTTTCTACAGTGAGCGAGGGAAATCCATTAGAAACTTTTTGATGTGCAAGATACCATTGTTCAATTTTTTGTCATTTTCCAAAACAAAATAGTATCATGCATATTCAAATTTTGTTTGAAATATTTTCCAGTTTGTGAAAAATCCTTCCATTAAGAAAATCTGCAATCCAATTGCAATACAAATACAAGATCTTGGAAGATGATGTTCAAGAATAGGCCTCACTAGATTCCAAACGTTCACTAATATTAACCTGTGTGTGCAAGAAGCAGCATCTATATTATTATTACTTCTATCATAAAACAAATGTGCATATTTAATTTTACGAATCAGTTAACATTTTATTAATCAGTTAGGTTGAGATTTGGTATCTATTGTTAAGAAACAAACCAAAATTTTTGGGCTTTTCTTCATCTCATCAATCTTTTTTAAGCATTTTTTCATCTTGAGCGTATATCAACGTTTCCTTAACAGGCTTTTCTTCATTGTCTGCTACTCTACTCAGTAGCCATTCGTCCAGCAATATATATTGTCTTTCCCTATTCACCCACATGTTATTTTTCCCAATTTCCTTTAAACCAATTAACTTTATTTTTAACAGTACCCATTTAAATTTTATTGGTGAAATTAGTTTTGTTAAACAGCACGGTAAATTTAAGTGGATAGTGATAAGCTAAAATAAGTGGGAGCATCAAGGGGGATACTTCATTATCATACAAAGTGGTCTTATTTTAAGCCCTCCTAAATCCACAGTCAAATAAATCCATCCGAGAAAATTGGTGATATGACATATTAAGATGAAATTTTAATGCAGTTTCGACTTTTGTCTGGCAACTAAAACAAGGTGAATAATAGTAAGGACTTGCAATTTAAAATCATTTCGAGCATTTAAATTAAGATTAAATGAAGCAAATTTATTATCGTAAAAAAGTTAATTTTGGATTGTTTTAGAAGCTAAAAATTTCTACCGTCACCGCCTAAAGCACCTTTTTGCTTTACTGGCTAATTGCTCTTGCACCGACAAATCTTATCTGAAGCGAAAAACTGCTTACTTATGTCTCTAGCTAATTTACTTGTCCCTGGAACAAAATAGATTATGAGATAAGTGACATTTTGTATAGTTTTAATGCACTCCAAAGCATGCGTTGTTTATGCTTTTATTGAATGAAATATTTAATAAAATTAACGCTTTTTAATTGGGTTGTATGACAGTAAAATTGTCATTTAATATTGTTTAATTGTGATGGCAAAAATGATAGGAAATTTTTATAAAAATGTTAAATATTTACCCAAATCGCATGCTTGATAAGGAGTCCACCTGAGCTTGAAATTGGCCAACGCCTACTCAGTCAGTTCCTTCAAATCGATTCTACATTCTAGTATTTAATTATGAAAAAAATTTATTTAATTGCTTTCCTTTACATTAACATTTAAAGAGGAGGAAAAATACTTATTAAAATTTGAACATAATCAGTTTGGCTGCTTTTCTGTTCACTAAACGAATCAAGGTACGTAAACAAATAAAGCAAAAATTAAGTGACATTTGCCTCCTTACATTTTAAACAATCCTGATAAATTCATTTCCTTTAATGAAGACATCATAATGCCATATTTAATGTTAATCACTTATGTTTGTTCCCTAAATAAATGAAGTGGACAACTTAAATCAATTTTGATAGCCAAACTGTTATATATGATGCTTAGGCTAGATTCTAGTTGCTTTAAAGCATTTATATTTCTCTCAGTAAACTCGTTATATACACATGCCTATATATAAGGTTTGCTAACAAAATCAGAATTTCTTTAACCTTTTCTTTCCACTAAATTTAGGGTAAATTTAGTTTTCTTGACTCTTCTTCAATGCAAAAGTATTCGAGGTTAAAGGTTATGCGAGTTTTAAATGTTATTTGTTGGAATTGTCTCGGCCGTTTTGAAAGCCTTATTTTTATTCATTAAATATCACTTTTTACATTTGGTTTTTATTGAGCTGAGTCCCCATTTTCAGCATATTTCCCTGATAAACAGCAATAAATGTATATTTTTGAATTTCCCATTATTCGGTAGTTTTATTCTTAAATAAAATATGAGTGGCTTCAAATGATGCACATTGTCACTTAACTTGAAGGGGGACAAAAACGAAACAATACAGAATGTTTTGGTTCTCACTTTCATTCTTAATGTTTAAGCGCTAGATCTCGCACTAGGCATTTCGCCCACCATTTGTCAGTCATTCATTGGCTCATCGTGGCCCAATCAATCGCCTTGCAACAGAATTTCTTATTGGTCAGCCCCGCGTAGTGTTTAAGAAGAGACTGCTTGCTGGATTTTGGCTGCATAACTCTGACAGAGGGATAAAATGGCAAATCCCAAATGCCATGATTTAGCAGATCATACACTGTTGGCACCACCTCTTGCGGAAGCTTTTGATGAACTACGATTATCCACCATCTCCCTTTTTGGTAATGCTTCTAGTAATCCCAGTGGTCAATGCTCACATGGTTCTCTTGAGCGTTTTCTTGATTCCCCTCGAATTTCATCCACGGTTTCTCCTCGTCCCTACTTCCAACACTTTACTGTTGAAATGGACTACTTTTCTCACAAACAAACGTACGGATCTTGCTCTGTCTTAACAGAATTCGCTAATTATGAAACAAGTGTTAATGCCCATGCTAATTCAAACAGTCTTAATCTTCATACACTTAAACGGCTTCGCCATAACTCCGCTTCACCGAAATTCCCAATTGATCATGAAGAAAACAGACCTCTAAAGTTTAATACAGAGGCTCCCGAGAATTCACTTACTATTGCCCATCCAAAACCTTGCTATGTTCTTCATGTTAATGTGGTTAATACAAACCCTGATACAACGAACCGGGAATAAATGCTGTCTAAATTTTACAATACTTGTAAAGTACTTAGTTATCTTTCACTCATTGTTGTGCTGCGCTATTAATATCCATGGCCCATTTGGACAAACCGATAACAGGCGGTAATTAAGCCTTTTATTTTTCTGCTTAAATGGGCAAACAATTCAATTGTTGTTTGCTGTTCCTATCTCACTATACATTAATATATTTTTAAAAGTTATATTTTTTGTTTATCAAAATATTTCACTGCATGTACTTAATTTTTATCTATACCAGCTTAATTATAATATTTTTAATTAAACGATAGTCATACATTATCTTCGTCAACAATTTTTTAATGTAAACATCCTTAATGTGTTCAAAATTCATAAAATAGGTGTATCTGTATTAAAACGCCAATGTAAACAATAACAGACCATAAATAGCAGTAATTTAAAAATATCTACACAAGTTTCCTTTTTTTAGAAGACTTTCCGAGGTCCCTATTCCTTTGTTTTAGAATGACTTAAATTTACAAATGTGATATTCCCTTGCAAGAAGAACCTGCACAATTTTTAAATGCAGCATTTTCACAAGTCCATTTATTTTCAGCCAGATTAAGCTGGCAGATAAACGCACATTCCTTTGGCCCTAATCCTAATTAATCTCCTGAGATCACCGAGAACCGCTCCAATTACTGAAATAAGGCAAAACAGATGGGAACAAAATATTGACTTCGCCGTTTTTATAGCTCTTTTCCTTAAATTAACTTACTTATTCATCAAAATTAGCAAGTGCGATCGTTTTTCAATGCTTTAAATCTTCCACTTTTCCCTCCACATCTTAAAATAAACCAAAGTGATCAATCGTTTACGGTTTCTTGAAGGCTAACTACTTCTCACCACTTTGCGAGAATTTGTTAATTGGTTTCAAACCCAAATGATCATGTTAGTTGATGAAAAATGTTCACCACATTTTAAATTGTAACTATTTCCCCTTTTATAGTATAAGGATATTGTGTGTAACATCTGAACCAACCAAAATTGTCATAATTTTTAAAACGGTAAAATAAGTAAATAAAAGTCAAATTATTACTTTTCTTATTCATAGTGTAAATATTCGTAAATATTTTGTCAAGGCCATGCATGTCTGCTAACACTCACATTCGAAATATCCCTTCAAATTCATTGAAACTTCAGAATTAAGTCAGAAATAGAGTCTATTTTTAGTTACAAGCATGCACTTTATCTTTTGGTAACATTTTATTGCGTACATTTTGGGCAATTTATCAGGTAATCTCTGAAATATGTGCCATAAATCTGCTCAAACTGATAAAAATAATTCCAAAGCACCAAACTTGTCAAAAAATGAAAAAGTTTGAATGGTTGGCTTGTGAAATTAATTACTCTTTTTTTAAAAATTGAACTATTGTCCTTTTAAAAGTCCTCATTCCAAATCTGCGATTTAGACACGGAATACTTGAAACTTTCGAAATAATCGTTATAAAAATACGAGAGAAGTAGTCTGTGAATTTCGGTTTTTGGGTCTAGAAATTCTACATAATTCCACTTGGATTTAGAGTGCAGTTTGAAGCTTATTTTTTAAGCTAATTTGGTAAAAACTAGTTTCAAGAGGGAAGTTTTGCATTCACGATCCAGTTCAAATTCGTTTGATCGGAGAACTGAGTGCTTATTTGATTTTGCCAAAGTGTGGCCGTGAAATCAGGCCCGTGCATGCGGTTACACAGCTGCTAGTTTTAACTGCAATTAGTGACAAGGACAGTTGGATGATACTGGCATACTCGATCTTAAGATAGCAGAGGTCACTAGTGTTCACTCATGTCAACCTGTAATTTGAGTTTCAGTATTTATATGCATCGATTGATGTAGATATCCAAGTTTAAGGATAGTTAGAAAGTAATTATTTCCAACAGTCGGGCGGTGATCAGATTCAATGGTTGGATGAAAGCACTAATTTGATTGTTAATGAAGGTGG
The DNA here is from genome assembly GCA_900708905.1 of Hymenolepis diminuta. Lineage (NCBI taxonomy): Eukaryota > Metazoa > Platyhelminthes > Cestoda > Cyclophyllidea > Hymenolepididae > Hymenolepis > Hymenolepis diminuta. The sequence goes on from CAADRB010000032.1 coordinate 229,140, forward strand.
AGAAAGTTGTGGGGTCCTCTACTTTAGGTATAAAATATGATGCGCTCATTACAGTGTGCAGATGCATTTATGCTTATTTCAAAATCACACTCTTTGGATTACGAACCCAACAAATTTTAACTGGGGTAACAACAAACAAATACCAGTGCAGTAGTGTTTAAAATCTGACAACACTGTTAAAGACATCAAATAGGAGATTATGGTTAAAAAATAGCCCTCAGCTCAAGTCACTTTCTCTAGTGTCAGAAAATATTGTTAACATGATGTATGCAAATTTTATCCCGATGAAAGGTGATCAGTATAGTTAAAATATCTAGTCCGGTGGCTTCTTGACAGACATGTTTAAGTGGTGCGATTTAAGACAAATGTTATTAATAGATAATAATAAATTAATAAGGCAACTAAATAATAGGGTAAATATCGTACATATTTCACCCTCCATACTCCAGATACAGATACTCCAGATAAATTAGAAAAGTATCTTTTCGATGATTCTATTTTCAGTTAGCATTGGTATATATTTTTAAAGCCTTAAAAATTGATTTGAAACATTTATTTTTGCACATAGCAAAAGGAAACGCCTCTATACTTTTAAATCATGGGGTGCCTAAACAGATTACATAGTATGTATTCTACTAACTAATAAAGAGGATAGTATAAAGGAACATATTAAGAGAATTTCATTGATCAAATTTTTTAGCGTTGAGGTTTCAACTTTCTCACATGTGACATTATTTGCATCATAATTTCATCTGTTTCAAATATCAAATTTCCTAATTTGATACAGAACATCTAAGTGCGTTCACGATTCCGATATTCAAAGTTTGTTGACTGGCTGATTGAATTTAATGATCTTTCATACCAATTGGGTTCATTTATGTCTTTTTATATCCATATGCAGTAACAACATCTTGAACTTTCACATATATATATACGTATATATGTTAATGTATGATAGCTTACAAAAAATAAATAAGGGACGGAATTTACGATAAAATTACTAATATTAATTATATATATAGATATCACAGTTATGCTATATGAAAACGCTAAGCTGAAAAATGTCATGAAGGGTCATTTTCGCCATCTTAAACTTTGGTTTAAAAAACTGAACTGAAGATGCAAGGGTAAATTTTCCTAATTAAATAGCATTAAACATCGTGGGCATGCATTTGCTGCAATCTGGGGAACGAATCAAGAAATCCGAATTTTGAAGTGTGAACTCTCCATTTAGAAAATAATGTAGAACCGGAATCCAAAAAATCAAATGAATTAAGACTTTCGACACTTTGATGCTGCTCTCAGCACCTTTTTGATCCTCTTCCCTTTATCATTTGTCTGACTTTCTATTAACCGATTTTAATTGCTTCTCGGAATTAAAATTCCAACAATTTTGTTTTACTGTGATTGATGAATACAATAAAGGCAGAACTTGTAAGTACATATCCAACAGCACGAAGGGTAGGAAGAGTGGTTACATTTCAAATTTAAACAAGCTCAACAGATATTTTTATTAATATGAACATCAGAACTAAACGTTACAGGTAAAAGCTGGAAAAGACTGTCGAAATAATAGAAGATACTACAGTTCGTCACAGAGCTCTCTCATCGATCTACTAGAATTTGAAAGCAGTGCATCGCTTTGTCTAATTCCTATATTCGACGAAATCTTTAGTTAAATGGATTATTATTAATACCGATGGCTTCGTTTTATTTATTTAATAGCTTACCTTACCTTATATTCTCGTCATGTTCATAAGAGAATCGAGACATTTTAAAGTTTACCAAATCTTTAGCCATGACTGAAAAAGAAGGCCAACGCTTGGATTAAATGAGGAAATCCATCTAAGAGCACAACTACTAGAAGCCCATAGTATTGGGTAAAATAAAAGATCGTGTCACATTCTTTGTTATCACGAATTCCGTAAGCGGTCATTGCGAATTACTTAACTTGATAAATATGCACTTTTGCATATTTTCAATCCCTGATGAAGAAACTATTCAAAATTAACAATGAAATGAAATCAAGTTATTTAATATTAGTGTAAATCATTTCAGAAGCTTCATCTTGTTTGTGTTGTGAAAGATTACATATGTCATGCAGTAATCATGTAGAAATTTAAACAATTTGAAAATATGAAAAGCGTAACTATCTAGTGGATTTGCTTTATTTTGAACAAATAATGTTGTTAAACTAATCTGATTAATTGCTCATAGTAACCTAATATGCAACGTAGATGTAAATAGCCAATCACATTTTTGCTTAGCCAGTTAACCAATAGCGTGGGAACATTTGATCTTAGTGAATAATCATGTGATGCAATAACCGATCATGTATCTGTAGCATTGATTATATATTTATAAAATACAACTTTTATTTCATTATAGGACTATGGTTATTTCTTGCAACCTTTTCGTTCTTTTTACAATCTGCCTTATCTGCTCATCGACCGATCCAACAGTGGTTCAACAAATCTTGGACAAACTCGTACGTTCCTGGAAACTGATATTTCACCAAAGGATCTGCAAAAAATCATTGTTACAGTGGAACACCTGAATGAGACTCTTAGAACATTCGATCCTACAACAATTGAGATGATCATTGAATGTTTGCACAATCCCAATAAGTTATTGCTTAAACTATCTTTGGAGACAATCAAGGAGATTTTAGGCAACACCAGGTCTGCTGTTGCCCAAAAATTGCCAATATCAAGGCAGAAGATGATTGATAGTTAGTTTGATGACATAGACAATCGTAGCCACAAAAAGAAACGTTGATCTTTGGAAGACGAAGGTTATTATCACCCATATTCTTTCGGTTATTATTTCTTTCCATTCAAATATCCTTGTGAAGAGTTTGGCTGAGAACTAGTATCCAATATTTATTAATGATTTGAATACGGGCATTTTCCTGAATTTGAGTTTGATCAATTGTATGATGCGGAAAATCTAATAGTAGAGGGTTTGGAGGTTTCAGTTGGTCACACTTTCTTGATATATATGCCATATATTCCAGATGAGCATGCGGATGCACTATTCTACCAAGAGCCGGGAGTTGTCAGTTAGTTAGTTCAAGACCTCATGATAAAGACGTACCTGATGATAGTACAGTTTATTGTGTCCTGCGTTCAAGAGTTTTTTCTCTCGTTACTGAAATGGGATCTAAAGCATGGCCAATCCTCTTGATTTAAAAAAACCGTCGATAAGCACTGAACATCCAAGCAACGATTCATGAGATACGAATTTTCGAAGAATGTCGACTACTAATTTAATAAATTTTACACAACTTGAGTCCAAAAATCAAATGAAGTAAGATATTTTGATACCACGACATTGCTCTCTATATCATTTTGATTTCCTCCTCTTTATCATCTGCTTGACTTTGTGGTAACCAGTTCCGGTTGTTTTCTACAATTAAAACTGTACATCTTTTTGTGTAACTCTGGGGTAAAAATGGGGATATCGAATTATCTGATAAAGGACTGCTCATCAGTAACGTGTATTTTTTTATTTAGCCAGTAAATCAAAAATGTAATATTAAATAATTTAACCACCAAATACCTTATCAGTAGTAAAATTTGGCTTTGCTCTTAAAATACATTAAAACTTATGTCAGGCTGCTAAATTACTAAGGGGTAATTTAATAAATTTATATAAAATTGTTTTCCTTAATATAAAATGCACGTTTTCACACATTTGCATAGAAGTGTTAAATGTATCCGGAGTCGATTTTTAAGCCAAATTTACAAATCTACAACTATCAGAAAGTTTTTATCGGGTTGTAACAGAAGTTCTGTCCAATTTTTGAGCTGTGTTTAGAGCAAAATTACTTCAATTTAGCTTGTTAATGCTGTATACTTATCTATGGTAATTAATAAAATATTATTCCTTCTTTCAGATTGCGTAATAATTATCATTACACATAACTATTTCTAGCCCTAATGTGCACTTCAAATAAAGAGCATAACATGCATATTTTACTGTTTGAATTTCTTTAAGGAAATACGACCAGCTCAGCAGCAAATACACTCAAAGACACGTGTGGAAATAATGTTGTGAGTGAAAAGACCTGCAAAAGGTGGTTTTCATGTTTCGAAAAAGATGAATTCGGTCTGAAAGACGAACCGAGAGCAGGATGCTCAAGAAAACTCAAATCTGAGCAGTTGCAATTTGCCATTGACGAAAATCCCACTTGCATAGTTAGAGAACTGAGCAAAACCTTTCACGTAAGTTGCCATACGATCATATATAGGAAAATGAAAAAACTTGGCTGGGAAGGTTTCCAAGCGTGGCAAATGAGTCCCCTCCTCCACACGACTTGCCAGAAATCAACAAGTAACAGTGTGTGATCTATTGTGTTTCACTGCGTTCTCGTGAACTTCAGGCATCTTTTCAGACCGAATCATAACTGACGACGAGAAGTAGATTCCTTACAACAATGTTAAGCGCAAAGGACAGTGGCTGAGTTGTGGTTCAAAGCCAATTTCACAACTGTGAAGCGGACTGCACCCGAAAAAATTCTTTTGTGTGTATGGTGCTATTTGAAGGGAATCGTTTATTGTGAACTAATAAGTGACAGTCAACCAATAACCTCCCAAGTTTAATGCCAGCAGCTAACTCGCTTAAAAGCGGTTAACGGCAAGAAAAACGGCCGTCTTTGGTTAATCGAAAAGGAGTGATTCTGCACCATGACAATGCCAAACCCCACACTTCAAGAGCAACCAAAAATTTCGTTGAAGAAATTGACTGAGAAGTTATGCATCACCCACCATATTCTTCCGATCTTTTCTTGCACCAATTGATTTTCATCTTTTCAGGAGCTTGCAGAATCATTTAATGCGACAAAGGCCTACTTCAATAGAAGAAGTCGAAATGAATCAAGTTGTTTTTTTGAGTCCAAGCTGGCTTAATTCTCTGAAGAAGGAATGAGAAAGCTTTTGGCAAGATGAGAAGATGTAATGAATAAAAATGGTGACTATGTTGAACACTAAGTAAATGTCTTTGTGACAAAAATTCACCTTTAATTCTAATTTAAAATATGGACAGAACTTTCGTTGCAACCTGAGAGAAGAATATGTTTGGAATCTCTAAACTGAAGTTTTTTACAATTTTTATCATATTTTGTCACTGGAATCAATGTTAAGACCTATTTATGAGGTATTTTCCGACTGCATTTTAAAATGGCACTGTTAAATCAAAATCTTCATAATCCTCTTTTTAGCCATCAGTCGTTACAATGCAGCTGACTGCTTGGATGAAGTTGGATTTGAAAATCATTAAAACATTTTCTGTTGTTCTAATTTTATTAATAATTGTGAATCAGTTTCTTAAAGAACTTAACCATAATGCGTGAAATAACCCTACTTTCTGTAATAGGATATTAATGAACTAATAATTTGTTATAAATTATTGTAATTGTTAGCGGTATTCAAATGTATTACCGATGGCTCGACTAAAAAATAATAGGAAAATCGATCTTTACGTCATTTAAACCGATATTTTATAAAGAAAATAATACACCTTTGCCATTATTTGTGAAAAAGATTTATTCTTACGTACTTTATGAAATTTTTAAAGATAAAATAATTTTTTCAGGTCGATGACAGAACAGAATTCAATGAACAAAATATTTTGGTAAAGAAATATATTCTAGGGAAAAAAGAAGTAGGGAAATATATTAGTATTTAAATAAATAACAATTAAAATTATTATGTTTATGCTTTGAGGTTTTAATTAGGTCAGATATTTCTTGCACCTTTACATTAGTGACTATTGACGGCCTCCTTCTTGTATTTGTATCTCATCAATGTATCGCCATTGATCAATGTAGCTTCAAGTATTTTAATATAAATTGATGTTATTCCAATCAGCACAATGTTTACAGAATCTTTTAATCTCTGTATTAAAGAAATTCGAATACTCAGTTAATATCCTGATTCTAATAAAACATGGGGAGTCTTTCTGTAATTATATACTTACTATATGAATAAAATAGTATTGTTACTCTGATGACACGCGTTTCTAAATCTTTTTGGTTGTGATTTATGCGCTTCTGGTAATAAACGGTATCATTTATTACAGAGATGAAATAAAATGACCAGCACAAAGCGTTGGAAATTAATCTCTGTTTAATGATAAATCAACTATTGTTATGTTTTAAGTAGCAGTATTCATTTCTCAAAGCAAGCAAAAGTCCGTTGTATCTATTGGAATTATCATGCTTTGTTAAAATGGATAAAAGCACAGTATTTATTTAAACCTGGTGGAATAAACCTTTTCATTAATTTAAAGCATTTATATTAGACAATACAACGAGTTAGTTGCCAAAATAAGCATAAAATTACGAATAAAAATTAAATGCTTTCTCTTGACAAAAATATTACTTTATTTCATGTTTTCTTCCCATTATTGAAGTAACGATTGACTCCGAAATTGTCTGTAGCCACTATTAGAAATTACGATACGCAGTATATATTTCGATTTGAACCGGAATAAGTCTTTGCTATAGCTTTACGTTGGAATACTTCACAAAGATGGAATCAAATAAATATAATTTTATGCAATTCGTGTTTTGACACCTATATCTGCTCCGTTCAAGTCGACATCTAAAAATTCTCCCTTTTTTATCAATCGTCATTTGGCTTCTGGCAGAAACCAATCTTAACTCCCTCTGTGCTGAATTAAAATTTGAATTCCTGTTTTTCCTCCCCTTGCTCACTACAAAACGCTCAAGATCTTCAATCACCTTGCTATGTTATGGTTTATGGAAGGCCGTTGTGGCCCCTTAGCCTTTAGAATGATCTTTGCCTTGTAACTGGATATCTTTTAACCTAGCTTCATTGAGCCCTCACTTCTAATTTTGTCAAAACTTTAGGTTACGTACATTTAGTTGGGAAGCCATACGTACCAAAAATGGATATTAGATGATGTAATTATAGGGGGGAGGGGGGGGGGAGTCCTTTTTAATTCCCTCCACACATTTTCGTTATCTATCGTAAATTCCATGATATCATGACAATTGCATAAATTGCTTCTGATTTTTTGAGCAATAACTCCCGTAAATTAACCTGCTATTCAACACACCACATCATTTTAATGCAACTATAGGGTATACAAGTGGACGAAAAGGGAGTATTTTGGATTGATTTGTTTTGTTGAACTCAGTCACAAAAATAACTTTTGCTTATACAAATTTTAACCATTTTAAACCGCCTGCACAGGGAAGAAAACAGACAAGTCGATTAAAGTATCAAACAAGACAAATTCTTCTTTTCACTCATGGTTCCTCCAAGTCATTAAAATTTAAGAATTTCTTAAAAACAATAGGCCAAAACCTGTAGAGACTCCTAAGCAACGTCCCTATTCTTGTTTTCATATATTTTGTTCTCTTTTATGGAGAAATAGAAAAAAAGTCTTTTTTGGGAATATGCAAAAGGTTGAAGACGGAATGTCCTTGATGTAAGATATCATATGAATAAATGCGCTTCTTTTATGCACTTTTCCCATAAATTAGATTATCTTTTGACATTGTCGGTATTTCATCCTAAAAATAAAACTATGATAGGAGTTCCAAGTAAAAAATTGAATGATGTCGAAAAGGGACTAAAAAGTGAATTTTTACTGAAGCAATTGCAAGCTGAATTGTTTCTTTGGATTGCTGTTGATTCATAGTAGCAAAATCTAAGAATGTGTATTCTCCGTATTTTGCTTCAAAGCAGAAAATTTGAAATAGAGCCCTAGGATATAATATTTAATCGCTCAAGGGAGAAATATTAAAAGTAATGACAAAACGTGCGGAATTCCTCTATAAATGGCATGATTCAATTTCAACAGCTTCAGTTAAAGAATCATTCGAGTATTTTTACTTAACATTAGCCTTATAATAAATGATGGGTTTATGTCCAGGATATAGACACGTTAGAACTTATCTTGTGTGAAGTCTGTTTCGTGAACTCTGCTATGGAAAAATCATGTAAACCGATTACGATCATGCTAGTGTTTTTGTTGAAGAAGAAAAAGGTGGAACTGGGATGGCAAGACCAACCATTGCAATTAAACAACCATTCGATAAGCTCTCTACATTGTGGATAAGAATTTGACAAGTAATACAGAAGCCGAATTATGATATTTGAATTTTGGGACACGAAACAATGAACCGTCCATGGAACGAATAATGTAAAACCCGAGTCTGAAAACTAAATGAATCAACTCCTTTGACGCTCTCCTTTATTCCATTTAGAATTTTGTTTATCCGCTCTCAGTTGCTTTTTCGTAATGAAAAATTATTTAACTATTTTTCATCTCTGTTGAGTGAAATAAACTAATACTTTGTATATTTTCTAATAATTCTCATATTTTGCATTATTTCCTAGGATATAATTTTATTCGATTTGGGACATCTTTTATTACTTACTTTGCTGTCCATTATCATATATATCATCTCGCATACTACTCAGTTACTCTTTATATGCTAACCCCAGGCTTGCATCCTTTTATTGTTCTACATGCATTCTCCATATTTTCATATGCTTCATGGCTTTTTAATTTCTCATAATATAAAACACTTTTCTGTAATTTGCTTTGTGTTTACGATTTCGCCCTGGTAACTGCTACAAAAGATCTCAATGCATAACAAGAACATTTGTTTCTTTTATACAATATGATATTAAAGAATGTTGGCAATATAGTAAATTAGATTCTAGCGAACAAAAACTCAATTCGTATTGGTTAAAATTGGGCTCTTAAAATATCAACATATTTTATGACCGTAAATGGCGGATAGCGGGAGAGTTTCTCCTTCAATTTTGACAGGTCAGAATTTCTCTATAGTTTTTTTCTCACATATAATCGCACTGATGCCCATCAGAACGAATCCAAGATGTATTTCCTTCTGTAAACGACTTCAAGGGGAGGAATTTTCCAATATTACACTCCATTCCACTTCACGAACTGACCAAATAATATATGATTGCACATTTATTTCGTAGTTAAAAACGGTGTTTTTCAGCATAAATTTATTTGAAATCAGAGATATATTTATCCAATGTCCTAGGTATGCATGTAATTCTTGCTTTGCATACTAAATTAGCCAAAAATTGTTTATATATTTGTTTTTTTTCTTTTTTGTAACATGTTTCCTCTTTCAGTTGGCATTCTTCCAACTGCATTAGCTAATTTTAGCAGACAGGAAACGGTATTTTTCAAATAACTAAAATAATTCAAAACAAAGAGAAATTTAGACAACTATAAGCATATAATACATCATTAATATTACTGATAACAAGATTGGGTATGACTTCTGTTTTTGAACGAATACCTATTAATCATAAATAACCCATTAGCCCTAAACATTAAAATTTCAGAAGGCGAGAAAACAAGTTTGGTTAGTAAATGACTCTTTTTATATTCACTTCCAACTTCTCATGTAATTAATTTGATTTCCTAGTTCCTATCTTACTCTGTTTATTTGTAAACTTTATTCCATTGTTTAATAGAAGTTTAAGACTCCACACACTCATTTATTTGGCTTAATACAACTAAGATTACTTGTTTTTGTTGAATTGTGGCATCATAGAAGGTAATAAAAGAAATATATGGCTTTAGAAACAAAGTTGCAATAATTGAAAAGTAACATTAAAGATCATCTTACTAAGTGGGATAAAATTAGCAGTAGGAGGCTCAGATCTATTAATGGCAATTTTAATTTAGATGTAAATCTAATACCGCTAATAAAGTTGCATTACTTAATTAAAAATCCCTAAACAAATTGAAAAATGGAGGTTGTGTCTAAGTTGTTGATGGTCTGCTTTCTAGTAAACAGACGCATGATCAACGCTGGATTATTAAATGACTTCTCACTTACAAACGACTTGTTGAAATGCAAATATAACTCTTGTCAGATAATACTGGGAACTCTGATTAAAAAGAGGATATTCATATAGAAGAAATAAACCAATGCGCTCCAAGTTAAAAAGTTTGAATATGGTTATATGAAGTGCTGTCGGGGATAGCAATGACCGAGGTCGCCAATTTAGAGACGACCAAATTATAGAAACTAATGAACCAGATCTTGATTATAGAAGTTAAAAATAGAGTTAACAGCAAACAACAGCAACAACCGTTTTAAAGAATAACACCGAGAGCTGACTAGGCCAAAATGTATTGAGAGAATCACGATGTGGATTAGAGAGAGTAAGCGAGAGATGAGTGAGAGAGGAGGAAAGCGTACGAGGAGATAATTGACGAATGTGTGTCTGTGTGTGTAGGTGTGAGTGGAAATACAAAGATAGTTTGTATGAGTCCCTTGGACAAGGACGATAGTGAGTGTAAGTGCAGGTGTACTTTTTAAAAGAAACGAGGCAATTACTAAAAGGAGGGAATTGATAAGCGCCTGTAAATATGACAGATAGGGATTTTGGGTCACGGGAACCCAAAGACATCACTACGGTTACGTGGATGAAGAAGGAAGTATTTGCATAGAGAATGCGAATAAAGAAAAATTTTGGAAAATGCATAGAGAGTTATCCTCCACAGTCTAATATAAGTGGTGGGTCCACCTTCTGAGGTGCAAATACAAATACATTCAAATTAAATTCCTATGACTTTTTGTAGCGATTCACCTCCGTCTGCTATCTGTTTTCCTCACAGTCCTATTGATGTTCGCAGGTGACGGTATTGCAGATTCAAGTCACTTGAATTAAATGGTTTCCGACTCTCTCTCTGAACAGAAAATGATATGATTTCCCACGACATAGCAGCAAAGATTTTATTTATCAGTTTAAAAGAGAGGAAGAATTCATACCTCGAAATAAGAAAAAATGAGAAATGGAATAATTAAAGAATTAAAGTGTTCTTTCTAACCTAAATTCTATATGTCCAATTATATCTGAATATCAAAATATCCATAACACCTCTTTGGCGAAACGTATCAAATGCATTTTTTTCCAGAGTTTTATTTATACTTCTATATAAACACATTTTAGTCTTATCGCTGAAATTTTGTGAATAGTAAATTTTCTTTTTCTCCGTTCTAACTGAACACATTTGGCAAAACTGTTATCTGTTTTATCTCATTTCAATGTATCGCAAATCCAATTATTCCAAATTTAAACTCTGTCCAACTCTTTTTATTGTTAGTTTTATCAGGCAATATTGTGTCCGCCCCCAAATGACCCTTTTCCAAATAAAACAACCTGCCTAGGGATTTTTGCCTTATTCTGTTGTAAACAAAGGCTGAAAAGTTGTCTATAATTGACCCCTTTATCAAGTTAAGCTAATGCTGGGAATCATATTATTAATTATTTACGGTATTTGTTCTAAAATCTCTTGGGAAATTTAATTTCTTTGAATTTTATATTTTGTATTTTGTCTGAGATCAAGGCATTATTTAACGTAAAACAAGATAAACACTAGAAATTTAGCAACCTCAGGGGCTTTGCTGAACCTTTGTCGCCAACATAATAAAGTATTCAATGAATCACTGGAATCCTATCTTTGAAAGTCTGATGCAGCTCTATACTTTACTAAGGTGGAAACCTCCAGTTTCATTAAAGGAAGCATTGACTGCACCTGACTTGGGTAGAAGGTAGGTTTTTTGCAATTACCCAAGTGATAAATCTGTGTTCCACCAGACTTACTCAGTGTGGTTAGTCATTCACAACACTGGATATTAATTGGTGAGCAGCGATCTCTTAACCTCTTGGAGACATGCATGTTGACCACTGTGCCACTGGCAAGATAAAATTTCGGACACGGATTCAGACTTTCAGCGAGCTTATCCAGTGGGTCTCAACCTCTTATTTACACTTTTGATAAGATTAAATTGATTAAAACAATGTCTGAAACGAAAAGTGATTGTGAATTTCGTTTTACAATAGATCATTTCTTGCATTTCAAAAAATTAATATTTCCCAAACTCTGATTAGTTTATCTTCCACAGCCAAATAATCGTAGTGGACCCTGCTTTACTTTAGGCAGTGAGCACTGTTTCACATAACATCAGGTCAAAACCTGCAGATGTTTACACAAAGCCCAAGGCCATTTTTGTGCATGACCTAGATCTAGATGGCCGCCAACCTGATTAATTTAAATAAGTACAAGGTCTATAGAATGGAAGGTCTTCAATTGAAAATTCCTCAGAATGCTTTCCGTCTACTGAATGTTGAAAACGGCTTTTACTTAATGGCTTCGGAATTCGCTATCATGCTTGGTTATTTTCTAAACGCCCGTCGTTTCACTTATTGCGTCGATATACATGATTTTGATGTGAGGTTTTATGCACAATAATTCCGAGAGTTTTCCAAAGCATCCATTGTTTATAAGATATCATTATAGAGTCCTTGCGTTATTTGAATGGAATTTATAATTCTTGCAGGTGGACTTATTAGTACGGTGGAGCGCTCTTTTCTTGATATATAGGCTTATAAATAATACTGTTAACGAAATTGTAAGACATCATTTCCTCGAAGAGACTTTTCATTCGCATTTGTATTGCATACATTTTGTTTACTGGATACATGTGTATATATACATATTTTGTCAGTAATTCATGACACTTTGGTCTGGGTCAAACGCAGCGATCATGCATTATCAAATATGTACATCATGATAGTGTCAAGTGCTGTATAAGGAGTCTTAAAATATCAAATGAACTCACCCGGAGCCTCCAATGGAGCCTTTAGCACTCACACAACGTAGACGTTTTCTCATTAATTAAAGAAATCAATTTAAGTTGCAGCAAGTTATAAATTTAGAATTAATCCATTTGAAGCAGTATTTAAATTCAAAAAGAAAATACCTCTTATTTTTCATTTGCGTCTATGTAAACGTTATAGACTTTACATAAAAATGTCGATGTCTACGAAGACACGTTAACATCCACGTGTAATTTTTATCCTTTATTCGCGTGATCAAAAGCCGTCGTGCGAAGAATCGTTAGTAATTTCCCGTGGTAGCAGACACGGCTCACAGAAGTATTCTGCGTTTAACCCCCAAAGTTAACCCAAAATGGCTAAATTCGCACCTAACGATATTAAAATAGCCTCCATTCGGGCCTACTATGATGACAAAACCACCACGATGACTACTGAAATGGCTAATTTGCTGAAATATGAAAGCCAACACTTTCGATGTAAAGTGCAAATTGAATTGCCAGAAAGCGTTGCAGATCGGCACTGGAGTATAGGACTTGTTCAAGCTTGCGATCGAATGTATTTGGAGAACCGTTATGGTGAGAGTGGTAGTTCATTCTGGGAGTTCCATCCTCTTAAAAGTGGTCGACATAAGATGGTTAATGATAGTGATGGTCGACAATATCCATTCTACAGCTTAACGAGCAGCAAATTTGAGCTTCGTCGAGGTGCAGTACCAGAAAGTTTGGTTGCTCTATCATATGAAGACCACTTTTATCCTACCGTGGCTTGGGAATTACCTTATAGTGGAGCTGCAAAGTTAACTGATGTCATAAGAAAACAGGATTTTTGGGTTTGGCTTATAGCTATCAAGCGGGCTAGTTTAAAAATTTCTTCAATGGATTCATTCAATGCTAAGCATGATGAAGTTTATATTCTTAAGACTATGCGTTGGCGTTACAATCTCCATATGACTTTTGATCTAAACCAGCCAATAGGAAGACGCCTTCAGGAAGTTTATGATAAGCAAGAGGAGCAGCCAGAAATTCTAGAGACTAACAAGCCAATACCTTTATCCGCTTTGAGTCCTCCACATTGTAATGCTGCTCAATCTCTCATCTGGTATCCGAATAATAATGAAAGACCCAGACTCTTAGTGCCACCGAAACAAATTGTTGTTCCATGGGATTCATGGACAAATGATATGGCTCCAGGAAGAAATGTCGTGCTGAAGAAATCTGATCAGTGTAAAATTGTTGGAGAATGGAGTAATGACATAGAAATTGGTGTGGACATAAACACGATGACAGGACTTGCTAATAGTCGAGTCTGGGAAATGGCAGATAGTCCAAGTACTTCACATCATCATATGTTGGGTCGAACACGCAGTTAGAGGATAATCGAATGGCCCTTGGTAATTTTGATAAGCAGACAAAATCAGAAAAGAAGTACAATTTCTCCAACTCTATAAGCAGCCCATGAATTCCATAAAATTTAACTTCTTTCCAATTTATTCATTTAATTGGCTCGCGTAAACCTTCCTTATTTGTCATATTTATTTGAAATCTATAAGAATTCTATGCAGAGCTAACATTTCATATCCTACTGTCTTTCATTTAAATTCCCTCAGATTTTTCTTTATGAGTTGAATCTTATTTTCACAATTAAATGATCTGTTTTGTCTACCTATTCTTAAATATGAATATAAGTTTATCTTATTATAAAACGTTCCGTGCAAACTTTATTCCGCTAAGTGAATATCTTACTAAAATATAAATTCAGTAATATCTCACTGGTACGTCGATATTGGATGATAAAATTTGGACCCCGCAAAACATTTTTGAAATATCATTAACTTGATAATTAATTCCTCATCCAAATGAATAGAGGTATCATCGGACCCTTCTTGTCTTTCACCTGGTTGTTATTCTCGAATCAAGTTGATGAATTTCTGAAAATTTATTTAAAGTTTACTATTTTGATCGTTTGAAAGTCAAATGGCACTTTGATCAAGAATAACGATAATTCAAGGCAGATAGTAATCATCGACTGAATGCGGCAAATTGTAGTTTACATGATTTGTAATATAGGGTTACCAAAACGCCTTGATGATGGACTACTCTGCACCGGTTAGTAAGATATAGCGCAGTTGAAAACGTTGATTATATCATTTCTTCATTTTATGTTTTACAATAATAAATTTTTAGTAATTTATAAGTTAGTATACGCTGCACTGCAGTGACACATAGCTGTTAAGCCTAAAGAGCAGAGACGGGAATTTGATTTGGAATTTAACTATATTCAAATTAGAGAATAAGTGTTTGGTTCTTTCTCATAATTTTCGTGTATTTGTTATGGTTAATTATCACTATCCCTTGGAGTTGAGTATATTCCTCTAGGGCTTTTTTGAGAACAAATTATATTATAGTTTAGGCCCGTTGGGAATTAGCAATGTTACTCTGTGAGGTGATGGTTTAATCGTTCTTATCTTTTATAAAATTAAAAATAGTCGGATTAGGGCATTTAAAAGAGCTGAAAATAATTTCTATTAGTACTCACTACTCAAATACGGACGTATTGGATTTTGAGCTTATCTTATTTGACAAATTTTATGGACTCTTTGTTTTAGTTTTCCGGAGGCGCATGCCTGTAAATATTTCCTACGTGAAACAATTTATATTAATATTGCTCCTTAATTTACGTAAAGGAGCGAAGGAGAAGTTTCGAAATCCCTTGGGGCTTAAACGCCCAATATGGAGCTCTAGTATTTGCGGGGAATGACCTGAATGACTGAATACACTGGGTAAATTCTCATCTTCTTTAGAGTACACGTTTATCCCACTCAGCAGGGGAAATACTCTTTGCCGCCCGTGTTCTTACGTCTTTGGCTCTTTATTTATTTCAAACAACTATAAAATCACCATTATTTCCCCTTAATAGAAAACATTCCATTAACCTCTTACATATCTCATCCAATCCCTTCCCTTCTCTCCTCCTGTAGCTTCTGGCTCTTCTCAACAATCCCTGCTTTCTATCCGTATTCTTATGTAGTGAAAATCGTTATTAGATTGAAGGTTGACAGCTTAGACGGATTCTACACTCCAGGCACTAACAACTTCCAGTTTGTTTCTCGCCTTCTATATTATATTTTTAAGGAGAGACACATTTTAGTTATTTAAGTCTTCCCCGAAAAATTTTATGAACTTTACATTTTTAAAAAAATACGTTGGGCGACTGGTTTATACAGTTGTGTACTCGAATAAACTAACTTAGGTATATAGAATCACTTCCTTATGACTAACACATCTGTCAGAACTGACACAACTCACTAATGTTATCTTTAAAATGGCAGTCGTGATCGGAGAAGAATAGTAATCGTATACCCTGTTGCTATAGATTTTTGAGTAACTTAGCACGGTTAGACAACTTTAAATGTTCCGGATATGTGAATAAATACACCTACGTACATAGTTACGTTCGCGAAAATAACTTTCTTGTTTGGTAGATGTATTGCATTCCTTAAAATCAGAAAGTTCTCGTCTCGACTACCTCTCCTATCCTTTAATAAAACAAACACTTTATTCTGTTTATGAGCAAATTGTAGGAACTTATTCTTACATTAATATCATCCAGTGATTCATAAAATAATATCGAGATTAAACAATGTAAAATTTTTAGGTAGTCTGAGTAAAATAGTGTTCTATTAAGGAAAAAGCACAATGTGATAGCATTCAAGTTGCTGCACGCAAATGTCCAGAAAGAGGGGGAAGCATAGCTAGAGCTGAAGTTTCATGATGGTTGCAACTCATGAGCCGCTTTTTGTCCAAATCTGCTGAACGTTGGATACTAGAGTAATAATGCTGCCGTTCTGGCTGACTGGTGATATTGTGGGGATAATCTGCACTATTTTATCACTGCAGTCCCCTATCTTGAGAGATTCTGAGAGAATATATAAACAGATAGAACTTGTTATATTTATGAGAGATAAGATATCTATGACAATAACCGCTATACCAGTCCATCCACTTCGTTCTGCTTACAATCAACTAATTAGAATTTGGAATTAGGGATAAAGGTTGATAAACACAGAGAAAACACCTTGAGCGCCAGAAGTGCGGTGTCTGCAGCTTCTCCTTATAAGGATAAGCAAAGCTTGTGTCTATTTCATTTTTAATTCTCCCCTTATTAGTTTGAGCTGTTGTAGTTTGTGCAAAGTTGGATGACCTAAATACGGAATTCAAGGGGCGTATAACCCTCTAAACACAGTTCGCTTATGAATGCACCGTTAAATCAAATACAAAGAAATAAGAAGAGTGATGGTTGGTTTTCTACAGTCAAGGAATTTCCAGAAGCTGCAACAGGCTACATCCTCACGGCAACTCAATTATTTTACGAGAGTAGGAAGAAATGGCAACCGTCCAGTTAAATAAAAGGAAATAATTTGTATCTGACCTGTGGGCCATTTCATTAGTATTCAGATATGTTTGAACGCATTACCGGTTTTAGGACTAAGGGCTGCTTACAGTTATCGAGGTTAAATAAATGACTCGGTTTATTTTTTTCAGAATCCTAACGGATTTGTTTAGATTAGGTGGCGGTCAGACAGACGGATTTTAAAAATTAATTTGACGATCAAAGTAGACTTGACTGATCATACGGCTTCCAGCTGTGTTCGTTGTCGGGGAGGACTTCGACTTACTAATACCAGCGGAAATGAGTTGAGTCGCTAACTGACTATAAACTATTTTAGCCCCAAAACAAGGTGGCAGAGGCTAAGATTAGGTTGCAAAAGTCTGCATAGGTAGAAAAGGAATATTGCGGTTAAAGGAAGGTAGAAAACCGGACCAATGACTTACAGTAAGCAAACAGACACATACGGTTATAAAGACGTTGATACCAAATTAAAGCCGGATCAGGTCACACAAATAGTAGTTGGGGCGAAAACACCAAATTTGGGTAGTATAAATTGCATATCAAGCACTCGGATAAAGAGAAGAGAGAACATATCCATGGACTGGAAAAAAGTTAAGATTAATAAACACCAATAAATTATATCAATAAGTATCTTGTTAATGTTAATCTCCAAGCAAATCTCAAAATATGTGAGAAAATCTAAGCCATTAATGGATTGAAGAGGCATGAGCATACATCGACCAGAAGAATACGAATTGATACTAAATTCTTACATTTCCCCAACTTTGTTAAAGGAAAATTAGTACTCCCATCTTGGAAATATATTCTCTATGATACACGAAGAAAGGTCGCTTTTTGCTTGCGATTTTGGCAATTGATAGAACGAAATAACGCATTCCTTTGCTAATCTTCCACTGTCTCATCCAAGTTGATGGCAGCATCTTATCGGCGGAAATAGCCCAGAGCCACTGCCCATTCGAAGATATCTCCAAATGTCTATTAGTATTCTTTCCAATTCCCAATTTATATTTCGCAATACCCTGTCCTCGATTTTCTCCTTAGCTAATAATTAATCTCGAACATTGACTGGTTAATGAAATATACGATACACGCTATACAGTGGATATGGGTAATAAGATCGATTTCTATAATGCATGACTTTACCTCTTGGAGCCCAAACATTCAATATAAGAGAGGAGTATTAATCAAACGTCGAAATTTGAATTGGTTTACTAAATTGGAATATCGATATTATTTAAAAAGTCATGTCACGATGCAGCTGAATAGCTGGATTTGTGATTTGCCAAATTACTTTTGCATGGATATTTATAAACACAGTATGCATAGAATAAAAATGCACTAACAAGGAAATTACTCTGTCTTTTAACTGTAAATCAATAACATATTTAGCCAAGTTTTTTTAATACGTTTCTGTAAAGGTCATTCTTATGGTGGGGTTATTCTAATAGATAAGTGAACAGGATTTATTTATTTAATGAGAAGAAAATGGTCTCTGAATGATCTAGCAATTAATTAACTATTTCCCCCATAATGCCTGGCTCCAAAGAATCATTCCATTTATGAGACGGAATGAGGCAGACTGCTAACCAATCAGATACGCGCATGCAGACACAAATATGACCTCCCAATTGGGAGCCAATAATTATCGGAAGCTCAGTAGTGGTTAAACTAAACAAAAAATGAAAAGATGCCTTAGGAAAGGTATAGCAATGTCGAAGGGGAGTTGCGACTTGAATAAGATAGCTAAAGTTTAAGGGCCTCTCCGTGAGGTGTTTGGAGCAACAACGATTAAAACGAAGTCAGAATAACGTTAAAAATTTACGTAAGTGAGTTTCATTGATTCTTTAGCATATCTAATGATGAAAAACAATAAAGTTGGTTGAGAATCGAAATCTGTCGCTATTCACAAATTGAGAAATATTTTCATTTGAAACAGTTGCAATGCTCCTCTCACACTGCTGTCAAAGTCGCAAGCAAAAAGCGACCTTCTTCGTGTATCATAGAGAATATATTTCCAAGATGGGAGTACTAATTTTCCTTTAACAAAGTTGGGGAAATGTAAGAATTTAGTATCAATTCGTATTCTTCTGGTCGATGTATGCTCATGCCTCTTCAATCCATTAATGGCTTAGATTTTCTCACATATTTTGAGATTTGCTTGGAGATTAACATTAACAAGATACTTATTGATATAATTTATTGGTGTTTATTAATCTTAACTTTTTTCCAGTCCATGGATATGTTCTCTCTTCTCTTTATCCGAGTGCTTGATATGCAATTTATACTACCCAAATTTGGTGTTTTCGCCCCAACTACTATTTGTGTGACCTGATCCGGCTTTAATTTGGTATCAACGTCTTTATAACCGTATGTGTCTGTTTGCTTACTGTAAGTCATTGGTCCGGTTTTCTACCTTCCTTTAACCGCAATATTCCTTTTCTACCTATGCAGACTTTTGCAACCTAATCTTAGCCTCTGCCACCTTGTTTTGGGGCTAAAATAGTTTATAGTCAGTTAGCGACTCAACTCATTTCCGCTGGTATTAGTAAGTCGAAGTCCTCCCCGACAACGAACACAGCTGGAAGCCGTATGATCAGTCAAGTCTACTTTGATCGTCAAATTAATTTTTAAAATCCGTCTGTCTGACCGCCACCTAATCTAAACAAATCCGTTAGGATTCTGAAAAAAATAAACCGAGTCATTTATTTAACCTCGATAACTGTAAGCAGCCCTTAGTCCTAAAACCGGTAATGCGTTCAAACATATCTGAATACTAATGAAATGGCCCACAGGTCAGATACAAATTATTTCCTTTTATTTAACTGGACGGTTGCCATTTCTTCCTACTCTCGTAAAATAATTGAGTTGCCGTGAGGATGTAGCCTGTTGCAGCTTCTGGAAATTCCTTGACTGTAGAAAACCAACCATCACTCTTCTTATTTCTTTGTATTTGATTTAACGGTGCATTCATAAGCAAATTGTGGGATCGGTTGAAATGTGGTACCTCCAAGACGATTTTTTAAATCATTTATGGTAAGTTATTAGTACTTTCTGCCTTCTTTTGATATTGAAGGTTGAATCACTGTCAGTAGGAGCTCTGTTAATTCATTCTATCTAGAGTAAAGTGCTTATTTGAAACTACTCGTCAATTCCAAAACCTCGAGCGAGTTAAATATTACACAATTCGAGGCAAAGTATGCAACCTGTGGCTCTAAACCATGCATAACTAACCACATGGGTTTAACAAACTAAATTAAACTTTACTAATTTACTTAAACAATCAGCTCTTGTCTGAAACCACATTGAAACAGAAATCACTTTTATTTATAACTAATTTAGAAAAACATCACAACCCTATTTACTTCCATTATCGTTTCCGTCTCTCTGCCATATTATTAATTCTTTGGCGCATGCGTTGTTTGAGGATAGCCTGCCTGTCCGCAATAATGTCTTCTTCATCGTCTCCGCTGTTCATTTTCCCGAACTTTGGAGCAGTCTGACAGGGATGTCCGGTGTGAGGTGGTCGATGTTGGGGACAGAAGCTGACCCGGCAGTAGGAGCATTGACCACCCGATGTGGCTGAAATAATATGAGTACAATTTGGAACAGCACAGACACGCTGAGCAGCGTGAAGCATCCCGTTAACATCGTTTGGATGAACTTCTTTCAATTGGGCTTCAATTAAATTCTGGCGCTTTAATGCGGCGGCAAGATTCGCATCGACCTGAAATTTACAGTAATTAAACACGTTACTTATATTTCATAAGTAGTTTAAAAATACAATAACGAATGCTCACCATTTTCATATAGCAATAGGGAAATATATTGACTAATTATATAATTAGTCAATATAATAGACTAAAATATATATATATATATATATATAGACTAATATAATTTTTAAAATGTCAAGCGATTTAGGCATTAATTATACAATTGTATATAACATTCCCACTAATTGATGTCGAGAGACGCTCTTCTTAAATAGAGTACTATCATAGAATGGGTGACTATAGTTGCGGAAATTCAATATGGAGAATTCATACTTATTTAGTTCACAATTTTGAACTTCAAAGTGCAGTTATCAACCAAAACTACAAGTTCAAGTCGGGATAGTTGCTTATTGAAATATTTATTAACGAAAATTTATTGTGGAGTCGTCTAATATTTGAAACTCGTTATTTATGATAAGTTAGTTTTTGGGTTCCGAATGAAAACATTATCAGCATTTGGTGGCTTTCTCTAAAGATGTCAGGTGGCTTAGGGAAGCTTATTTAAAAGTGAAAGAACTCACATAACTCCTCCTTTTTCATAAAAAAATTTGATTTAGTCAGTTCATTCTTTTTCATATTGTTTTATCTACCATTTCCAGGACTTGCATTACTGCACAAAACACGCTAAATTTACACTTCAAAATATGAAATTGAAATCCAGAATGCGTTGATATAATATCAATTGTCTACCCTTTTAATGATAAAGCATAATGTTATGGTTCATCACATTGTTAAAATAATAGTTCAATTGTGTGAACTGAACATGAATATCTTTTATGATATTTGTTGAGTAAAGAGAAGGTCTTCAAACTTTCCTAAAAGTGTTGTAACATTATGTTTCTTCTTCCTTATGGTTTTGAGCAGGTATTGAGAAAAAATGTTCATATTTAGTTAATATATATAGAAGTAGAATTGTATAAAACAGTAACATTCGTTAATGCTATGCCAGGTCTCTTCACTTGGTGTACTCGAATACTTGGGGGAAGGAAGTAGAATGAGTAATGGTATCTAAACGTTTAGGCCAACGATGAATCATAATACGATTAGCGAACTCGCACTCGCTAGCACAGCGTTCTTGAGACTGTGTAGCGTGCCAGAGCACATTCACACACACGCACACTCAACCATGTGAAAGCAGAAATTGACAGAGATACAAACACACAGAAGCAACCTCTCCATATTGATTTGGAGAAGAATACAGCACACAGCCTGTGCACTGGACTGGGTTTTAAGAAAACGCGATCAAATTAAAAGTAACAGGAACTAAAAAATACGAAATTGCAAATATTATACATTTTTTTCGCATGAAAAATCTGGTTTTTATATATTTAAAGTTTAGAAATTCCCTTATTTAAAGAGACAAGAAAGTGATGGATGAAACGGAACGTAGAGTCGGTAGTGCACATACATTGATTTAAACTCTGTGCATTCCAATTGTTAGTCGATGTTTCTATCGATTGACCAAAAAAGAGAGCGAAATCTATAAATTCCTTTATCATACCTCAGTAGGGCCTCTTTGGCATTACCCGAGTTCCATTCGCCCAGTACCGCCGCTTTTCCTTTCCCTTTCGGTTCCCGATTCTTTCTCCTAACCCATTCTCATTCCCTCTCTCATCCACATTCAGGTGTGCAGTGCAAAAGTGATTCACTTAATTCTTACTCCTCTCCTGTTGGCCTTTAGGAAGATAATTAGTTTCGTAAGGGGATTCCTAAGCCGAATTTGCCGAGCTCTGAAAGGATCTTTTCTATCAAGATCAGTCTTTCACGAAACCAGTCTGTTAAGACTGGAAATTCCTACATTACCAAATCCTCCTTCTCAGGCTCCAGAACAAATTCGAATGCAGAAAAGACCGAGATACTCGGATAAATATTGCAAACGCAGGAAACTTCAGTGGCATCAGGTGTTTTATTTCTGAATATTCTAAACTTTATCGAGGGAACAAGCTACTAGAATATCTAAGGTCTAGTGTATAGCTGCATTTATTCAAATTAAGAATCTATTCACATCTACTTCGAATCCATTTTCGAGTAGTATTTCAAAGAATCTTTGACTTGTAAGGAAATTAGAAGAATAACTTTAATGAATAGACGAAAATTGAAAAAAAGGCAATCATATATTCATAATGAAAGGGAGGAAATACGATAAAAATAAGACAGACTTATTCAACAATACAAGAATTTTTTATTTGCATGAATTAATAAACAAAATTAAAAATGATCAGAAATGCTAACAAGAACAAGTTTTGCAGTAGGACTGACCTCCCTTACTTTTAAACAACCTCTGAAATTTTTCCGCGATTATCAAAGAGAGGATAATAGAATATCTCCAAAAATTACAAATGATTAATTTGGATAGAGCAATGAAAACTCATATGCCTTCTGCGTGAGAAAAAGACGCATTGTATTAACTAGTTGGATAGATCCTATTGATTGACCTCGCATTCGTTCCCATTGAGACTTTTTTCCGATGAAGAAAACATTATTTATCACTTCTAAATGACTGACTTACTGATCTAGTCCGAGATCTGCTTGACTTTCGTTTTGAAGCGCTCCTGCTGCGTTGTCGTTCATGATTCTGTTGAAGGGATGTGGATTCATTACCCTTTCCAGATTTCGCCACAGGACGATTCTTGTTTTTCTTCCTTTGGAAGTCTTTCAACAGCGCTTTGACCACTGCTTCCTGGTTCTTTTGACGATGAAGTGCTCGGCACATTGCAATATGTCCACATTGTTCCGCTGGTGGAATATCCTGAAATAAGGTGGATAAACACATTAAAACATCTGCTCCGAACCAAAGTACATAAATTCCGAACTGAACCTAACTTCAAATAATAAAAAGCCCTTTATCTTTTGGGTAATTTTAATTGTGCGCATCATACTGTACATCTTATCAAAAGAGGTAATCCATGGAAAGACTGTAAATTCCGAAAAATCTCTAAGTTTTAACTTCTGGTGCAAAATATCCTGGAATTCTTCATTTAGATAAACACTGAAAGAAATTTAAATTAAACGAATCCATATTACAAATGATTAAAAACTAGGAGGTGTAAAAATGCAAAACACAAAAGATAAATACAAAAATCAACATAGGTATATTAATTCAAAAAAGAAGTTTTGAAAGAAATAATTCTTCCCTATCACAATACCCATATCAAAACACACATTTTGATCTTTTCCGAATTTGTAAGATAATCAAAGTCGTGTAAGAATAAAATGTCAAAACATATACAAATTTTGACAGATTTACAGGGAATATGACTCAAATGTCTAATACATGATTTCTTTGATCCCCTTCCTCATTATTCATTCAAGAACAGAAATGTTCTTCAACAATTCTCGGTGTAATTTACCGATAATATTATGGATAATAGACTTGTGAAAAACTAATCGCTTTCAAGACAGTGACAAATGATAAATGAAAGACATACGAAAATAGTGTACCATAGGCTGCAAATTCTATTACGAACACTAAGAAACAAAATTAAAATTTCAATTTAATTAGAATCATATCCTCAAACAGGAACTTAAATGCGAAAATCAATGCCATTCAATACAATACAATGATTAAATGCATAAAACAAACCAGAATCTTATGACAAACCTTCGTACACCAGGGGCAGATTAGCCAGTCATCGGGACAAGTCTGCATTGCTGATTCTTTTTTTCTCGTTTTGGCTTCTTCCAACTTTTGAACTCTGAGTCGTTCAGCTGCCCGTCTAGCCTTTCGCCTTTCTGCAGCATTCATTGAAGAGACATCAGGCGTAACCGTTGCTGAAGTCTTTTTGGGTTTGCCTTTACCCCTTCCATCCTTAAAGGTAAACGTGTATTTAATGCAACATTCTTACTAGATTGGATTCATCTATTTTCGAAGGCGTCTGGATTGACACTGTACAGAGACTGGGTTGAATAACTGGAGACGCTGAAATAATATTAATATATGAAGTTGCCCTCTTACAATCTTCAACTTCGACAGCCATTTCTTCTAACTTCCTTTGCTTTTCTAGTTCAGCTTCAATCCGGGCTTCTCTTTCGGCAGCTTGTTTTTGCAATAAAGATGCCTTTTTACGAAGGACGAGGTATTTAGATTTGCTTTTTCCAATGTAAAATAGAGTGAGCTCATTTTCAGCAGCTATCTAATAATTGACATGATAAATCAGGGATAACCAACATACTCTCTTCAGAACTTTTTTCTTCTCTAAAGACAGGTTTGTGCTAGGAATACGCAATTCTGTTCTGTTGAGATCATTCACCATGGGAATAACGAGAACTTCCATCTCAATATCGCAAGGACTACTTTGAGAAAAAGTTCCAGAGGCTTCTGTGTAGACCTTTTGTAAAGTTGCCGTATTAATCGTTGCACATTCAGTCAAAGCTTCATTTTGGGTCTCACTAGTCGCGTACATAACCATATTATTACTATTATTTTCCGATGGTTGAAGATCCGGAACAATGCCACTGTTTACAACCGTAGCTTGGTCATTACTTTTAATCCTGTTATATCGCTCTGTACAATGGCTAACGATTTCATTTTGATTCTTTATAAATGCTGAAAGATTAACAACACTTTCTGAAAGACTGTGAAATGATCCTCGGTAGAAATCAGGAGCAGCTGATAAATTTCGACGATGAAGAGGTTCATGATCATTTACAATATCGTCCAATTCAAAATATGTAAGATCTGGCATTGAAGACATTTCAACCGGCCGAAAAAGAGATTCTGCATAGTCTAGCTGTTCGATATCATCGTCTATATTATATACATAACTAGAACTTCTTTTTATTCTCATTTCACCTCTCTCTCTTTCAAATAATGATGAGCGACTAAGTGATGATCCTGAGTAAGCGGCATCAAAAATGCAAGAAACGCTATCCTCCCCAGAGTCCATTATTCAAAAATCACCGATGTCACACTCTAAATCGGCGGCGAGTCAAGGTTGAATGTAGTGGACTATTTAAACATAATGTTTACGCTACTTTAAAGCCTAAAACTTATCATTCGTTTTGTTCTTTAACTATTCATTTTAATTTCATTTTAATTTTTTATGAGATCAAATTTGCGAAGTTTTAGGATATTATAAGGCAACGTATTTTATTAAAAATTCCTAATGCAGTGCCTGCGGTATTTCATTTTAAATATGATTTTAAGGCCATTTTATACATTTATAATACCAAAATCGGCTAAAATATTATATATTTGCATACCGACATTTGATATTTATTTGTATGCTTTTATTTGAATTTCTTTGTTAGAAATATCTTTGATTTAGAGGGGTTTGTTATACTTATTTTATTTAACTGTGATTATTTACATATTTACTTTTTCCATTGCAACGTGAAACATGCAAATTTCTTTGTTGACTAATATGATTAATAATTAAGAAAAGTGTTTAACTTTGATGAATACCTTTTCAAGTCTCCCCACATTATGTGAGAGTTTACATTCAAATATGCAGTTTTTCAAATAAAAAATGTCCTCCATCGAAATTAATTTGCAAAATTTAACTTAACCCTCTAAAAATCAGCTGTATCTCTTTCCCGTAAATAAGATAATAGATTATTTACCCCAGATTTTGTGTCGATATGTAACAGATGTAACAGATACCAGGGACTACAACTTCATACAGCGATGACATGATATTCTTCAATGCTACTGGTTTTATGTGTCTTTTGGTAAGTCAGATATCAGATGACAGAATAATAGAAGTTTTGCCAGATGTACTTCCCATTCTCTGAGTTCGATATTTGTCTGGCTATTATGCAGAATCGAATAGCTATGGTGCATATTTCCATTTATACTAAGTCAAATTCTCATAAAGAAAGAAATTCGAGTCTTTTTCTATTCCCTGTCAGCAAGTTTTAGTTATATTTCAAAGAGTTACTGTTTCTGGGGTCAAATTTCCTTGCTCAATTTTAAAGAATGCATAGAAATTGTCTAAAACTCTAACATTTAATTCCATACAAATGCATTTAAACAAATTACTGAACATGAAGATTGATAACTAAAATATTCGTAATTATTAACTTCACTGTCTATCTTAATATAGGCATCTAACTTATGTCTATTTACTAGTATCAGTTCCTTCGATTATATGATATTCCTTCCATAGTGGAAAATTCAAGGTTATTTTAGGCCTAAAACTTCAAGCCTACATCGACTCTAATCAAGATGTTGATACCGGCAGGCATATCGAGAAAACACAAATCCTCACGAAGTCAGGAAACCCGTATAAATTTTTATTTGATGCAATTGTAAAGACAAATATAAGAATGAATTCCGTCGGAAATGATCTAAAGTAAGTCTTTTTCCGTCAGCAAGGTTACTTTAAGAGATCGATCAAATTAGGCCTTTAAATCTCAATACACAATTAATGATCTTCCTAAAGCTAATAGTTTTTCCAGTGAGAATACTAAATGTTAAATAGGTCCATGTGTCTATTGAACAATTGGGAAATGAATGAGAGTATGTTATAACGTAACCAACTAGAAGTCCTGATAATAATCTCGCAGAGTCAACAATGCAGAAAACTCGGTAATATAGCAGCTTAACACCGAACCAATAACCCACGTCAGATCACAAGACACATTATAGTCAGCACGCGTGTATTCACGAAACTCACTCTCAGTCAGTATCGGCTAAAATAAATAAGTATAATTATCAAGTGTCTTTTATTAGAGGAGAAATAAAGAAAGAAATCACATTTTTATTAATAGAAGAAATATTGGGAGCGGAGGAAAATAATTATCATTTCTTCGAGCAGAATGTAGAGAGGATGCGGAATTAGGGGAGAAATGGCGTCAGTACTCGGATTTTCATACATTGGGAAACAAGATACATTCAGAGAGGCTGTGTGCTTTTTTCCTGTGTGAATCATTTTGCGACTTATGAAATGAACAGACTGATGGTTTCGCGTGTTTACTACAGTTTATATAAAAAAGCATGGCAACATGCAAGGTTTTAGCTTTCAGCTCCACCCCTTTTATTTTTACGATTAAATGCTGATAAATAAGGACTGTCCCTACATTATATCGCCTGAAATCTTTGGCCTTATTTTTATATAAGTGTACAAATAATTGGTTAATAATTGACGTACTGCAGGTCTATATTGTCTATTTGCTGACAGTATTGTGGGCACGACAATAGATTAGAGATAACAACAAAACAGTAGGGGCAGTCTTATAAAAAAGGGATAAAGGCAAAAATTAACTGAGATGGACGAGATCGAGCACCTCTTTAGCATTATACTCTTGCCTACTAAGCCAACACTCTTTGCTATCTAGGAATTGGTCTTTACTCGACATTTAGCTCTGAATTACACTTATTAAGGAAAAAAATTCACAACTGCAATTTCGCATGTGCAGAGTGATAATAACAGGTTGAAAGATTAACTTGATAGAAGCAAAAAAAGTTTTCTTTTTAGAAAAGAAAACGTGGGAGACATCAAAGCTATATATTCGCTACCAAAATATTAGCATTTCTATTTAAAATCACTTTTGGAAGGAAATTCAGCTTTCTCTTATTTAAAATAAAGTATTTTAAAATAAATTTTATTTTTAAAGTGTAAGTGTAAGGAAGTTTAAAAGAAAAGATGAGCAACACTAATACGTGTTTGTTGATTGAGAAAAGATGCTGGTAAGGTAACTTTACTTTCTCAAGTCTCCAAACTATGCTACTCTGTATCCAACATTCAGCTTTTGTCTAATTTGAAGAGCCCAATAAACAAAAGATTTAATTACTAAGCCCAACTTCAATTTTTAGAACAAGTTTAATGAAACACTTAAGAGTTCAAATATCGACTTTGCGGATGGTCTAAGTCTTACAAAGCCAACTCAGTCCTGTTATTAAGGGCGATGAAAATGTATTGGAGTTAAGATAACAACCGACGGTTTACAGCTAACAAATAACAACAGCAATAATGGTCACCAATTCGTAGCTGTTTGAGTAAGAGCTAACAACAATTGTGAAGCAGAACACCAAGAGTTGAATAAGCCAAAAGTGCACTCAAGGGAACCACAGCGAGTTTGAAACGAGTGAGAGAGAGATATATATAGGGAGAGGAGCGAGCTGAGAAAGAGAGGAGATGAGCAGGAGCGCAGGATGCAGTTACTGACCAGCGTGCGTTGTCGTTATCTGGAATACAAGAATAGCATTATATGAGTCACTTGGATGAGGACGCGCGAGAACATGAGCGCAGTTGTACCTTTTAGGTGAAAGGAGATCGTTAGAGAAAGGGGAAAATCGATGGGCGCGTTTGGACACGGGAGATAGGGATTATGCGCCATAGGGACATAAAGGACGCCACTTCAACTTCGTGGACTAAAAACCGAAATATTGTCATAGAGAATGCGAATAAAATGTTATTCTGGAAACGCATAGAGGATTATCCATCAAACTATTAATAATAACATCTGTGAGAATGCGTATCAATAATTACAATTGTGTCTACAGAATAACGAAAAAATGCCTAAACATGTTCAAAAATTACATCACTACTACTTATATTGGAGTTACGTTATGAACTATTGAAAAAGGACAATTCAGTTGGCCTAATTTTCCTATCTATTCTGAAAATTAGGACCCTAAACCTATGGATTTACCTTTCAACAAATATAACAGTAGAATACATATAATATAAATCGTGTTAGTATAACAGATGAACGAGCCGTTTCTAAACTTTGTGTTTTGGGATGTTATGTTACGCGTATCTGCTAAACTCATCATCCCGTTCTTACCTCTACGGAGATAAAAATAAATCGAGATGGCATGACCGTCCAAACAACATGTTCGGAATATCAAGGACGCAATTTCATCTATGAATCTGGGAGACTAATTGGAAAATTTGAACACTAAGATATTAATTAGGGAACTTAACCCTTTCGGAAGTGCGGAGAACTTAAAGTCTGCATAATTTAAACAAAGTGAGACGACCAGAAGTTAATCGGGATTTTTTTAGAATAAGTTAGCCGATTATATTAAAATTTGCTTATTTATCGGATGAATCGTGATTTATGCAACTGAACTACTATATACTGGGAAAATAAGAATTTCTTAGATGTGATATTCAACTCAGGACAGCACTTTATATTAATAGATTTGATGATTTTTAACGAGTCATATTAATAATATTTTTATTATTACCTTGTATAATTTGTGCTAGAAGAATTTTCATTATAACTTAACAAAATTTATCTATTTTGGGCATTACATTTATGTGGAAAAATTAATTCTGTTATTAGAAGCAAAATCGTGGTTAATAAAATTTGAAAATTCAGAAATAAACGTAATGAAAATGTAAAAATTTAAGTCAAAAATACTGCTTGAATCTCTATGTTAATTTTGAGCTCACTTTCCCCGTTCAAAATCTTCCAATACTACAAAGAAATGTTTATCGATCATGTTTCGTACAGCAATTTGAAAATCTGTGTTTTACATGTATTATCATGATAATATTTGAAACTGAGTCCCAGCCGAACCTAACGCTCTCCAACTTCAAAAACACCAACCTCTACTCAACCAGTAACAAAGCCTTCAACAAGTGAAAAATATTTTTTTATTCCATCATATGAATCAACATTTTTTGTATTTTTAAGTACCTGGTAAGGATTTTGATACCTTACTTAATTAAATTATTGTCTGTACTGAAAAAATTATTAATAATTCTCTAATTTAATAACGAATGACAAGGAAATTTATCTGAATACTAATTAATAAATGATATTTTGCGTGAAAGAAAGTAAATTATTGATTTGCCGCAACCAAACACCCTTCATTAATTTCTAACATAATGCAACGAAGCTGTGTGCATGTTGTACATTCGGCAGCTATATATAAATATATAATATACAAAATATTTAATTAAAATTTCTTTCTTGACAAGCAATATCTATTTTCAGTTAATTATTTTTGCAGTTGAAAGTGTATTTTTTGTAAACGTTTTAAAATTTATTACCAAAAATTAAAGATGATGTTTCATAATCAACTTTAATAATTAAATGTTACGTGGGCAGAAAAAAAATCACTTGGAAAATGCAAGTTTTTAGAATCCTATCTTGTTATTTTGAAGAGAACTGATACACATAGCGGCAAAAATGCACTTTTAAAGCATAAAATTCAACTTCCCTTAATCTTCATGGACAAACGGAACTCAAATAAAATGTAGAACGCTTTCAACTTTTGAAATGATCGTTATGATTACAATAAAATGAAATAATGAGTCAAATGCTATTTAGAGCTGCTCTTGGGGCTCAGCTAACTTAAAATTTTACCATTCTCATCTCATTTTCGTTCTCAGCCACTGAAAGAAAAAAAAATGACATAAAGTGGCAAAACCGACCCTTTTTGATTAAAAATACTGTTAATAAGCATTGGGCATCGTAGACAAGCATTTTTTACAATCAGGGGACCAATCTTAAAATTTTAATTTTGGAATGTGAGCTACCCATTTAGCAAATATTTTAAAACCCGAGTCCAAAATATCAAATGGAATAAGACCCTTTGATAACTCGGCATTATTTGATCTTCTTCCTCATATCATTTTTTGGGATCTGTTATTCGATGTCAGGTGTTTCATGCGATAAAAAATTGTTAATGTTTTTGTTAAACTGTGGTTAATAATAAAAAAATAATAATCTATTTAAAAAAAAACTAATGAATTCTATGAAAGTGAGAGTATTTTAAGAGTTTAGAAATCATTAATATAAGCAAATTTACATTTAAAACTAAATTGACTCGCCAAATTATGCGTTTTATCGATTGTTAATACTTTCTAGTTTTACTCTAATGAGTGATTTTTAATGTACATATGGTATTTGTTTTTATTTAGTTTGCGGGAAAAATGTTTGCTCTCTTTTTCTTTCGGGAACAGAAAAGCGTCATGTAATAATAAACATGACAATTTCAATAGACGGACAAATTAGTTTTGCGTTATATTTTAAATTAATTTTTTAAAATAAATTTTGACAAAAAGTCCTAGGTTACACTTCATCATCCTAAACAGATTTTCTCTATATTGATCTAATATTTAGATAATTAAAAATTATTTGCCACTTTTTTCTACAATAATAACAATTTGACTGGATTATACCTATGGCTAACAATTTTAAATGCGTAATAATTTAAACTGCAAATTGTCAAACAATCAGATTGCTCTAATGGATCAATATATAAGAACACCAATCAGAGAAGTAAATAACAGAATGATATTTTCGAAAAAAGTACCTCTTTGTGTACCTTTATTTAACGAGAAAAAGTACATGTCAAATGTGTCTAAAAAGGTTAATGAACGATTATTAGAAGTTGGAAATGAAAAAAAGGTCATATTCTTGCCAACCATTGGCTGTCATTTTTCTATGTACTAGAGAATAATAGGTCTAAACTGAAAAACCAGCTTTTGCATAATATCCTTTCAGGCTTCTGATTGTCTTTTACTTCTCGGCATGCTTAAAATTGAGAAAATAAACAAAAATCTCCCGATAATCATCTGATGAGAAAATTGTCTCAAAAATATTATAGAAAATTGTGAAGGCTGATTTAATCATTAATGTTCTCACAAAATGGACTTTATTTGGTTTGAAAATGACAAAGTCCACTATTGTTGAAGCTTACTTATAAAGAAAATACTTTTTCCAATTTTAAGAGAGAAAGATTTACTGTTCGGAGCGTAGAATTTAAAATAAAAAAATTGCTTGGGCAAATTTCGCAATAATTTTTTACCATCTAAAAGGAAGTTTTAAATATTTAAGTGTTTATAAGTGAAAATTTCCCGTTGCTATGACAATTCCCCATTCCTTAAATGAACGCTCGAACTTTCTAATTCAATATTTATTTGTTTTCCTTATGAAATTGCCTGAAATGAAAGACATTGAACTCCATGTGATAAAATAATTAGTAAAATTTATGAATTCAAAATAAGTTTTCTTGCGGTTAATTTAATTTATAAATGAGAAATTTATAAGGTAAACAGTTGAATTATGTGAAGTTTGTGGTCTAAATGGGTATTGTTTAATATCGAAACTAATGGCTCAGTATTTTTGTCAAATTAAGAAAATTCATTATCGGACACAAGTAGTAATAAAATTTGAATATCATTATTATCAGTTGACGCACGTATCTATGATTCTTTTGCGTTGAGGTGAAGCAGATTCTACTTGAATGGTTACATGGGCCATACATTAACCATATTATAGGTGTTTTTAAACGCTTAGAACAAAGAAACAAATCGACGGTGAAGTGGACAGGAATTTATTTACGAATTCACTGTGTATTAGCCGGTCAAATTAACAACTACTGTGATTTTGGCTAAATTTAATCTTAATCTGCCATTCTGACTTTTGATAGTTTTTTTATAAAGTGTTTTACAATAAACTTCAAGCAATTCCAAAGCGGGTGTTTTAACAACTTGATTCCTCAAGATTTCATTCATCCCACTCGAAAAAGTAAAACGATCCTAACCTTATGAGGTACTAGTTTCTGACCTCGTTAAACAGTTAGTGTATTTCTGTGGTTTGCCATGCTAATCTCATTTACATATAACTGTTTACATCGAAAAGCAGATAAGAGGGAAATAACAGCTATATATTATAAGGAATACAATAGAAATACTAGACTTTAATGACAAAATCCATAAGTTGCACTCTTTGTCACCCTCAATGTCAAATCAGTACTTGAATGCAAACCTCTGATTAAGTGGACTAAGTACGTCCACCAATTTGATAAATGTTTCGGTGATAACGTGTTGGAAATAAAGTCTCGTGTAAATGCGGTTAAGCTCAATTTTCAGTATAAAGTGTATGAGATAGTTAAAACAAAATACTTATCAGTTTATTTGTGAATAATTTATTTATGTACAGACATTAATTAAATTTTGAGTTGATAAAAAACAAAGCAGAACTTTTGGTCATTATTTGTTTAATAAAAAATTAACTCCAATGGATAATTTCACTTTTTACTTTCGCAAATGTGAATAAAAAAGAGAACAAATTTTCACTTTGTTTATTTGTTTTCTCTCGAGAGCTTGATTAGAATAAAGTAAACCTTTTCTGATGTGATTTTTCTCCAAAATTTAAATTTAAATAAAATTTTTCATATATTTTGTGTTATAATATTTGTGCAAATTACTTAATTGAATAAGAATATTGCTTTCCCATTGAGTAACTCCAAAATATCATTTTATCTATAACTGAAGCCCACTTATTTTAAAAATCAGTGTGTATGAAGAAATATTTTCACATCGAGTTGAAGATCTGGTATTTTAATTGCCTAAGTTATTAAGTGTCTACTGACAATTTGTTATCCTCCAACTTGAGAAGAGCAATTCTGTTTGTGATTGGTTGCCAGAGACTAAGAGTATGACAGTTGTTCTCATGCTTAGGTCAAAATTGGTAACAAACGTACTATTGCATTTCAGTGGAAGTTTAGATCACTCAGCAATTTCATAAGGAGTAAAAATAATAGAAATACATGTCTCCTATAAAGGATTTACTATTATTTAAATTATTTTATCATGCTATTTTATATTATCTATGGTGAATTATTCAACATCTGCTATTTAAGATAATTATATTTAAACAAAAAATATAATTTTTAAGGATTACGCTGCTAAATAAATGAGATGTATGCCATTTCACATCTTAAATACATGGTTATTTCCGAATTAAAACAAGTTTAACTACGATGGAAAACTTTTGGAGGTATTCAAATACTGAATGATCTTGTGGCCTTTGAAGAGAATATGACAAAATGGAAGCGACTAGTCCACTTGCCGCCGATTTGAAATTCCAAATAACTGAAAAATATGCACAGCGTTAAATTGTAACTTTAGGCTCCTTCAAATAACGCTGCGGATATTCAGCTCAGCATTTGCTAATAAGCAGTTTTATGATAAAAAGATACAGTAATTATACTTTAAATCGATAAGAATCAATCAATTTATTATTTATCTAAAACCGGCTAATGTTTGACGCATCTCATTAGCATAATTGTCATTTTTCACTCTTGTGAAATAAAAATGCGATAAATAAGAAATTGCTATATGAATTGCTATATAGAATTCAAGTGTTTCTATTATTAATTCACATATTTCATAAGTGAAGCAAAATTTCTTCTAAATGTATTATGATATTAAACCCCAGAACATTCTTTTTCATTCAAACAGTCGAACTGCATTATGTCAAAAGAACTACTATAAAACTGGATAATTCACTGAGGTGTTTTTGAAAATGGAAAGTCACATTTGCACAAATTTTATAACTCTGTTAATTAAGTTTTTCATAAAAATCAGGCTTTGCTTAAATGCAAAATATTAGATGATATCTCAAATTTAGGCATCGTTAATAAAGTGTTCTTGTAATCTGTAGAGTTGAAGATGCAAGATACAAAAAGTGTACATGTTTTCAGTAGAAGTAATCATTTTAAATCAGCACTTGTACCCAAACAGAGGCGATATCATCCTTAAAGATTCACATTAACAGTTGAATAAAATGTGAAACAATGTTAGATAAATTTTTGAATTTGACTAAGATGCAGAACAAAATAAAGTAATCGACAAAAAGTAAAGAAAAAATTGTTTTTATTTAATCAGGTATAACAAATCACTCACAAAGAGATTTTTAATTGAAAATGACTTGCATTAACCGTGTTTATGACCATTATTCGTAGATGTTGAAGTGAAATATTATATTTCTGATTTTATTTAACTTTTCAAGCTTGATTGGCTTTTGTTAATACTTTTGCGTATTATGACAATTTAATGAATATATTTTTGTATAAAATTACAAATATTTTAAATTTGCATCAATTTCAACTTCTGTTACAAATTTGTAGAACAGTTATTGCATTCGATCAGCTTACAGATCCTGACTAAGAGAGAATGTAGCATAGCAAAGGAAATAAAATTTTATACATCCTGACAGAACGCCGAGAATTCATTTTCAGACCGTTGGTTTATTAATTTTTGGTCTTCCAGTATCGTGTCTGGAAATGGATTCTAACCTCATTTGCATTTTAAATTAATGAAGCTGACAATTTAGACATATATACTTAATTAAAGATTCATTATTGTAATGAGATTATTGAATTGTTCTTCCAAACATTTATCTCATTATTAAAGCGTCACCCAGTATCTGCAGGCAAGTTCATATTAGCGAAACTATTGAATTTTCATGCATTTGTTAGTAATAATATATAATATTGAAGACAAAAAGATTATTGAAATCCATTCTATTTTTACAACTGTGAAAAAATTGCATGTACATAATTCTAATCGAAAGGGAAACTAAGCCCACTTCAGATTTGGAGAATTCCAGTATCCCATCGAGGAAGTGCAATTTGTAAAAAAAACTTATATATGAAATAATTACTGAAGTTCACTAAATTATTCTTTTTAATTTGTGAATCTTGTGGATCTTGAATACATTCGGTTACGACACTACTAAAATGTTTAAGGACTTTGTTAAAGTAGAAAATATTCACATTTTTTTATTCCTGCACCAAATCGTAAAATTGCGAAAAAAACTTATAATGCAACTCAAAACTCTACGTATTTATATGGAATAAACATATCATTTTCAAACTGCCTCTTTTGTTGCATTTGATATATTTTCAAAAACAATTTGGAGCTTAGTAACCAGAAAGTGTACTTTCTACCGTGCGGGACTTTATATTTGTTTGCCATATTAAAAGATAATAAATATTAAGTGAAAGATTTCTTCATCATATTATTGGATTTTATCATAATCCCCAACAACGCAGAAAATATTAAAATATTTTACTGGGAGAAAGCAAACGGAATCCGATGTATAAAATTCAACTACGGACACAGAAAGGGCGTTTGAAAAGAGGGCATAAAGGTATCGCTTCATTTGATTTTCAGATTCGAGACGTACAGTTTTTGTTAAAGTGACAATTTACTGCTTCAAATTACAAAATTTATAAATCGTTCTTTGGATTAATGATCAAATTCTTGTCAAAAATCTCCCGTGCCTAGAGTCAAGTATTTAATCATGATGGTTGCTCCTGCCATTCAAGTAATTTCTTCTTCCGAGATCCGAAGGAGTAGCCCGGTATAACATGAGATTAAAGAGATCTGAGAACGAAACTCACGTCAAATGGTAAAAAGGTAATAAATGACAAACCGAATCGAACCCACTATTTTTGTACCGTATGGGAATTCACATCAATGCTTCTTCGGGAAATGTTGGAAAAACTTCTGAAAGGAATTTTCACCTACCATAAATATTATTAATTTAAAATAAGATAACTTTCTCGACCTTAATGCATATTTCCATAGGAGATGTTCTGATCAAATTTTGATAAATTTTTATGATAATGATGCGATATTTTGCCTCAAAATATAAGGATAATGACTTCCAAAGGAAGTTAATTAATAGCATCGAGCTATCTGCCAAAGCAAAGATTTGTAAGAGGACTACAAATTATTTTCTTAAAACTTTGAATAAGTAAGCCTCTAAAAAGTTCCAGAAAATTCTTTCTTAAAATGGCGGCTGATGCATAGGTTGAATTATATCAATTTAATCCAGTCAAATATATTAATTAGCAAACGGACTAAAACTATTAATTTGATATTTAATTTAAAAGGTGGCGTGTTTTAAAATACGATTTTCGTTATTTATTATTCAGAAATTATAAATTGGTGAGTCTGGGAGTTATGATTAAAGGGGTCCAAATTGTAACTTCTCTGCTGGCAAAGAATACGTTCTAATTTTGTTAAAGATAAAATTACGCAAATATTTATTTATATATTTACTGAATTATTATTCTCTTATTCTTGGACAGTTTTCTAGAAGAAGCTTATCTTAAACTTATTGGCAGCAAATAAGATGAGATTCTGAAAAGTTCACTTTAACTCCCCAATACATTGAGATACAGCGCCAGCTGACTTTATTATCTTAATTCCTGTGGACAATGGTTCAGTGAATAGTGCTAAACTAATGTTTTTGTTCATAAACATCTGTCAAGCAATTAGTTAAAAATATAATTAATGAATGTCACATCTACAAAAGAAAACAGGTGAATATTGAATAATTGAATGACGGTTTACCTAATAAAAAGGACGATAATTTTGCCAAATTCCCGATAAAAGGAATTTCATAAGTAAGAATAAAATAGATAATAAACTGACATCAAATCTAAGGCATGAATAAAGAATTAAAACGTAACATTTAAACGATTTCTTATGGATTCTAATCAAATGAACTTTTCTAGTTATAAACATTAATTAAAATAATAAATAATCTAGTGAATTCAAAATCTATATACCTTATATTTTTTGTCTTATTCTGTAAATTATTAGTTCAATGCAATTTTAATCTCTTATCGATTACATTAAATAATAATTCAATCTATATTTCAATCCCTTTCAATGTAAAACTGTCTCATTAAAACTGTATCAACTTGCATAAACTGAGGTCTGTCTAGATGTTGCAGATGCCTAAGCTGGACTGCTTCTCCTCTGTCACTGAGATATTTAATGCCTAATTCCAATAATGACATCAAGTTCAAGTTGAATATGTTTAGAAGTGCTTTTCGTGTTATTCTGAGTACGTACATATATTTTCAGAAATGAAATGAAAACTTGAGAAGATCAGTAAGAGGAAGGATTCTCTCAAAATGGCCCAAAAATCTCGTCTGTTTTTCCCGATTTTAGAGCACGTGCACGGAGAGAAAGCGATCAAAACTCGTGAGCTAATATTAAACCATAACTTGATTTTTTCTATTTGATAGTAAAAAAAGTAAGTTAAGAGAGATGAAATGTCATTTTAAAATATGCAGTATATCCTGCCTGAAATTTAAATGGTGAATACTTTTATATTAATATACAAATATATGTTCAAAAAAAAATATCAACCCCCAAATCATAGCATACAACTAACAGTTCCCTAATATAATATTTATTTATAACTTTTAATTGCTAAAAAATTCGAAATAGTTTTTTCTATTTCTTTCCATCTCACTGGGGTGCTATCTTGCTGAATATCACAAAGGCTTAATTACCATCTAGATTTTATAATAGAGTTAGTACATTACTTTTATCTCCATCTATTAATGTAAACGAAATCGTGTTTACTTAATCAGCAACTAAGTAGTATTGAATTAATGTAGGCTAAATTTTCGGCACGTATACCTTTTAAGATTTTTAGTGATGAAACTCATAATTTTTGCTTAATGCATTTAGTTCAAATATGTACTTTCTCCTATAAGTGATAATTAAGCAAAATTGGGAAGATTTATTGGCAAGTCCTCTAGTTTTTTCTGCAAAACAATCTTAGCACAAAAGACAGACTATATTCTCGCTTGAGTGGTCCAAAAGAATAAGAAACACCAACTTCTAAAAGGTTTTTGTAAATTAAAAGGGATTTGTTGGAGTTAAGATAACAACTAACGATTTGCAGCTAAAAAATTACAACAGCAATAACAATCACCAATTCGTAGCTGATTGAGTAAGAGCCAACAACAATTGTGAAGCAGAACACCAAGAGTTGAATAAGCCAAAAGTGTACTCAAGGGAACCACAGCGAGTTTGAAACGAGTGAGAGAGAGATATATATAGGGAGAGGAGCGAGCTGAGAAAGAGAGGAGATGAGCAGGAGCGCAGGATGCAGTTACTGACCAGCGTGCGTTGTCGTTATCTGGAATACAAGAATAGCATTATATGAGTCACTTGGATGAGGACGCGCGAGAACATGAGCGCAGTTGTACCTTTTAGGTGAAAGGAGATCGTTAGAGAAAGGGGAAAATCGATGGGCGCGTTTGGACACGGGAGATAGGGATTATGCGTCATAGGGACATAAAGGACGCCACTTCAACTTCGTGGACGAAAAACCGAAGTATTGTCATAGAGAATGCGAATAAAGAGTAATTCTGGAAATGCATAGAGTGTTACCATTTAGCTTAAAATACTGCCTGAATTAATTTCTTATATTCGATTAAATTGTTCCACTGAAAATCATGTTAAATATCTTGTTTTTTATTGAATTATATAGTAGGGCTAATTCAAAGAGTAGTAAAATAGTCACTGTTTTATTATGTACAAATTAACCCTGCTTTCAGGTACTAAAATCTTAAATTTGTAGCACAGATTGTGGTTCCGATATTCGCTGCTCACCTTCAAAGAACCGCACTTTTGGTCTTTTGGACAATATTTGGCTGATTCGGTATTTTCTAGCTTTTCGTTGGAAGAGGAAGATAGAATCTACTCGCATAAGACTTGCGTCATTTCGCACGAGGCTGTTATTTTAATTAACAGCAACAATCTAATCACGGTTGTCCAGAAATTATTTGTAATTAAGGAATTAAATTTTAGAATGCAATCATGCCAAAGTTTTGATGGTTCGACTAGTAATTTCATTTATAAGATGTTTATTGAAAATTACTATTATTTTTAAATAATTGCCAAAACATTATAAGAGAGTAATTTTTCTAAATGTAACAGAACGGAATATAGAAATTCGCTTCCTCCAGGGGACACAAAGTCAGTGTACCAACATATGGATCTTAAACATTTCCCAAAATAAGCACATCTGCCGAGTTAATTTTAACTTATAACACTTGATTTTTCAATTTATTAAAATATCAATGGCTCTAGATTGGTGTTTTAATTTTTGAAGTGTATTTGAGGGTGAGTGTAAAATGTTGACATTTTTACGAGGGAGTGCTAAAATAATATGCAATCAAATGAGAATTTGTAAAAGGGTCATATATAGAAGAGGCGAATTCAGGATAACAACTAGCGGCTGACAGGTAAAACCAGTTCTAGAGTTTTGACCAAAAGTATTAATCAGGCCATAATGAAGATTCAAGTGGGTAAGAGAAAGATAAGGAACAAAGGTAATGAGAGGGTGGAACAAGTGTATGACAAGCATGTGTTTGCCCATGTGTCTGAGTGACCATAAAATGACAGTTCATATGAGTTATGGGCAAGGACGTATATGACATATGAGTACAGATGTATTTTTAAATGAAACGGGACAGTTATAAGAAAAGGTGACAGATAGAGGTTTGAGTCATAGGGACATAAAGGTTCACTTTAGCTTCGTGGACGAGAAGCTTAAATATTTTCATAAATAGTGCGAATAAAGAGTAATTTTTTAAATCCATTAATAATCATCCTTCAGGTTAATTTTTCGTAGCTATTTTAAGACATTTCACTCTGTGGGAACTTTCTTTTAATAAAATGAACAGGTTTGGCATATTATGAAATTAATAATACTTTAGCCTAAATATTTCGTTAGTTGGACCAAAAATTTTATTTGATTAATTTAATTAGAGTTCACTGTAGGCCATTCAATACTTGAAGCTGTCCTACTAGTCTCCGTGTTATTGAATAAAAGAAGATACATTTCAGTTTTGCACTTTAATTAAGTTTGTGTGATTAGTTTTCATTCTTAATCATAATAAGGTGGAAGGAATTTCACTGATACAGATCTGTTAGTTTTGTTATAAACTATTTTCAAACAAAGTGTTCCTATAAAATCAGTCTAATTGTTAATTTTAAGCATATGTGTATTCAGTAAAAAGTAATAATTAAATCTTCATATGGAATATAATTAGTTTTTAAATATCTATAAATATGAAATAGAATTTTTGTCATAAACTAAAGATTAATTATAATAATTATACTAGGCGGTTTAGTAAAATCAAGCTTTTTGAAAAAAGCAATTATTTAGTTCTTTTCTCAATTTACTAACTATAACTCGCATTCATGAATGCAATTTACGTTTTATACATTTCAGAGAACCAACCACTGAGATTCATAATTTATTGTCATATCTCCTAACCTTTAGAAGTTAAACATTAAAAATGTTTAAAGGATAATCAGCTTTATGGTACAAGATTTTTAAAATCGCTTAATATTTATAAATATTAGAGTGCTTTACATCGAAAACTGAATATATTACGAAAGAATCTCAATGTCTATTAAATGAATTAAAAGACAGATTAGAGCTGACACAAGGGTACCACATTGCTGTCAATTTTATTATGCTAATTAATTTATCTTTTATTTCGAGAAAAACACTTGTCTTATTTGTTCAGTAATTCTAAAAGTGCTTCTTGCTTCTAGATAGGACAGTCAAAACCACGATGTATTTGATAGGTCAATCCAGCCGGCTTTTTGCCAATAATTTCGTATCTTATGTCGATACAAAGTGTATTTGGATGGCCTCTTAATTAAATTAAAAATTAATCTATAATTTTTTCTATTCCCTTTCAGAAAGTTATCGGAATTTTATTCGTTACCTCAAAGAATTCTAATACGTATATGTGGAAATTAGCAAAATTCATAAGACAATTTTTAATTTTCTGAAAAATGACAACTTATGCATTTCTAAGGATAAATGAACTGTCATTCTGAAATATTACTATTTCATTTTAATACAATGAGAAGTGTGATATATGAATATTAAAAACATTGCCCTACCCTAGTCAACCAAGAGTTTATTTTATAAAATTGTAGAGAAATGGAAATGAAACAAGAAATTCCTCTGTTTTTCATTGCTTTCATCACAGGATTGAGTTTATATTGAATGGTTTAGATTTTAAAAAATGTGTGTTTTTAACGTTTAGCTTGTTTCCTATTTTTAGAGCACTGAAAGTTCGAGATAATAAAGCTTATAGCAATTAAATTAGGAATAAAATATCACAAGTAATGATTGAATAATCACCTAAAATTTGGCCAATAAGTCAGACGACCCGCTGGACGACTGCAAGTTTGAAACATATTATTAAGAAACCATGTGCTCAGATCAATGCAAAAAATTTCAAGATCTGATAGGCACTAATTAAGACCTCTATTTCCTCATTAAATCCTGTCAGTTGAATATTCGATTGGAAATAGATTTTGTAAAATACTTCAGGACGCGCTTGCACTTGTGATGTTCCTAGAAAAATTAATTTTATTCGACAGCGTTGAAATATTTGTGCACTACTTCGGGCTTGCAATAATTTCTCTTGAAAATTGTGCTTTGGGACAGTTTTCGTATATGCTTGGGAACGAACAAACCTAATAACTTTTGATGAACCTTCACATCTAATTTATGTGAAGGTGGAAATGACAAGCTGTAAAATGCTTAAATATAATTTTTATCAAAATACTGCTTTGGGGTAACAATTCCAATATAAAATATATATATATATAATTAATTTGGAGAGGTAATATTTCAAAATGCAGTGTTCTCGATTACCATCCAAAGACAACATTGACGTTTTGACATTTACTCTATGGTCTTTTATAATTAAATATAATTTACGAAGTTGTATAGTATTATTAAACTATAAAATGGCTGAGTTATGGACTGAAACAAAACGTGGAAATTAATTTCAACTGTGAGTAAAATAATGAAGAAATTCATTGAGACCATAGGAATTGGTGCTGTAAATTGATAGAAATTTGCAATATTTTTATATATTAAATTAATATAATAAATATGTACGTATGAACTTTATCAAAACGAATGTGTGCTGTAGAATTAAGATACAGTCGCTTCTGCCTCAGAGAGCGTGACTTAAATTGGCAAGGCCAGTCTAGTAACCAGATCATTTGATGTAATTCATAATCTATTTATTTGCTTGAAGTAGGGCTTGTTTCAATAGTAAATGACCGGAGTCGATTGAACCAATCATTGGCGTTCATAAATAGACGTGCCAGAATATGATTCAGACAAGAGACCAATTGATGACTGGTGGTTAATTCTCTCATTCTGAGACCCCAATGGTTATGAAGTGGAAGTGATAGACTTATAGCATTGCATCAATTGTAATCTTTAGTTAAAGATATGTTTAAAAACGAAATTATGTTCTGCTTGATTCAGTGCTTCGAATTCCCACTTAAACCAGCTAAATTCAACGCAGAAATGGAGAGGCTTGTGGCGCAACCACTGATTTTCTTGAGTTGAGCAATTTCAGAGGTTAAATGTATTCAGGCACCGAATACATTAAGGCTAAATTAAAAAATATGTGGACACAAAATCACAATAGAATCTAAATCAGTTGTCTTCAAAGCAGACAAAACAGAAATGAACTCCCGAAATAGCATGAATTTAATATGGAATTGCAACTTAA
Organism: Hymenolepis diminuta; assembly: GCA_900708905.1. Taxonomy (NCBI): domain Eukaryota; kingdom Metazoa; phylum Platyhelminthes; class Cestoda; order Cyclophyllidea; family Hymenolepididae; genus Hymenolepis; species Hymenolepis diminuta. Next base: position 273,047 of record CAADRB010000032.1, read on the forward strand.
GCCCGGAGATATCTTTAATTTTTGGTTCAATTAATAATCACTAACTAATTAATAAATTAATAGTTTAATTAATTATTCTAATGCAGATAAAAAATAATATTCAGTGAAATGCAATGAAATTAATATCGAAGCTAAAAAATAAACATGGGTAAATACTGAAGCTCCGCTATGTTCCTAAAACAGATCATGAATCCACTCTCCTTTAAAAAACCTACTGATTAATTACACATTAACATGACAGACATAAGCCTCCGCTCTTTTACATAGTAATGAGATATAAAGTTCTTTATTTTCAAATTAAAAAAATTAGGATTATTAACAATACAACACATTTTACAATCACTTATTGAATCATGCTTCATTTTATTTAAAATATTCCACGTTACCTCTCGTCTAGAAGGTTTTCTCTTAACGATTTTGTTCCTTATCTCAATAACAGTACCTTCAGAATGCCAAGATAAGGTCTCACGTAAGTGCATTTGATACCATTGCCTATCCAGTAATTTTTAAATTCCAAAATATTGCAAAAAATTTTGCATTGCGCCTTTATTGAATGTAGTTTTCTGTTGCAAACGTTCAGGAGTAACAAGAACAAATAATACCGTATTTGAGGAACTGACAGTTTTAAAATTTATATTTTTTCAATGCTGAAATGTTAGTTATGATAAATTTTTAATGATACAAAGCACATCGATAAAAATCATCTGCATCCGCTTACGAAATGTATAATTCAAAAATAACGGTCGACTAAAATATGCGCATGAGTAGGGTTTAAAGTTGTATTAACAATAATAAAAAGCCCTCATTTATTGATTGCCAATAATCTTGGTTGGTGCTGATTTCTCACATGTCAAGTATCATTAAAGGATGCAAGAACTCCCCAGTACGTGATGGGTTAAGTCTTATGCCTAACATGATGATTTTTGCATTTCATCGACAATAAATTAAAAATTGAGTAAAACCTCTCCTATCTCTTCTAGAGAACTAATCAAATCCATCAAACTACAATGCAGTTAAATTTCTTGGTTTTAAATTGAGGGCGACCCGAACTTTACCCTCTCTCTGAATTACCAAACTAACAATATAATATTGAATTATTTTAATAACTTTTTGGAATCATTACCTAATGCTTACAAGTTTTGGGTTCCTTCTTAATTTTGCATGTATTATTTCAGAGTTGCCGCCGTTTAACCATGATCTGAAATTTTTTGTGACAATTACTGCTATGCATGTTTTACTCTGATATTGAGGGTTTATAATTAAAACTCATCATCCAATTAACATCCGTCCTGAGCAAATAGGAGATATTTAGTATAACAAAGCTTGAGATATTGATCACGAAATTTGGTGGGCATTTGATTTGGTTTAGATACTTTTCGGAATACTACATTCTTAATTATGAAAATTCTCATTATTTAATAAAATTAATTCTCTTTATCATTTTTAGAGATAAATCTAGAATCCCTTAAAGAAAGAAGAGACACATTTAAATGAGAAGGTTTATTTTGCTTGGTAATTTGTTAGGTTATTTTAATGTTTCTTCATATAATCTCTTTTATGTTAAATTTGCCATTTGTTCCTGTCTTCAACCATTTTTTATTTGTATGATGCATAAAAAGATGGAGGTAAGAAATGATAAATGATCCTCTAAATAAAGCGATTTAATAATGCACTTATTTGAGGTTACACTAAATTATGCTAAGATGCGCCGAGACCGAGATAAAAGTGCGTTTGCTCCATGTTGTACCATGCCAGCCTGACGAGATCGTAAAACATCTTTCCCTGGTAAATATGGACCTTTCACATAACATAAATATAAGAGAGGAACACAACTAGGTATCTTGCTTCTGACCTCGTAGATATGCTATCAATTACCCACTAGTCTTCATCACAAAGCAAGGTGCAGACGAGAGAGGTCACACCTTGAAGATCTTTACTGTGCATGATTAGAAAGCCTAGAGAGGTGATATACATCTGATGCAGTATGTTGATGTTAGGGCTTGTGTTTATATAGCTAAATTTGGAGAGAAGAGTAAGCATTGATATCTAGACAGATGGTCGTAGATAAATAAATAGACGTTCACAACAGATGTTTAGGATACGAAGAAAGTAGATTCTCAACAGGAATTCACAACAAGCCTAAAGGATGGGGTGGAGGGTTAAGTACAAGAGCAGTTTTTAACCGGAGGTCACAATAAGTATTTTATCACTTCATTAGAATAACCTTGATCATGTCTTTATCCTTTGTTTTTCAGCATAATTTAAAAGGGAAATGATGTTTCAGCAATTTTAAACTTATTAAATTTAGTTGCATTGCATGCAGATAAAAACTCGGGGTCTGACAAATTATTGTTCACTTTCCCTAAAAGTTGCTGTTCGAAATGTAGCTTTAAAGCAATCTGACTCAGACGTGATCTGAAAAAAGGTTACAAGTGTAACAGTTCAAAAAATGAAGGATAACAAAGACGGATTTCAATTGTAAGATAAATCTAATAAAGCAATATGGCAAAAGAACGTCAGAAGTCCACATTTTATACTTAAATTTTATTTAAATGTTTGTTTTCTCTACAATGGTAAATATTTTTATTATAATTGAGAATTAAATTTAAATCTACTGTAACTTTTGGAGATCAGCCTCTAATATTTGATTTACCTGATTAACTTTCCTATCGGCAAAGAGACTACTATCAGTTATCGATTATCTTCCAATCGGTACTTAAAAAATCATGACCAATTTTGCAACACACAGTGGAAAGTAAGAAGTCTCAATGTTTGCGTCGGCCTCATCAGGAGTTTTAAGATGCTAAGAGCTAATGCTTTTAGCATATCAACTATGGAGACCTAGTTATTGAAATAAATCAATAGATTAATTTTGTATCTAGTAAGTTTTAAAATCACAGATATTGTTGTAATACGCATCCATACATGATATATGATAAATGGTTGGGAAAAATTCTTATGCCTTTCAGTTCTTTCTATCAGTATTGCTGTTATCTAATCCGCGTGCATTCTTAATAAATACATTTTAAATGACCTTCTTAGCAACATTTAATTAAAGAAATAAGGCATAAATAAAAAAATACGGAGAATGAGACGGTAAAGTTGGCATTTTTACTAGAATCAATACAAAGGCATACATTTTATTTGTGATTTTAGCAAAATCGTGTAAATGAAGTAGTAAGTAAAATAACAGGTCAGTTGATAATCTGCATTGATTATTTTAAGTATAATAGAAAGGTACGTTTTTAATTGAATTTTGGGGTCGTTGATATCTCACTGGGGCAAAAAGTATGTGACTATTTTTAATCTCTTAACCGCTTTCATACATCTGTTTACTTAAGCGCAATTCACAATGAGACACTTATCGGTCTCTCTCTCACTTATGCACGCTGTATCTCCTCGATTTTTATCCCCTATTCATCCTTTCGGAACCATTGTGAGTAAATACAATAGAGATAATGGACGTTATTGCATGCCTATTATGCCGTAATTTTTTCATTTTAAAAATTTCCCTTGGCTAATTTGATTCTCACCTTCCATTAACTTGATTGTTATGCAAATAGCGCTAACAGAGCAAATTAAGTAGCAAATTATAAACACCTTAGTGAACATTCAATTTTTTCATAATAGGGCTTGAATTTTACTAATTTCAGTGATATTAGTGAAAAATTAAAATGCAATTAATCAAATATGTCTCTTTGGGTAAGCAGAAAGCAAAGTGAGGGAAGTGGTCACGTATAAGTGGAAAAAATAAATCGAGTTTGTAGATTTATATTCAATTTCCTTGATTTACTTATTTTAATTGAATGCACATAATATTCAAATAATTATAAAAGAAGTTTCATTTCGAATAAGCTAAATTTATACCTTAATATTGTAATAGACTCGTGCATTCATTTAACATTTCTCCATTAATACGCATTAGAACTAAATCGAATATTATTTTAAAATTACGCAATAGATAAGAAGAAAAGCAACCCTCATTATTCACTGTTAAATATCTTCATCTGAGCCTCAAGATTAGATCATTAATCATAACTTAATCTGATGCAATTTATGTATGTGTAATTTTCACAGAAGGCTGATATATGTGGAAATGTTTTCAATAGGTCAACTTTATTGAAGTGATAGTTTTTACTCCCTAAGGATAAGTATTTATGTGGCATTTCGTTCATAAGCACGATGGCTTATCATGTTTCACGAACAATTTTTCAGCGACTTTCCAGAAGCAGCCCTTCGACAACCTGCTGTCTGGATATTTGATTTTGTATTAACTATTTTTCAATGCAAACTGCCGTAAAAACAGTAATTCAAGAAGTGATCAATAGTTGGTGCGAAACAGTTGTCATACCCACTGACTTAGGAAAAGCTATCGACTCTCTTCCTGCTTGAGTAATTTCATCAGGATACAGCAAATTTAAAGAGACCTGGAATATAAGCAGCTGCTTCAGACAATTTCCAAATATTCCAAAGTGCCAAATTAATGAAATAATGAAAATATCATTGTGGAAGGAGGCATTAAATAAGGATCCAATAAAGACTCGTTAGAACTTCATTCAGTATAGTATGAGGTTGATGCAACCGACGAGAATTTGAAAGTCAAGCAATTGAATTCTTCACACATTGAATGGTTATTGGGACATAGTGAATATGCTTATAATCTGTCCTTAATTACTCCACTGATTGGGCGAGCTGTGTAGCCAATTCAAAGGCGCAAGGTATTCTAGACGGGGACGCGATGGAAACGGCATATGACAAAACAAATCAATCATCTCTTCAAATAAATGATCACGTGAATGATCAAGTAAATAATACAGATCTAGTCAGTGATGGTACAATATTGATTAAATTTAGACTTCTTCTAACATTGGGAGTGCTGTTTACTGATGCTTAAGCAAAAGTTTCGGGAACATTACTCGAACTAGTTCTTTAGAAAGGTTTACCTGTTGTTGTCCATTGTAAAGTAAAAAATAATAGATTAAGGACTCTTTATCAATATTTATAGATTAAATACTGATTAATAATGATGGGATACAGCATAAAAACATGAGTGTTGAAGTTGTATTTGGGAAAGTTTTTGAAAAGCCTTACAACAAAATTTAAAGATGTAAAATATTAAAAAGTGCAATTGACATCCATTATCCAAAGTAGGTACCTCCAAATCTGCAGATGCAAGGTGTTGGTTCAAGTGGGTGCAAGAAAGAAGACAAAAGTTAGATGATGAATCCTACCAAGAACCTTATTTCGTGCACTATTTATCGTCAGCCACGATTAAAAGGTAAGCGCCAAGGAGAAATTCTATGTAGAGGTTCTTTATACCGTTTGCAAATGAAAGTGAAATGAGATTGCAGGGGAGATCAGTCACCGAAAGATGGATTTCTAGAAAATTAAAGAAAAAGAAAATGGTTGTGAAAACAAATGAAAGTGCACTGTACCGATTTTCCGTTTGAAAAGCAAGATGATAAACCAAAAGGATAAATATTAACGAACTCCAATTTAAAATACAAATTATCTGATGATTTTGAACCTCAAATAAAGTAGGACCTTCCTGATTCATGACCCTCTCTTCTAGTGTTCTAACTTATGCCTCATAAAGTGGAACACTCTCCATCTTTATGAATGTTTTTTCATGGTAAAGAGTTGCAAGTTCCTGTCAAAGGAAATGAAGTGACCAAAAATACAAATTAAATTTTGTCGCATTTTAAAGTTTAAAATTTGAATTTCAGATATGTGCAGAAAGAAATTCATTTTGATTCGTCCTTTAATTAAGTGATAAAGGTTAAAAGGAAAATTTGGTTAATATTTTTTAAACGCGAAGAGATTTTAAGAAGTCAATTGTGTTTGCTTGTTTGTTTGCATTTGCAAATTTTTTTAAAAATGTGGGTGAAGTTACTTTTCCCTGCATAATGCGTAACTTAAAAGTTAAGGTGATAAAAATTTTAACTAGGATAACAAGTTCAGTCTATGCAGAAGTTCAAAATATCAAAATAATTTATGATGTAAGCAACACGTTCATTTATCATATTTGAAAGATACATAAAATGGCATTCTAAATCATTATTGTTCATCGATTTGCATTCAGCTTTGGCTGGTATTCAAGACGGAAAGAACTCTTTGACTTGTATCACGATGATTTAATCCCGATATGAAGTGCATTATCACGAAATTGCTCGCTTTTTTCGAAAATTGTAAGCTTTATTAAAAAGCTATTTTAAAATTTTAAAAATCCAGAAGATCCGCTTTTATTTTTTACATTTGAAGATATAATCATTCTTTAATTAAGGACTACCATCATATCATTCGAAATATTTCATGTTTAATTTCATATTTTATGAAAGCTAGAAAAAATTAATGAATTCTGTATTGTCGTCCATTTTCAATAAATGGTAACCAGACCTACATACGCACTAATCTGGGGCTTGATTAATTAACTTGAGTTATCAAAAGTAAGTATCATTTCTGAGCTTGTTTTGTTACTGACAGTCATAATCTTGTGGTCTTCTATGCGACACGTTTCAAATATCAGTGTCCTTGCCGATTTCGACTGATTTCTCCGTTCTTTCAGTGATAACTTCCTCTTTTGGTGAACTAAACAAAATTTTAATTAATAAATGCTTAGGATTCAGGTAAAGGATATTCGTGTGCTCATTAAAAACGTTATTTATATTTAAAGCTTTAAAATTTATAAAGGCATATTCATAGCGAAAGTTTGAAAAGATAGATAAGATCCAATATCAATTAATTTCGGGTTTTAAAAATTGTGACATTATTTATAAATCTATCTGAATATTTATATCCTTTAATGATATTCAAAGGGCAATATAATTCAGAAAAATTTCTAAAATAATCAAAGTTAGTTTCAATTGAGCCAATTTAAACTAAGTACAAAATTTTCAATATATTTTGATAAAATTCCAGAAAGTAACACTTTTATTGTTAAATAGGTTTACAAATTACACATTCATCGGATATTGCTTTATTGAAACGGTTCTTGTTTGACGTACAAACTTCATAAAATATATATGATGATTACCAAATGCTTAAACCTTATCGGTCAACAATATGCTACCTTAACGTTGGTAAATTTAAATCGATTTAATGAAAACATATTTCAACAATATTTACTTTATCCCAATATGCATAATAATCAGGAGCCTGAAGTATCTATGTTCAAATTAGAATTTAAATCCATATGAATGTAATTCCTGATATGCAGATTAATCCCAAAATCCTGCTTTAAAAGAATCACTTTCAGTTAAAGTACAAACTTCATCTCTAGAACTGATTTTAAGTTAAGGACATAAAAGTTTAATTTATTTTTTCTGTCATAAAAAGAAAAGATTGTCAAAGAATTATAAAAATTCTGAAGTGCATAACCGTAAACCCTTCCATTAACTGTGCCAATCATTGTGCTCAAATAAGACCCACTTCAGATAGGAAACATGGTTTTGCTACTGTTTTTAAATACAATTAATACTTCGTTTAATAAAAAAATAAAATAAATTAACTTTTTTATTAATTTAATAAACAGCTTTAATAAAAGCTGTCGTATTGATTCACAAGTCAGTTGGAAAATCGCGGAAGCCAAAATTTCTTTGTTCTTCTAAGTTGATTTTTGAAATTGCAATGCTTAAATAACTAATTATTCTAAATTCTTATTTGCGATTCATTTTTAATAATTTGATTAGGATATTATTTTAGTTTGAAGTACATTATTTAAAACTTTCTGCCCAAATATTACTTTTTAGTTCCATCCATCTAAGTTTAATCCGCAAATTTAAATGCATGATTATATGTTAACAGGTTTTTAAAGTACTCTTATGAATAATATTTCAAAAAATTAGAGAAGCAGATTATTAATTCGTAAGAGACAAAATAATTATGCGTGTCAGTTATTTTATAATACTTTACCGCTTTCTTCTAGCTCCAATACTCCCTGAAACATTTAATCCCATTCGTATTTTGCTAGTTCATTTCTATTCATGTCCAATGTGTTGATCATTCATTTGCACAAAATAAATTTTCCCCAACAAAATCTTCAATTATATTTGAAGATGACTTGGTATGGGAAATTGAATTAAATAAAAAAACCCTTATTTTAAAATAAGTAGAAATATTTTTAAAAAATAATTTCACATGAGTCACATTTATTAACAAAGTTATTGACAAAAACAATACACATTACTTAATATGCGTGTGTTAATAATAAAGCATTTTGAAAAATAGTGTTATTTTAATTCGGCTTTAATATATTTTATTGGAAATGTCCCCTCAGATTAAACAAATCAAGCTCTTTATATTAACATCATTTAAAAGTAAATGTATTTCCTTCAAGAGTGGTGACAACACTGAATGTAAGAAAATAAATTCATTGTCGTTTACGTTTGAGTAAAAAAATTATAGTTAATTTAAAGGTAAGTTTATTATTTGATCATTAAAAGGAAGACAAACGGTCGAGTCTGGAATTTTATTTAAAATTGGTTTGTAACATATGAATTATATGCAGTTCACTAGTAAATAAGCATTGGTGTGTGCCGGCTAATTAACAGAAATAGTTTAAAATATACAAAAATAATTTACATGTGCAAATGCATATGTAAATCAACAGTACAGATGGGGTACACTTGGGGGGAGCTTGAGGAGATTATATCCAAGGAATTCCGGATAATTAATTCCATTTTTAGCCCGAATAACCTGAGTTACCACTTTTCAAACGATCAGTTAAAGAGTCCCACTAATTGTGCCAGTATTTAGAATGCAATTTGATATGTGGTGTTCCAGCCGCCCTTAACTTTAATGGGACTTAAAGCAACCGGAAATTGGTATTGGAATTCCTTGCTGAGCATTGCCTTTTTTCCCAAAAATATTAGTAAATGATTGTCCGGTTGACTGTCCTTGTTCTAATTATATTAAAGCAGAGAATTTTACGCAAATTCGTGGCTAAGACAACTCGATTTGGTCGCCAAAAATGTTCCCAGTTTTACTGGGCTGCTGCGGCTAAAGCAGAAAATAATTTCAATTCCCTTTTGACAAATAAATGTTGCTTTTGCATAAAACATGGTCTGATTTAAATTAAAATTTATTTAAAGCAATATAAATATTTCTTCATTTAATTCCTTTTCCTTCAGACAGTAGGTAAGCAACTAACCATGCCATACATACGGCAGCATTTTATCTCTCATAATAATTTTAAATTGAGCATACTTTAGCCGTCTGCATTTTATTACAAGTCAGTGTTGTCCTTGGCTTAATTTAAACTACTAACAAATATTTTAAGGTATTTTTTTGGGAAGATTAAAGAAACATTTATAACGAATATGAATCAGGTAGAAGAATGAGTTTATAGTAATATTGCTTTTTTTAGAGTGATCCAAATTTGAAATGTTTTAAAAATACACCAAATTTGACAGTGAATGATAACCGTTTCAATTTAATTGATCACTTTTCGTTGTTGCTCCCTAAACCAAAGCAATCAATGAGTTAAAACAGCCTGAACCGAAAAAAAATAAAAATCAATAAAAGTCAATAAATATGAAGATATTATTTGATCTGTATAGTAAATATTTATGAAAGTAATTTCATCGTCTTTAGATTCTGTTTATTTTAAACTATGCTATGAGTTTTGGTCATTAAATCCTTTGACACGTTCTTTAAAACCACTATCATTCAATGTAAAATTCTTTGTTATAGTCTATAGAATGGGATAAATAAATATTTTTGCTGACTTTTATAATTACAACCATTCCTTAAGTTGTATAAAAAATTTACTTTTCAACACTTAAATAACTGCATTCTGTAAATTAAGTTTAACTTGTATTATTGTCTAATGAACTTATTATAATGATTAAAAAATGCCAAAAATGTGGTTCTATTACTTTGACTGTTCGCTAACATTATTTCGGTAAGATTTCATAATTGGTACTCTGACGTTTGAATCTTTCTTTCTTACTGCTTGCTGTCATTCGTCAAAATTTTTCGAATTTTCCTAAATCTATTTTGCCACGTTTACGATAAAAGGCAGCTGATGAACCTCAGGGAAAGGAAGGATCAATGAATGCTCCCCATAATTTTGGATAAACACTTATTAAATGGATATTTGATTTTAAAACAATCTTAGCTTTAAATAATTGCTTTTGGTATTCAACAGCATGCCATAATCAAGTAGACCTTTTCATTATATGATGAGTCTAACTTTTAATGGTTAAAATAAAGATTTTTCGGTATTTAATTTTTCAAAAATTTTTCATTTCATGTAAATTTACAATTTTTAAGATTGAGCTCTTTATCTCTGATTTTAGTCTTCACTCAGCACATATTTCTAGGCAAATACTGTAAAGAAATAATCAAATTCTGTCCTTTGAGGTAGATGAGAGTTACAAAACCAAATGGAATGTTTAATCAAACCTTCTCATTTTAATTTTTTTTGTTAATTATTATAATTTCTTCTAAAAATTGATAACTAACATTCTTCCACAAATATTCATAAAAGTCAACCATTTTACAAATTTTGCTGAAGATGATTTACTATTTTATTTTATTTAAAGCTCAATAAGAACCTTATAAACACATATATTTAATAAAAACATCTCAAATATAGAATAAACAATAATAAATTAATAAAATTTACTTCCCCATCAATGTAATTTTTGTTGAGTATGATATAATAACCAAGACAATTTTGCATAACCTTTAGAATTAACTGATATATTATCTTTAAAATACAAATAACAGGGTCAAGTAATTGACAATATTAATTTAATTTTTATTAATAGGAGGTGTTCGAGGTAAATAACTAGGCAAAAAGTAAATAATTTTTCAATTATGTATATATATGGTAAAGCAAGGAAGGTACTGCAATATGTGGAAGCCATAATCAATATGGACAAAAAGAATAACGAATAAATTTTTATTTATTGTAACTTAGATGCTGATAGTTGTATCGCAATAATAGAAATGAAAGAGGATATTATATTCAAAAGCTAAATCACTTGATGAAAATTAGTAATTTCTCTTCCGGTTTCAGTTGCTTTCGCCAAATATTAAGCGCGTACAGAAGTGTATTTGTAAACACTTGTTGAGCCAACTTTCAAGGTTGGGCAAATTGAATAGTAGCAACCAGAACCTCGTCGATGAATAAATAATATGTGGGAATTTCGTCATGCTTATTAGAGAAGAAATAACCATTTCAACTAAAAACAGTGCACATTCCAATATAATCATCCTTTAGTAATACTATTTAAATATTACTCGGAAATTAAATTAGCGCTTTTATATGCATTTCTAAATGATAGTAAATTTATTCTTATTATAAGTGCCGAGCAAGAGATAAAAATGCGCGATTTTCTGAGCGTAAAAATTGATGTCTTATTTTCAATAAATCACTTTTATTTTTTGCTTTAACCCAGCAAAAAATTAACTTTACTTTTTGCCAAGATATCATTAGTTATTCATTTTTAAATTATAGCCCACATAAATTTCTTCAAATTAAAGGAAAAATTGCATTTGATTAAAGGTGAAGCAGATTGGAAATGTGAATAATTCGAAGCATATATTTTGTTTGATAAACATTCTTTAGATAATTTAACGGTTGGCTGAACAAGCCAAGAGCACCAATCAAAATTCTAGACGTTTTGCTTCATTTTAAAATCTTTGTAGGAACCTGTGTTATTCTCCGATATGTCCCACTACTCTGCACTGATGTGTCGTTGGGAAAATTGTTCTGTGGATATACGGAGCTTGGCACACCAAATTTTACACAGCAAAAAATAAATTCATCTGATCAAATATGTTAAGGTCTAGTTGATTGGATTCAACCTCTCCATGATATTCTCAGCTTGAGTCAGTCTTCATTGCGATAACACCTTGACTTTTTCAAAGTTATAGTAACACCTACTGAGCGATTTATAAGCGGCATAGGAGGGATAGGTGCAGAATGAGATATTCATTTAAAACCAGCCTTTGATGATCGGGTGGCATTGAAATTAAATTATCATAAAAGGTCTCCTCATAGCACTGTGTTAAATTATGCTGTCTATGGAAGCAAACTTGATTTTTCTCGACATATGAATTAGAGAAATAAATATATTAATATATTTATAATTCTATACAGTTTGAATTTAAAAATATCGTGCACTGTTCCTCGATTTAGTAAGAATTCACTGAGTTTTCGTTTAATGGCATTCAGTTACCTCGCATTTCTGGTAAATTTAACTGCTAATGCACACATCGAAGAAGGCAGCTATAGCCAGTTAAAAAACCGTCTTATCATTCGTCGATTCATGCATTAGATGTCAATTGACGAGGACCATATAATCATATTTAAATTCATAATAAGTGTTAATTGTAATCCAATAAATTCATATCAATCAGCAAATAAACTTTAGATGCTTAAGAATTTTTTAATCTGAAAGGCTAAAATTCAAAGTTCAAAAACAAACATCGTCAAGGAATGGTTTTGGTGGATTTGATCATCATCTGCTATATTTCAAAGGAGTTTATTAGAGTTAATGGTTGTCTATAATTATTTTGAGTTGTCATAAGTGTAATGTGTAGAAAAAGCTCTTGGAAATAGGGTACCTTAATACACCCTCAAACGTATAAATATTTTAATTCAGTTTCGTGCTAATTAACAATTAGGGAAGTAAGGTAAAGCTATAATGTTACGTTCATAAATTGGAGGAGGAAGTGAAATAAAAATAGTTTTTTCTTAAAGGAGTAAGATTTTCTAGGATGTTAATCTCTGATTCTTTTGTAACCTTTTCTATATGATTTAAACGTGCTACAGGATGAATTGCATTTGAGAATCTTTACTGAACGCATAAATTAGGGGCTGCATTCTGCATATTTTGTTAAATTTTTCATATATTAGCATTATTATTCTTGATAGTTTAAGAAATTATATATTCTAAAATTTGCAGAATTTCAGGATTGGGCCACTGTGAACATCAGTGACAATGTACATATACACCAATGTTTTGCCTTGCAAATTTACAGAAGCAGGTTTTTCAGTAATATATAAATGAATGGATCATTTTCGTGGAATTTTCAATAAGTACCATAAATTCCGGGATTTGAGAAATCAGGCTGGAAGGTTGTATAATACTTAAATAAATTAGTGTATTTAATCTTTTCATTCGGAAGACATTGGTTGTCTTTTATTATTATCTCGACATCATAAATATTTTCCATGACGTCATTGTAACTAATGCATATGCTCCTGCGAATGCAGTTCTGGACTATTCCAAACTGTTGTCTGTGAGATTGCCTTAAAATTGTATTTGCTTATATTTCAAATGAGTTACTAAATTAAACTCACGATTAATAAATCGATTTTTGTATATCTCCCAAATAATATACATATGTTTATTAGAAAATGTTTTGATTTTTATAAAAGTATTGTCAAAGTAATGATGGAAAGGTCGAATGCGTATTTCATAGGAGCATCTAAATAGTTGTGCTTAACTTCCTTAGAATGCGAGGAATGCGTAACTGACATGTTATTATTGTTATCGTATTTTTTAGATTAAATGCCAAGATCTTCCGGAAATTGTCAAAGCATTTATCTAGAATAGTTGCTTTTATACTGATGTAATCTTTTCTTTTCTTTGAAAATAAAATAGTTGAAGAATTTTGTTATACTTTGTCATGACTAAGAAATAAATAAGCAAAACATAAAACCGCATTGTTCTTATCTGAGTAAATTTGTAGATTGTACTCATTGAATCCATAATTTTACTAGAAATAAGTTTAATTCTGTTCCGATGTTGGAGGAACGTGCGACTAATCTTTTACAGAAATCTGTGCTTAGTTGTTATTGACAAATTTTGGGCCAATCATTCTCTTTATTGAAAGAATTTGCCCATTTAAAATGCTTTATTCCCTCAAACAATGAATTTTGTACGCTTAAGATTGCATTACTGTTCTATTGCAATGCGAATACGCAGAATAATTGGTTTATTAGTAGTTTCTTATTCAATTTATAAACATTGAGCTCCTTTGATTATATGTTTTGAGAAGCTTATATTGTATATATAACCTAAGATGAAGTATTTTTGTTTTATTCCGTCGTCACTGAGTTAAAAGTAATATTTTTTTAATTAGATAATAGAAGAAAAAAATCTAAATTCAAGATAATATTAGCATGTTTGATATTTTATATTGCCATGGCCTATTTAAACCTTCAAAATAGCCTTTCAGGCCAGAAACCAATAATGACCCGTAAATGTCTTAAAGATGATTTTACCTGTTCATATTTAATCCCTACATTATTTTGAATTCAAATGTAAAATTAAAAACTAGTCCTTGTAAAACTGTGAACTTTGTAGAGGCCCTTTTCACCTTTGTTTAAATATTACGCTCTAGAAAGTGAAGACGTCAGTCATTTTTGTAATGCACACAAAGTGTGTTCTGCTAACATTTGGAGAAAAAAATAAACAAAAGTAACGAAATTGAAGTAAAATGAACATTATTTTATTTAAGAGCTAAATATATCTATAATCAAAATGAAATTTTGGGGACATAAAATGTAAACCTGGGAACGAAATTTTGAGAGAAGTAAGTAAGGTGATCACTGTCGATTGTAGAATAAGCGTTATTTATTTACTTCCCAAGGCAGGGCTTAAAAGCTTTACAAATTTTCATTACGAGGAAGCATCCAAACACAGGGGAAGGGAAAGTATATAAGTGACGGGAAGTTTGCTGACAGTTTAAGCGAGAATTGCAGATACAGTATCTTAAGGGAGAATCAAAGAATAGGAAGAATCATTCTTTATCTGAGCTGCCAAATTATCTGTTTTGATTTAAATTTTTCCCGAATTATCCTTCCTTTTCATTAGTTTACTCTTCAGGAGGAAATTCTGTGTTACAAGTCTTCCTGTGACTTTGGAGTCGTTATATTTACAAATAATCGATGTAGCACCCATCTACTGAACAATTAGGTCTTAAATTTGGTAAGTCGTCCTTGAATTTGTGGTGGCCAATCCTCCAGTGCCTTCTTATATTTTCATTTGCGAAGGGTCGACGGCAAAGAGAAGATTCATATGTAATTGCACATTCGCGCGCGTCTTTCAAATGCAGTTGAAATTTAATAGTACGGGGAATGAAATTCTTAGTAGGATTCATTATTCAACTTTTTCCTTCTTCCTCACCGAACACCTACTTTGCATTCGCTTAAAATTATCTAAACTAACTCCTTGTATATGCAAATTCAGAGGTATCTACTTTTCGTGAGTGAGTTTTTAATAGTCCTTTGTTAATACATCAGAAATTGTAGTCCGAATTTCTTTTAACTGTGAGAATGAGTTCATTCTTACTCTAAAATTATAATTGGAAACAAAATGCAAAAGAGAATATAAATTTGATTATCTGATCAAATTCGAACAACTTTGCTAAACAAACTGGCTACTTAAAACGCCAGACGTTTAGGTGCTTACAGTGAATCCGACACCCTTAAAAATTACCTGAATATTTAAAAATATGTAAGACCTGTTTTAAATTATACATAAATTTAGTTATCACAAAAAAGTCACATTAATAAGAAAAAGACTTCATCAATAAATTTTTTGATGTTTTTGTATCTTTCGGGTTCAAGGGTGGAGAGGAGTATTTATAAAGTGAAATGAAAAATATTGCATTTAACAATAAGAAGTTATATGACATTCATTCTTACTATTAATGCATTATTTAATCAGCACCCTGCACTAATAATCAACTGCATCTTACAAGAAACAGCCTGGAAAACTGACCATTTAAAGATTAGTTCAATGTCAGCACCCGCCACCATACACTTATCCCGTCTGAAATTCAGTCCCGAGGACGTAATTAAGAGGGTCATAAAAGGGACATATATAGAAAATTTTATGCAAAACGGTAGGGGACCTTAAGGTCAGTTTAAGAACGCATGCAAAACATTTGGGGGCATGCTTCAAATCGCCAAATTTGCAACACAAAGAAATTCCCATCATCGGCCATTGGTTGGGTGATGTGGGATTGGTTCGACGAATGTTTATTTGCAGTCTCTAGCTTAGAGCATAATCAAATAGCTGGGCCATTTCAAAGAGAATAAGTGCACTAAAGTAATTTGACATATTCTTTAAATAGACCTTAAAAATAATTGCATGCTGCATTTGCAAGTAAGTTAGTAGATCATCAGTGAAGATGACTAGGCTAGCAGAATTTAAACCATAAAATAGAACTGGTACTGCTGACATCACTACCAGGTAAAATACAAGGAGAAAAACAAACAGTAATCGTTTTTGTACCAACCGAGTTAGCTGCGTTTCTTCTTCCTTTCATTTACGCTTCTCGACAAACAATCTTCGAACTACTCGCTATGGCGCTATGAGAAAATGGAGTATTTCAGAAAAACTTAAAAGGAGAGAGAGATGTAAATGACAGCAATTATATAGATTAAGAGAAAAGCACTGTAAAGCTCCCATCAAGTTGCCCACTTTCTACCTAACTGAACACACGGATGACACGTAAATTCAGTTATAGGAACAATTTGGTTCGAAAATCGTCCACTAATAGTGTTGTAACTGATATTCTTACCATTTCGATAATGTCGAATTTGAGTAATATTGACGAAACACGATATTTGGGAAATAGTGGCATTAACATTCACCCACGTCGATCAACCTTGGATTCTGACCAAGTGAGCAATATTTCACTGTCGAATTCATATAAAGTATTACAAATATTACCACTAAATATCGCTTTAGGCGTGACTTCTTTTCAACCTTTACAAGTACAACGCATGACCTCATCTGCCATGCTGAACGTCTGCATACCATCCATGGAATTTCGTGTTTAATTACGATCTAATTAAACCTGGCGTAAGCTTTCAAATAGACAACGTGCAGATTATTTCTCCCACGTCTCTTTTGACTGTAGGGAATTTACAGCTTATATTGGACTAGAATCTAATTTCTTTAAAATACATTGCATAATATTTTTCGATAGCGTCTGCGGAAAATGAAATTTTGAATAAATTACTTTGCTTAGTATCTAAAATCTATTGTTAGGCTCTCTTACTTGTCAAATTATCTAAAAATACGCTTTCACTTCAGAAAGGTTAAAAATATGATTTTTAACATTTAGGCGAATGAAATTTCGATTAACCTTATTTTGATAACAATTTACTTTTCAGATTAAAAATCCCTCCAGTTATAACTTGCCAATTTTCACTTGCTAAATAAGAAACTTTACTTATTAAATAGCGGTATGAGGAAGACGGGTTTCCAGCATATAAACGTATAACATTCCACTTGCCTGGATAGGTCAAGGCGAATATACTGAAGTGTTTTTATTGGTTAACTTCCCTATTGAAGGAAGCCTCGTATTGGCTGCCTCAATTCTGCCGAAATATGAAGGTATGAACTAGATTTGTGTGTACTGTGGGAGAACTTACACTTGCTCTATATTAGTCTAATGTCCATCGTTTTAAGGTTATTTGATCAGGCATACCTCCGCGATGGAAAATAATACGGAAATTTCAGAAAGCATTTTTTTAAATCCCGGAAATATTACTGGTAGTGATGAATTCGAGAATTATAATCAAATTCTGGATATAATAACCTACTCATTCTGTATCATCGGGATTATACTTAACTTTTTTGCCTTTGGCATTCTACGAAGGAAAGCCACTATGGGGGTTCTCCTCATCAAACTAATTTTGATTTCCGACGGTCTTGTCTGTCTTTTCTATCTGCTAAACCAAACGTGGACGGATATTTGGATGAAGTATTTTTCAAATTCTATGGTATCCTTTTATTCTTCTAAGAAGTCAGTTCCAACCCACATTTCAAATATTCTTCGAAATCTCGCTATTGCCACCACTAGCGTAAGCAATTGGTATATTGTTATCATGATTGCTCATCGGTGTATTGCTATATATGTGAGCCCTCTTAGAAGCCGCATTGATCGGTCTCTTTGGGTGATTGTACAGAAACCTGCAAATTTGTGGATTGCCTATGCGACTTGTTGGTTATTCGGCATACTTCAAGCGTTTCTTTTGCCTCATAGTAATCAAATCCTTCTTGATGTGTTTATGTATGTTCTTCCACTGGTTCTGGTGTTTATCTTTTCTCTTTCCTTGCTGTTTAAACTTCGTAAAATTCACAGGAATACAGAACCTGTTAATACGCCCTCTATGTGCTGCTTTTCGTTACAGGGTGCCAACAAGTCTCATAAAGTTGACTCTGATGAGACCTTTGTTCAAATAAGGCACGTTAGCCTCTCGACAGAAAAGCAATCACCATCGTCTGAAGAAAAGCGAAATAATCGGTCTAATAAATTACAAGCAGGACCTGTTAGCTCTAATTCCAGAGCTACTTTACAGTCTGCTGAAACAGATAGAAAGAAGACCTATTATCGGATAACTATGACAATATTAAGTTTGGCTGCTTCATTCCTTATTTTGGATTCAATGCAACTGATAGACCTTCTAATTCGGATTCAGTGGGATGGATTACTTGGAGGAATTGAGCATGTCCCAGCAAATGAAACTGGTTTGGATGAATATGTGACTGAAGTAAAAGCAAAGTTAAAGCAGCACATAATGAGTATTGTGAAAAATACTTGCACACTTGGAAAGACTCTCACCAATTTCATTATTCTCTGTGCGCGCAGCCGACATTTTCGAGCCATGGTAACTGTGAAATTTCGACGCTTCCGAAGATTCTTCAGGGTATTCAAATATCGTTGTTCAAGATCCATTCACTCTCGCCATGGTGGACGAAATCTTTGGTTTATTCCATCAGTCAGAAGAAACACAATTTTAAAGAAGCGAAAGGATGTTAATATGCATGTTTTTATAAATCCATCCGTGCCAAATCCGGGTCTAAAGCAACCCAAGAGGACTAAATTTATAATACCTAAACAGAGGGCTTCCAGCTTTTCAGGAAGCAGTTTAACACATTCATTATTTCATCCAAAACTACGCGATGATGAGGGATATGTTGTGCACAAATTTCGAAAGCCTCTTAGAAAAGGTGATCTATCTCAATTTTTTCTCCAGACTAAAAATATAGACAGCGGAAAGCAGATCAGGTTATTAAATAAACAAGAGCGATATTTAAATCAAGAAAAACATGAATCAATTTTTTCGAAAATTAATATGATTACTATTGAAAGGTCAACTAATAATGAGTATTATCACGATGCTATGAAACACCAATTCTCCTCGTCTTTAAATCAACCGACATCAAATTCATTTGTTGAAAATGTTATTAATTCTGATAATGAGAAGTGCATTTGCACGAGTTGTGAATGCAAGTCCACGCATTATTCCTCGGACTCCCTTTCTAATACCAGCAACCTCACTTATCCTGGAGCCGTCCGTGCGCATTGCTGTGGTTGTCAAAGGGCCAAATTTTTAGAGACGGAGGCGAAGTCTGAGGGTTGAAGACAAAAGTAATTCCTCTGTGTATTTTTTAGAAACCAAAAATATACATTTACATCATTGAGTTACAGATTTTATACTTAAATCATTTTATCGAAAATGTATTGCCTTCATTAAAAGAGAACAATCTTTTTAAACGTTTATATTTATTTTATGTTGTATCTATTAATTATTTAATCGTAGTAGTTATATTTAAAATTCTAATGGGTTAAATTCTTCTCAAAAATAAAAATTATTGAAAAACTGAACAAAAATGAAATGTTGTATTGTTCTTTTTAGTTATTTTTTGGGCCATTTAATTCATTTTATTATTTTACTACTCACAATCCTGATGCATGGATTAAATATTTTTTCCAACCTCTAGCACCTTGTCGCTCTATTTCTTTACTCATTTCTGCGAAATTATTCACATAGGAAGAAAACAAAATTTTTTCTCTACTTCTCTGATTTCTTGCGTAGACAGTGTATATTGCCCCAATGTCAATCAGTTTTTACCCCATTTAGCTCTGTTTAATCAGTTTATACACAATAATTTTATATGCCTCTTTCGTTTAAAAGTCAAGATAATTGTAATATTATTTAGCAAAGACACTCAAAGTTGTGATTGTTCTTTGGAGTGTTTCTTTTCCGAATAAAGAAATATGTACAACCTTTTATAGCCTTGTCTTGTAAATACAGTGTTATTGGAACCATATTCATTTTGATAAGAAAACGAGTAAATAGTAAACAAAATTTGGGCGAGTTTTTAGACGCAGCTTACGTGTTGTAAGGTTTCCAGTTCATGACGTTTTTCGGGCAACTCTTCGCCGCTTATCTTTTCAAGCCGGAATATGATGCCAGTTTTCAAGAACAAATATTTATATTCATTTGCATCTTATAAGTTCGCTTTTAAATCTGTCTAATTCCGTTAAAAACGATGTCTACCACAACTGACTGCTATTTTTGAAACAAAAATAAAAAAATGACGTAGAATGTAATCATAAACGCTTCATTGGTTTGTCAACAATATGGGAATTTTAAATAAATGAAATCATATTTTTGGAATTAGACTCAGGTAATAATTTCCGTTAAACCGCATTTTAAAAATTCCATGCAGTATTAGGCGCCATGTTTTTTTAACGAAAAACGTTAAAGCAAATGTTTAATAAAGTCTTGCTGAGCAGCATTTATTAAAATAGTACCACATGTTGAGTTTTAATAAAAATCATGCGGAATTTATTTGTCTGAAAGACTGATAATTCATTACAAATGCAACATTCTGTTTTTGAATGCAAACAGCATATAAATATTGGGAAAATTTATTTTAGTTTAAAATATTAATCAGTAATCTTCCTCTGATTTAAAAAAAAAACATTTTTATAACTATATTTCGGTTGCAACAGATACAAAATACGAAAAATTTAAACTCTACACTCCATTTTATCAAAAAATAAATAACTGAATATTGCTGTTTTCAATAATTCTTCATATACACTATTTTGACAAAAAATAGCTAATTTTATACAAAAGGAATGCAATTAAATTGAGCCAGTTTGCTGCTTTCAAATTCAGAAAAGCAATATTTTTAAAGTCTAACTGACTGTCATAATTTTCACATTCTTCAAAATTTATTTCGATACTCACCACATATTTATCGCGCAATTTATATCCTTCTGAAATAACACGTTTGTTCGGTGTTTATCATGAGCAACAAAGAATTTTTAATGAATTATTAGATTCAGTAATACAAAATTTTTAAACCAAAAATGTTGATTTTTATCGGTTTTACTTAATTATAGATAAATCTTGAATTTAAAATTTTAAATTTAAGACAATGTTTATGTATATGCATAAATAAATATGTATTTATTTCTATGTAATAATAGAACGAATCACGCAATTAATGTACCAAAAGTGAAAGAAGTATTATTTGTATTATTCACAGCAAAGCAAAAATACGCAACTTTTAATCATGGAGAGTGTCAAGGCAGAATAGGCTCAAGGAATGTCGGAGAGTTATTTGGGTAAGTGAAGATTCAAGGCTTTACTGCATCTGGATTTCTGGAATCTTCAGTTTGTCAGAATTTTATTTTTTACATAATTTCTAAATTTTTTTCTCACTGTTATTCACTGGCATTCCAAAGGACAAGTTTTCAAATGATCTTGTAGCCGTCTTTTTTCTCATAGGTCCTGTTAAAGCAAATACAGTAGACAAAATAATGAAATAATTGCTAAAAAAGAGATCTCACGTTTGGTTGTTTTATCTCTTGTCCTACATGATTGATGCTCTTTTCCTAGAGTGTCTATCAGTAGCAAGTCATAGGAAAATGACAGACTTTTCAGGTTTTAAATGTAGTGCAAATCATATATTACAAAATAGAGAACACGAAACCAAATTTTTGCCTCCTAATATTTTGAGAAAACGCATTTAAAGTTTTTTTTCAATTCATAAAGTTTATTGGTAGATGTGTTTTAAAATAAGTTTCAAAATATTAATATTTGATTTCATAGAATAAAATACATCAATGAAATATATCGTCTTGTGGTGAATGCATTCCATATAATTATTTTCATCTATAGTTAATCAAAGCAGGAAGGGAAAGACTATTCTCACATTTTAGATAATATAAAGTTTATCTTCTACAGTCAAAGGAGAGCAATGCTGTGGACCACGATCTTCCAAAGTAATGGATCATTTTGCTTTACCTTTTCATTTATTTTTCAACAACTGATAAGCTGTATTTGAATTTTTTCAGAATTTGAATTTAATAGTTACGCCTCTGATTTTGTGAAATGTAAATATGGTTTACTTCATTGAGCCCTTTACTCAAATGCATGTAGAAATAAATGCAAAATTCTTTAAGTACTATACCTACCTCAAAGTAGGAATAATTTTAGTTAACAAATTTACACTTAATTTTAAATCTAACTTAAATACAGCAATGTGAAACAAATTCATCAAGTCCAACTTCCAAAATATGTATTTAATTAGACGCAAAAACAATATCAAACTTGATATATTTTAAAGTTATTACCTTTTAATTTTTAGCTATCAATATTTTTCTTATTGAAAAAGCAAGTAATCGTTATAGTCGAAATTCCTTCAAATCTACTAGCTAAATAATAATTTTAAATTTGGGGATATAAGCTACAAGGGTATGGAAGAACTGTAACAACACATGGTTTGTTTTGATTTTGTTTGTTTATAGTTGCATATAATTATATCAACTCTTATATTATAGATCATTTGAACTTATCAAAGGCCCCTTAATAAATCGATTTAAATAAAAACCTCCAAAATTTCGCCAGTTTTCGTCATTATTTACACCTTCCTCGTTTTTGAAAATGATTTTCAAACATGTTTCTTAAATTTACAATAAATTATTATAGATTATGAATTGTTTAATTATCCATTTTATCAAAATATTTGTAGAAAATACTTTTCTTGGTTTAATGGCATTACTTAGAGAAGAGATTCTATTTCATTAATCGAAAGTTTAAACCATCATACATGTATTTCCGATTGCGGTATCTTTCAGATTTACTCAAAACCGTCAGCTACAATTAACTGAATTCAGTTGCATGCATAATTGTTAAAGACAAAAGAACCCAAAAGAAAATTAAATAAAATGAAAATGAGAAGGAAGGGAAATAAACAGATGTTCATTATTCGAAAAAAAAGCAATATTATTCAGACCGGTCAGTATTTTGTTTTTTACCGTCATATGGCCATTTTTGAATCCTAACGAAATTAAGACACCAAGACTTATTCCACTTAGAGCTTTTAATAATTTTTCAAAATCTATTACGTTTTTTTAATTATTAATTATCAATCAAGCTTTCTTTTAAATGATTCCAAAAAATACAATAAAAGCATATACATGAATAAATAATTTCGAGTTTATGACCAAATGAGTTAAGACAGATTTAAAATAAATGCAGGAAAATGCAAGAATTAAATTTAAATGGCATTTGTCTAAGTTTTTTGGTTTCTAAAGCGGGGGCGTAGTTGAAAATAAAGTTCCACAAAGCTAATAAAAGCAAAGAAATCTCTTAAATTTCCTTGCCATTTCAATTTTATTAAGTTACATACCATATTTTATTACAATACAAATGTAAGTTAACAAAATAATAAAAAAACTTAGAATGTTTAACTTTTGCATTTCTGCTTTGTTAAAACTGTAAATTGCGAAATATCATGACGGATTATTTACCTTCACAAATATTAAAGGATATAAGGAATATAAATAGAAGAATAACTGCTCAACAAGAACTGAGCATAGCAAACAAGCACTTGCTGCAATTCAAGGGATGATTCCTGAAATATGAATTTTGGAACGTGCACTACCATTTCTAAAATATGGACAACCCGAATCCTGAAATGAAATGAGTTAGAAATTTTTGATATCTTGACTTTGCTCTCAAAACGTTTTGAGCCTCTCCCCTTTGGTTTTAATTGGATCTTCTCTTGACCGATTTTATTTGCTTTTCGCCTTAAGATATCGTAATTATTTGTATTACTGTGGGTAATAATGATAAAGGCACGTAATTAAAAAGGAACTGCAGAATTTTGAGTATATGTACATGTAGTAATAAATATATTCGTATGATTAAAAGAAAACAATTCAATTTTTAAGACAAGAAATCAATGGGTAAAATATCTGTCTCAGCTTTTGATGGCCGTTGAGATGAAGAGATAAATATAAATTTTGGATTAAAGGTCGATGCTTAAGTTTTATAAAAATGGAGGAAAATCTTTGGCTTTAATGGCAATGGTAATCACCTCACTCTACTACACTGTCAATATAAAGTGGATATCGGAATCTAGATGTTGCTCATCAACTCAAGGGATCAACCATCAAATTCAATTTGTGTAAGTATTTAAGCAATTTTTTTCATTCCATTCAAATAAACCAAATCAAGGAATATTTTAATATTCTGACCTTTCATGTTAACCTATCGGTCCCATTTACTCCTTAATAGTATTTACTGTTGCCCGATTTTATTAGCTTATGAACGCGCAAAAATTGTAACTATTTGCTTTGACTTGGAATGTGATATGTTTATAAAAATTAATGTGAAATATTTATGATAATAATTAAAACATGCAGAAAAATTCAGGACGACAAATCAAATTCTTGGCGGAAAATCTACAATGGAATTACAAATGGGAAGAAGTGGACTAAAGCTGATTAATTTACTCGAATGAATTCCCTGAAGAAAAAACAGTATGCTAAGAGAGAAAGCTGGGCAAACGTCAGGACCTCAGTTAAACACATAGACGATGTTCAAAGAAGAGGGAAGAATATTGAGAAGGAGATATAATATTAAAAGGAGAAAAATTTTTAATCAGAATTATTGAGACAAAATGGAGTAAGAATAGAGATCAGTTTACATCTAGAGAATTGAGGCCGGTACGCTGTGCTAGGTTAAGAAGGTTTAACTGGTTTCAAAACTAAAAGCATGATCTTTTAACGACAAAATACTCTATTACCATGGGGATAGAGGTGGAGTAACTATCCATTCTTTGAACTCCCACAATTTAAAATGTTAGTTCTCTTCCGGCGACAAAAACTTAGAGCAAATCGTGAAATTTGTGACAATAAAGATTAAAGAAAATTCTAATTTCTGTTAATAACGACCCGATAAATTTTCTCAATTGCCTTGAAAACTATTTTTAGTAGAAATGAATTTCCTGAGTATCCTGATAATGTTAATGGCAAAAAGGAGAAAATGGCATTTTAAGTAATATAGACCCTTACTTTACAAAAAGACGACTTGACATTTTAACTTTCTTCCTATTTGGTAACTGTAATACTTAAAGCTATAGATCTCCGTGTTCGAACAGTGTTTGTAATATGAACAAAAATTGATCGTTATTTCTTAATCGGACGTACTGACTCATAATGATTTAAAAACTTTGGACTTTACTGTTTGACACAGTCAACTGATCCACACTATCTTGTACCAGGTTTATAATTTCCATATTCGTTCCCTATTTCAGGAGCTTATTATTGCTGCAAAATTCGAAGTTTATTGAACTCTTAACTTGATTTTAAAATGGCTGAGCTCACTAGAATTCATTCAAACAAAACCTTAAAGCCGTGGATAAATAAATTATTTATTCACCGGGTAGAAATTATTATTCTTCAAAATATAAGAGAAAACGTGTTACATAACTTATTTTGCAGCATTCGGCATTTCATGTCATGTCTTAAATTCTTACAAGATTCCAATAAACCTGTCTCACAGCCATAGAGTCAATGCTTTGTCTCAAATTAGAGAATTCACATTTTTTCGGTGGCGTCGATTTCTCCCTGACATCCTTATCGGTATTATTTGGACACCCTCTGCTTGAGAGTTAGTCTGGAAAAAATTTTACCTGCCTCTCGATCTTTTACCGTCAAATATAAAAATAGGTCTCTATTTATACATAGCCGATGTTAGAGTAACAAAATTTATTGGAATTAAAAGTTTTGCCTTCTTCATACATGATAAATTTTAATTTTATTCAAAGTTGGATTAACATTTATTGGATCAATATCATAAAGAATTCAAATATTGCGCAATAATATTTGAGTTGTCATAAAAATGTGAAAGTCTAATATTTACTAGAGACATTATATATCTAGTATTTAGAAAGATTAATTGTTAATCTAAATTCAGATCAGATCTATTTGAAAAGAACATTTTTAATTTAATTTTAGCAATGGGAGATTGTCTCTGAGAACATGCACTTCAACATAAATTTAAATAAAGAAAATGGTTCTTTTTTCTACAGCAAGTATGTAGGACAGTCAGAGTTTGCATAATAACTTTTGAAAGTTTCGAAATTTTTTTAAAAGTGATAAATAGTTGTTGTTAAGTCTTTGTCCATACAAAAATGCTTCGATTTGTATAAACTAAAAGATATGGAGTATCGATGTATATTTTTTGACAACGTTTGTAGAAGAAGGCGGATAATGTATTAAAGAACAGCGTTCCTTTTCGGCATTTAAACAATAATATTAATTAATGGAAGTCACTAAAATTGAAAAAAATAATTTGTCTATATTTTTACCGAATGACGGTGTCTATGTGTAGGCAGACCCCAATGAAGTTCCTACTGTTAGGCGTGTGCACAAAGGCTTCAACAACAGCGATGGTTTTCAATGTTGCTGCTGTTAGCAGTGTGGGAGGGCCACATCATGGCTCCTGCACCTTTTCACATGGCCTTAGAGTCAATGCAGATGCAGATGGAGATACCTATGTGAAGACTCTTCAAATCATTGTTAGGCAGCCTTACATAGACATCGTATTCAATGGAAGAAGACTCTATGTTATTTAACAAGATTCGTCTCAATCTCATGAAGCTCTCAAAGGCCAGGATTGGATGGTCGAGAATTTTCATCATCATGTCACACCAAACTTACGACCTCCTAACTACTCACCAGACCTTAATCCTTTGAATTATTATGTGTGAGACGTGTCGTGGTTAAAAAGAAAGCATCCACATAACACCAAATCCCCCTCTCTGATGAAATCAATAGCCCGAGCAACGAAGGACATCTTACAAATTCTTTTAATTAAACAACTAAACATAATACCTATTAAAGCAGGTTTTATTCTAATTATCCTCCTTTGGCTTTTTCACCGATCCAATTCGAGTCCGAAAGCGAGTCCGATGCAGATGGAGATACCTATGTGACGACTCTTCAAATCATTGTTAGGCAGCCTTACATAGACATTAAATTCAATGGAGGAAGACCCTATGTCGTTTAACAAGGTTTGGCTCAGATTCATAAAGCTCTCAAAGGCCGGAATTGGATGGTCGAGAATTAAGTCGTTGATAGAAGCCTAATGAGGATATGTAGAATAAAACCTAGGTTAATAAGTGTTATTTTTATTTATTTTGCTGTATGAAAAAGTAAATTTTAACCATTAACATTTTTATTGGCTGTTTTTTTAAAAGTGCTTAAGGTGTTCTCAGATGCCTTGCGTACCCTGCATATAGGCAGCCACATCAATTTCCTTCGACTTTATGTGTCTGTATGTTTTCATCTTCTTCCCAGAAACACAACGACCAATTTCTTTTCCCTTCCTCACACGCACATTATTCGAATTTCGATCACACTTTACCTAGTGCTCCCGCCTCCCGATAAATATGCCTCATAATCCCTATGTATATTTAACGGTGTATGGTTTTGCAAAATTAAAGTCTCCTCACCCGAGCTTAGATTTATTTCTGCCCTGAGTCTCTTAAGCTGGACACTCGATTTAACAGCTATTTTAATATATTTTAATGATATATCAAGCTCTAAAATACGTGTTTCACTAGAGATCTGGATGTTATCTAAACATTTCCTTTCTTTAAGAACTATGAAACTGCACTGGACAGCTTGTTCTTAAAGTGAAGTATTTCCATTTTCTACAATTTAGCAAAACAGAATACCGCATCAAATTGCAGCCTATCAAATAAACTTGATGTATTATTTGTCATCATTCTAATCAAGCCAAATAAGACTAGCTTTACGATGTGAAGTTTGTGTAACTCTTCACAAAAAAGAACCTTACTTTGTATAAAAGAATCTATATGCTCATTCAGCTTTGACATATTATTATTCTCCTGAGGAATTTCGAGGTAAACTGACATGAATTATCACTAAAATGACATCTGGAGGTAAATTTGATCTTTATGCGACTAATTCGGAGTACGAAGCATGTTGATTGAAAGACAATTATCAAATGACTGCGCACATTAATGAGCACATTAATGTGCAATTTTAATA
Organism: Hymenolepis diminuta; assembly: GCA_900708905.1. Classification (NCBI taxonomy): domain Eukaryota; kingdom Metazoa; phylum Platyhelminthes; class Cestoda; order Cyclophyllidea; family Hymenolepididae; genus Hymenolepis; species Hymenolepis diminuta. Next base: position 301,193 of record CAADRB010000032.1, read on the forward strand.
AAATTATGCAAACAGCTACAAGTGAAAGGAAACCTGCTTTTAAACACCATCAAGTTAACTCCCATGCATATAATTTTGGGGGCGGAAACATATTTATAACATAAATTTTCCCTTAGCAAAATCGAAATTTACTAATAATATGTTTTCTACCCATGATTGTTGAAATAACAACTAACCCTTACGTTGTTGATGCATACTATTTGAACCATAATATATGCGTTACATCCATTAATGATGATCGAACTGTACTACATTCTCGCTATAGTCTCGTGTTATTTCCTTCTTCTACATGGAACACAGGTGCGATAGATTTTAAAATGAGAAAAGCTTGAAAAGGAGTCACAACGTTAATTATTAACCAGAAAATTTCATTAATAAATGATTAATTTGAACTTATAACGAAGAAGAATCAGAAACAATTAGTGAGTCCTCGAGAAATTTATCTAACTGATGTCTGTTGTCGATATTTCAGAATGATTAAAGAAATTGATGAAATCACCCCATAGGATCCTGCAAATAAATACACAAAATTTTCCATCGAGTGGGATAGTAGCATGAATTAACAGAAATCGAGTGAGAATTTCCAGTGCAAATGAGTCTTAGAGTCCTTTACATCTTTGTAGACTACTAACTAAATGCTAGCTCCTTGATTATTTGAATTTTTCAGATTTTATTTATAAAAAGCTTTTAAATGCAATTTCTTTAGCTAGCTAAAACTAATGGAAACAATGTATCAGAAAGAATGCCATCAGGATGGGCTAAATCGACTCTCAATAAGGTGACAAAACTAAAAACAGACTTAAAGAATGATATAAAGTGGACTAAAAGTCCGCAGAACAATGTCCCACGAACATTTGTAAAAATCGAGCAGAAAGAAGAAGGAAGAAAGTAATATTCCTATTGGTTCTTGCGGTAGTCACTGAACTAAAAGCCGATTCAAAATGCGTGTTTATAAGAATACAAAAGGAGATATTTCTTTAAATTTAATAAAAATTGTAATATTTTGCATCAGATATCTGAAGCAAAAGCTCCGAACCAAGAGGTCAAAAGGAAGAGAAGGGAGAAAGCAGCAATGGGAGAAAATTTGAAAGCGATTTTTATGATATTCTCAATGTCTGCTCAACTAAGTCTTGATGGAATATTTCTGAAGGAATTATTAATGGAAACAATCAGACCAAATCTGCATAACTTACCCTAACACCATCTTGTAAAAGGAATGTGTCGCCAACAAAAGATACGAAATTAACAGAATTTCAAGCAAAATCGCATAAGAGGTTTTGCATGGAAATGATAGCTCAAAAAAGTGGTGTCAAACAGAAAACAATAATTTGAGTAAATTAATAAACCTTTTTTTATTGACGAAATTGATATTTAATCATAAGTGCTTTTCTCATTATTACATAAACAACGATTAACATTTATATCATTCATATGAACAAACTGAACTATTTTGCACACCATGCAAACTCATAATTACTGAATCGCAATCACTTTTTTTCTATTTAGCAACCCGAACTTATATTTTTACCAATCTTTGACTGAAACCTTACTTCATGGATCGTCAGCAGAACGGTAAAATCTATTAATATTGCTGGCCAGAAGCTACACAATGTCCATTTCAAATAGATTGTTATATGGGTCTCATATTTTCCCAAGTATCAGTCGGCGCAACAGGATGATATAATAAAATATTTTCTCCGTAAGGCATCTATAATCTCCATTATCCATAATCTTGGATATTTACCATCTATATTTCAATATAGTCTTCATTAAAAAATGGAACCCCTAAGTTCTAAAAATCTCAAAACGGAAATCTGCCATTTGAGTGGTGTCAAGAAACCGGGTAGAATTGTAGCTTATTTGCTCACGATGCCACTATTGAAAAATAATCACATCAAAAAAATTATTTATTTATCTTCTTTTTATATTTGAATCTACGATCGTTTTAATTCAATTACCAATTTATATTTTTACAACACAAAAATTTGCCATGCCAAACTAGTATGTTAAGAAGCCCAAGGAAACAGAAAGCCTTCCATAACTTGCGCTCTGACGAATAAAATTTGATCACTACTCCAACGTTTTATTCCCTGCAATGTAGTCGTTAAGAATTTTAATGTTGTGATAATAATTTGAAAAATTTAAATCAAAAGAAAGATCAAGAAACCTGAAGTATGAATTGATTAACCCCCGCAACCAGCAATAGATATTTTGGCAAGTGCGTGCCCTGCTGGATAAATATTTTTTTAGAAAAGTGTAATTAGTTGGTAAAAAACACTGTTACTTTTTTTCTTTTCTTGGCTCAAACAAGAACTACTTTAAGGCCTTCCATTCTTAGCCTGTATTTATATATGTGATTTAATACATAAGGTTTATGAGATACGGTTTTAAAACCGATAAGGGCCTAGATAACTTTTCAAACACAAAGTTCAAGAGGTAGATTTACAAAATTATGCTTATTTAGACTCTCATAGAACAGACCCAATCATGTTTCGTTTAAAATCTAAGAAAAAATCTGTGACCTAAAATTTATAGTAATTCAATATTAATAAAGGAAGAATACGGCAACGGTTCAATATTTCTATAAATATCATTTATTGGAGCTGTAATTTGTCCAGAAACGATGTGGTAATAAAAATTCAACCACAAGCGTAAAATTTCAATACATAAAATGAATTCTGGAAAATATTAAAAGCAAAGTCTTTTCAAACGCGAAGGCCAAACGAGGGCGTCAATAAATGTTGTTAGATATACGGACAGGTTTTACGGATCTACCGATATCAATTAAATTTATGTACTAATTAAATTGAAATATTCATAGTAAAATATTTTGGATATAGACTTTTTTCAAAGTTATTATTTTAGACATAGAGATCGGATAAAAATAGAGAGTTAATGAGTGCAAAATTAGACATTGTGAGCGTTAGTGATGAATTATGCCTAAATCAGTTTTTAATTTCATAAGCAATTTTTATTTTCTTTATTATTAATGAACATTTCTCAGTAGATTTATTTATATTTTGCTGACAGCTTTTTAGAAAAGATAGCATAAAATGTTCAACAAACTCAGCAATTAAACAAATATAATTCTAAATATTTGTGCATTTATTTTGTAATGAAGTACTATCATGTCACCGCATAAATCTAACTATATGCTTTCAATACGCTTATGCTGATAATCTTATGACATTGAAGTCGTCTACAAGAAAACAAATGACCATCATATTTTTACGTCCATGACTTATCTCCACCACTTAATGATTTACCGCTTATTTGGTATCACTAAAAGGTTATTAAATTTAGCGAAGTACCCAATTTTGCAACTGTTAACTCCAAAATTTTTATGAAGAATAAAACTTCACCTCCAAAAAGTGGCAAAACATTGTGCTCCATTTGACTGTTTATTTTGTTTCACTTTGTTGACATAATCTCAAATAAAAATAAAAATATGGTTATTAAAAATAGAAAAGTTTATAAAAAACATTTTTCAACTAATTATCCCACAAAAGAAGTTAAAACTTCTGAAACATGTAGCCTTCCAAATCAATTTTCAATAAATCAAATTTAATAAAAATCTTGTGAAAATGTATAAATTTGAAATAATCTTTGTATTCTTGATGTTGATAATGCTAATTTAGTTATTTTTATCTATGTTTGAGAATAGGGTTTTTATTGATGCATCATTATTTACATATTTTTATTTTTAATTGTATTTTAAATTATTTAAATAATTCATATGTTAAATTAACATGCTTGCTTGCATTGTAACAATTACCAAAATGTTGTCGTTGGTTTATACTGTGCTAATAACTGCGATGATTTAAAACAAACAGGATTTAATTTTTAACTTAACGTATACCAGATTTCGAAGATATAGTACCAGTTATTGTTTTAATATAAAAGAGAGAGACTAAGGGTTCAAAAACCTTATTATGAAAAAAATTCAAATCTCAGAAAAAAGGCAGACAGTATGAGAGTGAGAGAGAGACAGTGTCTGGAGCGAAGTAGACGTAAAGGGTGTGTATAAAGCTCTTGATATAGAGACCGATAGAGCAAAGGAATTAACTTTGGATGCATCGGGAACAGTGAAATTTTACAATCTTTCAAAATAATTTATTGACGAAATGCAGTGAATCGGTCGATTTGGTGAGATCCAGTTCATTGTTATTTTGGCGAAAATTTTTGAGTTAAGAGCGGGAAAATTTTAATTCATACAAATTACTTTTACCAAGAGAAAATGAAATTTTGCATTGTTTATAAACCTTGTATAGGAAGAGTGCTTATTTTGTATAAAATTTTGAAATGAATGATTGATTACATTAATTTTTGGTCATGGATTACCAGTAGAAATGTTTATTTATGGATGGAAGCATGAAACAGATTGTCAAGACGAAAATAAAGGCAATTTTAAAGGGGTTATAAACTTGACCAAATTGGCAGTTGATTTTACGTTTTAATTCCATTTCTTATTAACATATCGTTTTAGCATGAATATACACATACGAACTAATGAAAACTGCCTTGTCTGATATATACCGGAAAGTTTAATGTCCGAGAATATAAATGTCTTCAGAATTAAAGGGATTTAATTTATTAAAAGATAACTTTATCTGTTTATTCGTTCGTAAGGTATCTTAAAAATATATAAACACGTTTGCAATATTCAGACCCAATTAAGACAATATCTTGACATTAAAAATTTTTACCAATCAAATGGAAAATTATAATTCAAACCTGAGTAGTATTGTTTATAACAACACGAAATCCGACAGTTTCATAAAGAATATAATTTTAAACATCGTTTTCCTTTAACTATTACTGACAATCTAAATTAGGCATAAGTAAATAAACAAATTATTTAATTTTTATCTTTTTTGCACACAGAACACCTGGTCTTGAGCCGTTTATTTCCAATGTTTTCCTTTCAAAATATAACTCTGCCATACAAATTTTGCTAATTTCTTTAGAATTTTACATGAATATTTCAAGTTTATTAAAGTCTGTAGGTGTTTTTATAAACAGCCAAAATTAAAGACTGGGAAAGTATTCTATCGCATTAAATATGTTCAAGCAGAGACATTTACTCTCAAGTTTATTGAAACTCAACCATTTTCAGGGACTGTTGATACTTAATAACATTAAAATTTAAGCCATCTCATTTTTTATAGGTTATATTTATATAGTTTCAGTGAATTCAGATGGATGGCTTGAAATGTACCATAAATCAATAAAAATCAGAAAATGGCTTGGTGAAGAAAGACAATAAATTTGGCAATTTTATTCAAAAATAACAATAATAGTCTACAATGCTTAATGGTAGAAGATCAACTGGAAATTGAGAAAAGGGAAAATTTTATTATAAGAGAGTATTTATACTGCTTTTTCTTAGCTATGACTGGACTGGATGTTTACCTACAAGGTAATCTTGCCATGAATTTTATTTTCATTAAAATTCCTTCCAAACAAAAAGATATAAATCTATCAATTAAATTCTCTTACGTTAAATATAAATCCATAACTGATTTTAAAGATGGACATAAAGTAATTTCATTACAAGCATAATTTTCGGCATTGCGTTCTACTGTTCTATAATGAGAAACCGATTGCATCCATTTGAAGAAGATAAACATACAGTTAATCAAATTTAAGTTTGAAATTAAGTTCGTTTGTTAAATAAATAAAATACGCAAAACTCAATCAGAAATCAAAAAGAAATGCCTCAGTTTTTTTAAAATTCAATGAAGATATTCATTCTGCCCGTGAAATCAATCCCATTAAGCATTGAAGGTGTTAAAGTCATATAAATTTTTATCTGTCCGGTTATAATAATTTGCAAATTGAGCGCTTTTATCTATTTGTTAATCAAAGTTGTTATTTAAAAATTGCATAAAACAAAATTGGAAAGATTTATAATTGTTGACGCATATTCTCAGAATAATGTCAATGAATTTATCAGCATGCTATACAATTTTGATAATTTATGTCTTTAAAAATATTTAACCTATAATTTTTAAATACGCAATTATTCAAGCTCTCATTTAATTGAGGCGTCCATAATTATTGACTTTTCTCTATTTAAATTGAAAATAGATAACATTTTCTACTTAAAAGTGTTTTTATTTCGTAAATTTCGTTTGCTTCTTGATGCCGGTGACATTAACCGATTATTTTATTATCGTTAAAATTATAAAATATCTCGCTGCACAAGAACTCAATGCATAGGATTTTAATTAAAAGCAAATTGTAAATCCACCGCACATCATCACCGCACAAACAACAAAGGGATAAAAGATATATAAAAAAGGTTTTGTTGTTCTCATTCCTGATCGGTGCAAGAACTTTGTTTTCCGCTTACATGGTGATCGTTTTTGAATGAAAGGTGTTTAGACCTGGACTAATGTTGATAGATGAAAACGCATTACTTTTCTAAAATTCTAAAATTTAAGAGCGTCCCAACGTAAAATTCCGGACAATTTTGGCAAAATTTCATCGTATTTATATTATAGTCAACAAAGTAAAGTTGCTTTATTCACATACTGAGGGGATGAAGAGTTCTAGTTGCAGTTGCCAGATGGATGTGAAAGATTAATTTGGTCGTGATTTGCACATTTTCCATATGATTAAATAATGAAGCTCTCATTATTAGGGAAATTGTTCAACTGCGCTCAGAAATATTTAATAGAAATAAAAGAATTAAAAATTCAAAACCAGATGCACAAAATTACGCTATTTGGTCACTTGAGCAGTATTATAAAGTATTCATTATCCATATCTCATTGCCATTTGCAACATTTTGCAGATCAGATAGGCTGCAAACCTTTGTTTGATATAGAATTCAATGAAATCACATGACTGATCAAATTTGTGCGTGTCGAGATCAAATGCTGCGCAATAGCTTGAAAATTTTGTCTGTTAAGATTTATGATTGGCAAAAGGAAACATTTTTTGGCAAATAGTCCAGAATTAGGTATCAAAGTGAAATAAATGCAAATAAAATCTAAAGAAAGAAACAGACCTTGCGTTTAAATAGTTCATTAAGCACACTATCTTTGTTTCAAAGTTGCATATAAAAGAAGATTACGAAAACAATACCTTTTGTTTCAAAACCGGGACAATAATGAATAGTCAACAAAAAAATGGATTTTAAAAATAGTATTAAGAAGGCAAATAAATTCTCATGTGAAATAATCATAAACACGCTTGTGAAAATAACGCAAATGAGTAGAGCATATGTCGTGGTTTAATAAACAGTACTTAATCATAGCACTTTTGAAAATGAATTTAATTGTACAACAGCAAATTTGCAAATAAAACCAAATTAAGTTCCTTCTCCAAGCTAGTTAGCATTACACAGGTAATAAAAATTGTTTACTTTGGAACTTATTTCAGCCTGTATTTATTGTATATAATCAATATGCAAGAGATAAAATCGAAACAGAATATGAAATACAAAACTTCCGACTCTGAATGAGCAACATAAAGTGAAATAAGCGAAATAAATAATTTAAGTTATGTTATAGCACACAGCGATCATATAAACTATAACAATCAGGAAAGTTTTCTTTAATTCAAACTTGTTATAATGGAGCCAAATAGTTCTTAGGACACTTTTGATGAAAAGGAAAGCAATTTTAAATGAAATAAATGATTATTTAAGTGAGCAGCAGATAAAAATAAAGAATATAAACAGCATATTCTTTATTGTGAGCTTTGAATTAAAAAGTGTCAAATTCATAAATAATACTGACAAACGGGCTTCTCTCCAATCCTTTTAGTTGTCCTGAGAATAATAACAAAATGAAAGAAAAAACGTTTTGAAGCAAATTCTGCAAAAATTTCATATTTGTGCCTTAATTATTACGTCAAAAATAATTTCTATTTTTGTTGATTAATTATAGCTATTCATAAAAACAATTTTTTAAAGTCATTTCCTCTGGAACGGTCAATTTAAATGGTTTTTGACACTCGATTTTCCAGAAAAGTTTCTGATATTTGCCATTGAGATATTAGTTTTGGTAGAGAAAAATTTTTGCGCAAAACGAGAACAAAAGTTCTGATCTCTTTAAAATTTGCATTTTGAACTTCATACGGAAATTACATGAAATTCCGCCTGAAATTTCACGACTTTCTCCAAGTGGTAAATACATTTTTAGGTTTCTCTACACCTATTTAACTATGAGCCTATGATTAATTTTCATTAATTATGCTGACAGTACATTGCATATATATATTTATTTAATTTCATTTGCCGTAAAGGCCCTAGTTTTATAAAATGCATAAATGTAAAGACGCGTTAAAAATGGAGAGTGTGTGCATTATATATAAAAGTTTCAAAATTAAGAAGACTGAATTAAATTGGCATGAAAAATCAGCTTCAGCAAGATAATTTTCTTACGCCTATAGTTTCTATTTTTATGTTATTTTTATCGCAGTGACAAAAAGCCCAAATCCTAATTTAAATTCGATTCTGACATAAATCTTTCATTTATATCCCCCTCGTTAAAATAATTGACACCAATGATGATCACACTCCCCCTTAAGAAAATTTAATTTTAGTGTTATTGTTCATTAAAGATAAATAAAAAAATATTTACTTATGAAATAATTTCATTTATCGCAAATAATAAAATTTCTGCATTAACAAGCCGTGGTTCTCAAATCTGATTGTTTAGAACTAAAAATCATGTTGAAATCAGATATATAAGATTACTGATTGTACGGCATTTTAAATACATTAGATTTTTATTTTTCATTCAAGAAATGTTGGACTTATTGGTGTAAATAATTCTTTGGCCAGAGAGCCTGACAGAACATAACGTAAGTATTATTAGAAAATCTGAAAGAATCTTTCAATTTTCATTTTAAATTGCCTGCAAATATTTTTTAATGCAAAAGCGTAGCCTTTGGAAGTTTTTATAAAACCATTTTTCTACTGCGCCAGTTTTACACGTAAGCTATAAACGACAAACGTTTCAAACTGTGCAAGAAGACTAATTCAAAGATAATTCCCTCGGAAATTCCTTTGGGAAATTTTCCGATCAAGCTTCAAGTATGAAAAGTGCACCTCTGGGCCATTATTAAGTATTCCCATATGAAATTAAATTAAAACCTCTTTTGGGCCATTAGTTAGCAATAGTACTTAAATTAAAGCATATAAAAATAATGCTTAAACTTTGACACAAATTTGACTTGTCTGCTACATTCTAATCTGTTAACAAATCTGATAATGGTCTCGAGGAAATGCAAGTAAGAATAGTGATGTGGAATTCGGGAGAGAAATTATTGCTTTTCTACTAAGGATGAGGTTATCTTTTAGTACAATCTGATCAGCAACAACTTCACTTATTCTAATTTGTTCATTTTAATTGCCCTTAATAAGTATGAAGTAACACAAACTTTGATTCATTTATTAAATAAGTATCCAACAGTTACAATGAACCAAATTCAACTTCCAATAAGAACAGTTTGAATGCAGTAAATAGTTACGTGATATGTACTTTATTTTGCTTTTATGGGGACTGTATAAATACAAAAAACATACATATATATACATATTATAGATCTCTTCTTTGCAGAATGGATTTCAACTTTTTGTTTTAAACAAAACGTAGCCGTCATGCGACTGGTTCAATAATATATGTATCTATACATCATTACTAAAATATTTAGGATTGCATGATACCCCTAAAAATTAATGTCTCAGTTAAATATTTCCTTATGTCTTCGGTACCTTTAATTAGTTTTTTATAAACATTACTCTTTTTAAATCTTACTTCATTGTCATTTAACTTGATCGGGATCTATATTTCAATATCTCTAATTTCACTTGTTCTTTGTTGTACTATTCAAACAAAAAGGATTACAAAAATTGCAACACAAAAATTTTTAAATTTTGAACCTTATCTATTTAAATATTTCATGTTCTGGGTGTTTTATTTAGACAATCGTGTCAAATCGATCATAAAGGATATACTTGTAAACAAAGTTAGTAGCCAAGGTTGGCACAATTGTATCCGTATTAGAGTTATCAAGAAGCAAAATAAACAAGGCATAATTATATCCAAAAGCAGTTTTCTAATTCATATTAGATATCCTAGATTTTACTCCCCAAATCTGTTATCATTTATCAAATCTGGGCTCGGCATTTAGTTCGTATGAAAAATGAACAAGTTATTTGTTGCTTTAGAAAAAAAGAAATAAAAAACAATGTTACAAGCAACAATTTTTATAAATTCATAATTTTTTGCAGAAATCATTGATGGATTATATTTTAAATAAAAAAATTAGTATTATTTTATTCGAATGCAAACCTTATACATTATTTTTTTGCATTTATTTAATATTTTATGGCTTATATATAAGAAAATTCCCAAAAAGTCACTGTAAGTACGGTACAATTCACGACCTGCACTCAGCAGAATGTTTTCATAATTTGATTATAAATCATTGACGTCCTCCGCATAGAAAAACATCTGCACATTTTGGTTATGAAAAGTCACCTAATCACAAAAGAATTGTAAAGATGTAGAGATGAATGGATTAATAAAGGCTATCAAATAATAATGCATTTTAACAAAAGAGTATCAAAAGAATCGAAACAAATATATTTTAATGTCAGTTAGTATGCATTTTACCCATTTTCTATAATTCAACGTTTCATGGACTTATGTTTTATTGATCAAATTTTGTGATTCGTTCAATTTTTTTATAGTAAATCGTCTATGAAATATGCAGTTTTGTTAAATATTTGGTTTTTTCAATACGCTTTATCAGTCACTTTAGATCCACTCATAATGATAGCAAGGTGACTAAAATGGGTCTTATGGTCTATATTCACCGTCATATTTTCTTCTTGTTTATCACTTCTTTTCTTTAATTTACAAATTTTCATTCATTTGAATGTCATACATTAACAAATGTATTTTTCTTACAGCGTTTCTAAACATTTTTATATTCGTGATTTTTAATACAAACCTCATAGTAAATTTTAACATGTATTACATTTTAGATATGCAATTATAAAGTCGAATCATTCGGATACTAAAATATTGCTAACTCATTTTCTTTACCGCTTAAAGTTAGAAGAACTTAGTAAAAATTTAATCGTTTAAAATAATTGAAGAGAAAGGAAACAGAGAGTAACTTACCAAATATTTTCTGTTGATTTCGTCATCATCGCTCATCAAACAACTTAGAAAATCTGGCTTTGCTATTTAAATCAGTCAACTTAATTTAAAATCAATTAAAAAGCATTAGGGAATTTTATTAAGTACAATTGCTCTTTAAATGAACCTAAAAATAATTAAATTTTAGTATAATCTGAATTATCCGAGAGAGTTCTTTCCATTATGTCCATTGATATTTCCGGATAGTTTCTAGTTTACGAATAATTTTCATAGCATACTGTGTTCTAAACGGAAGTAGGTGCTAGAACAGTGGAGGTGTGAATTAATTGTAGTCCCCATTCTTCTGCATATTGAATCTTTATTAAGACTCTTAGTCGATTGAATTCTGTGGAAGTCTCATTGAAATCGTTATAAATTGTAATATATTTAGCTCGTAGTACCCACTTTACCTCAAGTTTAGTTACTTTTTCAATATGATCTCAGAGAATGCTTTCCTTAAAAACTATTTTTTTACTCACAGTGCCGTAAAATTATTTAATAAAACTAGCCCTTGCAGAATTATAAAGCCATGACAAATACGTTTGCACAAAAGCTGATTAGCTTTTCCCATAAAATGAAGTCTAACCATTTATGAATGACTAGACGGAACTTACGCAGTCATATTTGGTCGGTTTCGGGTTTTCTAATTAGTCAGCAACATTGAACTTGGATTGATTTAAGGGGTCCAAGTGGAAACATACATACGGGATATCATACATTAGATAAGATTCGTGTAATTAAGCCTCATTCTCTTCTGACAAAGTTATGCAGCTCTAATCTCAGATGAGATCTCTCGACGTTTTCTAGTAATTTAATTACAATTTTTACTTGTAATTTCCAAAAAAACAAATATTAAAATATTTTTTTGAACATAATTATTTATCTTTTTCACAACATCCGCAAAGAGTCGTCTATAGTGTCTCCTTTCTTAAATGGTACTACATTTTTGTATTCTAACTGTTTGCGACTCCTAGAAGGATGCTTCTGACGCAGTTTTAGAATTTCGATGTAGTTACAAAGCACATTTATGTTTAAAACATTACAATGAACACTGCACTCCAAAAGTCATGGATTAAAAATCATCGTTGTATGATCTAAGTGGCAATTCAAAATTCAGAATAAATATTCGTAAAGAAAGATTGATCCCAGAGGGAGACACACTATTTCTTCAAAATAAATATGGCAGTCAAATTAAATACGACCACTCCTAGTCCTACCTAAAATGGATGGTGGAAAAGATGTCCTAAATTCAGGACGTCTTACCAATTTTGATTGAATGGGCAACACTAATATCATTTATTTCCGAAAATCATTACGCAAAATCTCCTATTTGGTTACCAGGAGATCAAAAATTTAGATTATTATCAGCAATCAAAATGGAATTATTAAATAATATATTTGCCACGGTACAAAAAAATACTGGTTTTGCATAGTCCTTATTTAATTAATTAAAATTTCTATTCTGCACAGTTTGCCCTGCATAAAACCATAAGAAATGTTTCAAATGATCACTACTAAACGTCCAAGCAGGTATCATTTACATTTGCAAGCAACCCAATGTTTCAAAGGGTGGCAGGAATTTCGCACCAGAAACTGCATTATGATGCATAAATATCAACTCAAAAACGGGATCAATCCTAAATCGCCACATATGCTGCTATCTTTTTTTAATCATTCAGGACTTGTATTCTTGGAGACCATATCTCTACTCAATTTTACCAAACAGGAAAGTTAGTAAATGATGTCTCCCCAATGTCTAACCTATCAGCAAAATTTTTTCAAGGAAATTTAATAAGGGATCACGATTAAATTCAAATAAGCTTTGAAATTTCTAAAAAACGACAATAAAACGACTAAATGATCCAAGTTCATTCAAATACTTATAAAATAACGGATAAAAATAGGGTTAATCGTAAAAAATTTTATTGCCAACTTGTTCTCCTTAATGTTTTTAAGGAAATTTCCCACTCTTTACACCTTTTGAGATAAAAATTTGTTTTGGTCCATTTATAATTTTTTAAAATTAAATCCTATTTTCTTACTCGGACTTTTATTAAATATTCTTGGTAAACGAACTAAAACTCCACACTGCTCTAGATGAAAACGTATTACGTTGTGTAAATGGCAAATAGTCAAAGTAATAAAGTCTTTGGCGATTCAAATCCTTTTTTTAATCGTAAACGATATTTTTGGCAAATAATTTATAAATTTTATTGCAAATATGAATTAATACGAAAAAAATAAACTAAAAACCAAATGTTTATCTATACAGACAGATTGGGAGCTTAAAATATTGATTCATTTCGGTAAAAGCTTCCCTTATTACAAGTTTTGACCCTAAAAATCACCGCTGAGACTTGCATGACCTTTAGCAATTAAAAATTATGCAAGCATATTCAGGTACAAACCTCTGACCATTTTATGTTACTTTTTGAGATAGTTTTCCCTATTTTTGTTTAACTTTGTAAGATTCAAAACTTATTGAGTAAGAAGAGGGATATTAATTTTAATTAAATGCAACTGATAACCAAAATTAATCAAAATATTGCGCGAATGAACATCTATAAGGACTACCTCATCAAAGTTTGCAGTCGCTTTCGGACTCGAATTGGATCGGTGAAAAAGCCAAAGGAGGATAATTAGAATAAAACCTGCTTTAATAGGTATTATGTTTAGTTGTTTAATTAAAAGAATTTGTAAGATGTCCTTCGTTGCTCGGGCTATTGATTTCATCAGAGAGGGGGATTTGGTGTTATGTGGATGCTTTCTTTTTAACCACGACACGTCTCACACATAATAATTAAAGGATTAAGGTCTGTTGAGTAGTTAGGAGGTCGTAAGTTTGGTGTGACATGATGATGAAAATTCTCGACCATCCAATCCTGGCCTTTGAGAGCTTCATGAGATTGAGACGAATCTTGTTAAATAACATAGAGTCTTCTTCCATTGAATACGATGTCTATGTAAGGCTGCCTAACAATGATTTGAAGAGTCTTCACATAGGTATCTCCATCTGCATCTGCATTGACTCTAAGGCCATGTGAAAAGGTGCAGGAGCCATGATGTGGCCCTCCCACACTGCTAACAGCAGCAACATTGAAAACCATCGCTGTTGTTGAAGCCTTTGTGCACACGCCTAACAGTAGGAACTTCATTGGGGTCTGCCTACACATAGACACC
>CAADRB010000032.1:315587-332785 GCA_900708905.1 Hymenolepis diminuta
GTCTGCCTACACATAGACACCTATCATTTCTTCACTTGATTGTTTCATTCTGGTGGAAGTTATTTTCGTAGGAGAAAAATCATAGACACCTCTCTTCTTCTGGATGCTTCAATTTCTTTAAGAGCCCTTTTGCATGCATTGAACGATTCTGTTGAATTGTTTTGTCGGCATAAACTGATCTCGCCTAGGAAAGCATGATTTGTATCCGAGGTCTTGATGAACAACATTCCTTATTGTTCCTTCAGGCACTTGAAGATGTTTGGCAAGATGTCACTCACCGACTTTCCACGATTTTCGTCCATCGTGTCATACACTCTTCTCACAAACTCGGGTGTTCTGAGTGAATCAGCAGAGTTTTGGCAATGCTTTTTATCATCCTAGTGGAGACCAATTCATCTCCATTGTTTCCATTCAGCAACTCCTTTCTAACTTTGCAAACGAAAGATCTGGCGACCTTCAGAACTCGTGAAATTTCTAAATTGCTGTGTTTTGCTATTACAAACACCGTTAGGATGTGTCTTTTCATTTCTTAAGATAGAATATTGTAATATCCTCCATGAGATTTTCTGATATAAAAACATTAATTATTATCGGTTTAATTTAAATTACCAAAATATAAGTGTCCTCGAATATCTTTCCCACCCTGAATATAACTCCTTCTGTAAACCTACATAACACCCACTTCCCACATCTCATTCACTGCAGTCTCTCTCCCCTTCTGTGCTTTCTCTCTTTTTTCCATAAAATGTCCCAACCAATGTCCTTACATTATCCAACCCGTTGAATAGTATATATATATATATATATACTCACTTAAGTAATTTTAATATTTTGATGGAAAACTATACTGCAATAATTTCTTTTAAGTTAGTATACAAGTCATTTAATCATCTGAGCTAAGTAAATGGTGCTGTGACATTTAGACAGTTTTGTAAATAGATTACAATGATTTTAAGTCTTGAGCTTAATGAAGTTAAACTTATATAAATAATATCATTTTCAATATAACTTGGAATAATTAAACTCAAAAAACTATGTTTCAATTTGAGACTGATTACTTTTTCAGAGAGTTTGAATTGCATTTTTACTCAACTTGTAATTGAATTAATAAAATTTATTAAATAAATTAAATCTAAGCGATATTTATTGTTTATTCTAGCTTTTTTAATCAACATAAATTTGAGGTGATTATCACTCTCTGTAAATACCATTGTTTAAAGAGAAGCAAAGCACTTGATAAATTCCACTATTTTGAATGTTCCATATATATGAGAACAATATTTTGCTAAACATCTACGATATAATTATTTCATTCAAATAAAAATTTCCCCATTGCGTTTTAGTTTGGGCAAACTATATTTCATGTGTAAGAAATACCATCTTTGCATCTCAAAGTAATAATTACTCATGTGATTAAACTGAGAGTTAGAAATAATAATATAAAAATTTCGATATTATGATGTTTAAATGCTTAAAAATGAAATTTAAATCATGTAACCGGTTAGTAAATGTGTAAGAAATAAAGTCTACGTAATCTTGCTGGCATTCGCAACAGAAATTACTTCAATAATTATAAAAAGTGTAAAATTAAAAGGCTTAGCTAACTGTTAAAGCACAAAGAGATGAAAAATATTTGAAAATCGAACAGTTGCCTACTTTACATTGATTAAGGTTGATTTTATTATCATTTCAATAATATTTTCTTGAACTTGATCGATTTTTGGTGGAAAATTAACAAACGCTGAAATAGTTATTTTTCCTTGGGTTAATCTAAGTTCTTCCCAATTGGATTTTTTAAAAAAGTTCATCCAATGATTGAAACATAAACTTTCATTCGATACCGTTTTGATTTGAAAACGGGCAGGATGCAGGTTTCCGATAGCAACAATGTTTACTCTCTAAATATTTGGCAAATCTCCTCTTTTGTCTACAGAAGGGACCACAAAGCAAATAATAGAGAAGCGATGACAATTTTTATATTTGCTAGATTAAATAGTCTCTCGGCGTTGTGATTAGTCCATTTTATCAAGGATTATCAAACAGAACCTTATCAGAATTTCAGAAAGATTGTTTAATTTGCGAAATATTTACAATTTTTTCCATCGCTGAACTTTTATGATTAACTCAGATCATAAATAAAGATTAGTGAAATTAGCTGCATAATTTAAATCAAATGCTGTAGTTTTTAGATCGGATACCATTTTATTGTCACTTTTGAAATTGCAAGCTAATTTTGTATCGACAGGAAAAATTTTCAAAACTTATATAAATTTGGTTAAAATATAATATAGCAGAACGTTATTCTTAACTTTGGCGTTGGGTTCAATGTAAGTCTCCTTAAAGAGCCTTTATAAATAGCACAAGCATTAGTTCGTCCATGTTAATAAGTGAAAAATTAAATGGCCCGAATCCTGTAGACACACCTATCAACTCTGCTGCCGTATCTTCACAGTTAGGGCTATGCATCTGTCCGTCAAATAGTAAGGCATTATATATCGTCATAAATAAACGGTCATATTATAAATTAGGCACGTCTAGAAAGTTGATTTATTTAGCAGGTTATGAGGCCATGGGAATTATGTATCTTTCTTGAAGCATTTTCAGCATCTATTAATTGACATTATCTCAACTAACATTATCGAGTCTAGACAATGTAATAAAGGATGTTTTGGTTTAATTACGCCTATCAAGTCTTGTGTTTGCTTATTTTATTACATTAACAGTCGTTAGCAGTCGTCTCCGACGCTTATTTCACTAGAATTGAATTTGAATTAAGTGATGACATTTTTTCATGTATAAATGTATCAGTATATTTTAAATAAAAGCTTTAATAAAAGGATTTGCATAAATAAGTTGACATTATCTTTACTCCAACTTCTCTTCTACTCTAGGGAGTTCTTTTAAATAACTAGTTCTGGAAAAGCACTTTAAATACTCCGTTTTTCAAAAAGAATTCATTTTAAGAGATGCAAGTCCTTTGTATGGCTCATGTCGGTTTCAAATTTAATTTTAATTTTAGAGATTTTATCACGAGCATTTTGATTCATTAAGATTTT
Organism: Hymenolepis diminuta; assembly: GCA_900708905.1. NCBI lineage: Eukaryota > Metazoa > Platyhelminthes > Cestoda > Cyclophyllidea > Hymenolepididae > Hymenolepis > Hymenolepis diminuta. The sequence goes on from CAADRB010000032.1 coordinate 318,644, forward strand.
TTCTCTTGTAAAGATTAGAGACATTAGATTCAATTGGGAAGCTTACCAACAAGTCGCACCAAGGATGTGTTTTGAAGTAAAAGGTATTTTTTAATTATGTGTTTACTATAGGAATGTGAAAGTAAAACTCGGAGATTCGTAACTTGTTACTAATTTAAAAAAGAACACAATGTAATTTCCAGTTTAGGAAAGCTTAAATTGTATCCTAATTTCCGGAAACGAACCGAGGAGGTTGTAGCAAACATTGTTTTTATGGATAACTAAAATTTGGTAAAACACTACAAATCGTTACTTCTTTAATATATTTGTTCAGCTTTTCCTCATATATGTTATATTTTTTTTTAAGTTGGCATTTGGGGTAATATCTTTGGAAAAATCTCTCCTAAATCTATTTCTATATTGCGGAGCTAACTATTACTCCTTTTTACGAGTTTTCTGTTTCGTAATTTTTAAAACTGCTTTAAATATAATGACCAATTAGGACGTCGATGAAAAAAATTATGTTCGAGTGATTTTATTAAAGTAAGAAAGAAGCATTTCTTATCCTATTCCTGTTGGAGCACTCAAATAAACTATTTTCGTTTATAATTAATGCAGTATTATGCTTTTATTTATATGGTCGAATCAGTTTCTTTAAGTAATAAGATGAAATGCAATTTATTTTCAAAGAAACTGCTGTTAACATAAATAAAATCTACTTCTAAAAAATGACAGAGATGCGAAGCTCTTAGCTGGATTTCACCAAGAAATGCTCTGATCATACATTGAGTCATGTCCATTTCCATCTATTTTCCACCAGGTATGCAGTCCCATCTTTTAAACAATATTACCCCCTTTAAGGAATTTTAAAAGAGTAACAGCTAATAACTAAACCTACAAATAATAACCGATAACCATAGTTCCCAAATTACAATTCCAAGAATAGCTAGTAGATTAAATCATTTTGTACAGCAGCAATTGAAATGCGGGATATTTTTAGACAGAAAAGGACTAATTCAGCAGAAAAAAGGACGAACGATAACGGAATAAAACGAGACTGAGAGGAAAGGAAAGAAAGAGAGTGAGAGAGTGCGAGAGTCGAGCATTCGCAATGCATCCTTTAAATTGACTTGTGTGGAATTATGTAGGCAAAGAGTCGAACCACCGCGAGAGATGCGAATAAAGTTCTATATTCAATATTCAGCAACAGCGATCGCCCCATGTGAATTAAGTGATGAGGTGACTGAACACAATTAAGTAAGCATTAAAACATGAAAACAATTTTACATTAAAACAATTTAAATTAATGTTCTGGTCGTAGGATAATTCCAAGAAACATTTACGGCAACTTTTCCATGAACAAAATTATAAAATTCGTTTTTATGATTCATTATTAAGAAATTCATAGCTAGATTTTTTCTTCTCTATTAATATATATTCATGTTCAAACTATGTACTTATATGTATGTAAAAAATATCATGCATTCCAATATTTACCTTTTAGTATTTTGTCCTAATCTTCCATTAGTATTATGCATGTATATGTAAACCAAAAGCGTTAGTCACAGAATATAATCATCTGGTTTCGCTTCGAATTTATGTGAAATCCTTAAAGAATAAAATAGTTATTTCTTTTATCTTTTATGTGTTAAGAGTTTCCATGGTCAACATTATCGAAGCTTTGATTTGAATTATTTTATCTTATTTCTCAAAAAGTCATCGTGATGCTTAACTAGTTACTCATCTGCAAAACGAGCTAAATTACTTTAACAAATCGTTTTCTATCAAGATAATCGTAAAACTTTTGCTAAAATTCTTTTATTCAAAGAAAAGACATACTAATTATAAATCAAGACATGAATCTGTTCGGATTATTGCCGTGGGAAACAACGATGCTATTTAAGTTGAAATACGATTATGTAACTTGCAATTCAAATAATGCTTCTTATGAAGTCTATATTTCATAGATGACCACTTTTAACACACTTACAGTTAACGTACTCTTTTCTACTATATAATCTAATTATGAAATAATTCTAAATTTCTCATGATCTCATCAGCCTTAGCTAAAATTGTTCTTAATAAACTACGAAATATATTAACATTATGCGCAAAAGCATTGTTATTTGGAATGCTATTTTATTGAAATTTTAACTGGAATAACGTTTTATTATCATACTATAGCCCACAGCAGGGCAAAAAATATTTCCAATTTTTCGATGCGGAAAGCAAAAGAAATCGAGTAAATAAAGTTCAATAATATTTTAAAGAAGGAGGTCAAAAAGTGGGTGTCAAAGTGTCACGTCAATTGATTTGCGGACTCTGGTTGAAAAGTGTTCATTAAATGGCATTTCACTGCTTCACTTTTCAAATTTAAAATTTCATTACTCGTCCAACAACTTTATTGACTGGATGTTTTGTTGTGATGGTCTGTCTATCCTCCTTAATTAAAATCTCTCGTAGGCAGAAAAAGTGGCGTAATTTTATATGATCTAAAGCAGTTTGTATAATCTTAACAGAGATCATAGAGAATGAAGTTCACTCAAGGTGAACTCTAATAATAAAATGGCAACACCTATTTTGGTTTTGCAGAAACCTTGCCTACTTTGACTAACTGAGTTTTCCTATTAGGATTATGTAATTTAAAAATTTTTTCATTTTACAATAAAAATGCATGCAATACTGTTGGTAATTAAATTTTTATTTCAAAAATTTTGCTAATTCCTGCCCAGACCCCATTAATAAATCATCTAATTAGTTCAATTAATCTAATGACAAATCCCAGAGAGTCTCCTTTAATCAATAAATGTTGTTCTACTTTTTCCCACAAATAGAATGTAATTGCATATGTTGTAATACTCTAAGGAAATTAAATTTAATTTCTTAAAAGAAAATTAAATGCTAAAGCTAAACTAATATTAAATTTCGAACAATAAAAGTGAATGAAATTTAGGGTTTTCCCTACAAAAAGTTTTCTAGATGAACTTCAAAGCAGATGCGACGTGAGTATTTGATAGGCAAGTGGGTGTGATTTGGATAATGAATCTTAAAAAAGAAATTACCCTTCTCTTACCACAACAAAGATCAGATTATAAAGGCGTAAGATAAGAGGACATCGTCAACTTCAGTGCTCGATACCATCAAATCTACTAGTTTATGGGGAATGAGAACAGATCAGTTTTAATACAAGTGAAAAATTACTACAAAAATTTCGTTCATGAAAACTGCATTAACTGAATCCTCAACGCATTTGAAATCAAGCGTGAATATGTAAAAAGTAAAAAAAGGCACAACTTGCTGTTTAAGATCCCGAATAATCTTTAATTTTCAGAAACAATACCTTCAGGTGTTATTTTCCTCCCCCCTCGATAACTGCCATTCAAGGTATCATTTTTAATAAAATCATTGATTAATTATCCATGTCGATCAAATAGATTGAACAAGTACCAAAAATAAAATTAAATAACTAGAGACATCCCCATCGAATCGCAGACTCCATCACAAATATTTGATTAATAAGCTTTAGACAATACTGATTATTAATTCACTAACAGTTGGGGAAAATGTAAACTAACTGGCAAATAGAATAAATTACTCTAAAACAGTGCTATTTCAATCAGATGTTTTATTTAGCGAAATTGGTAACATTGCATTTTGTGCTTAAGGTCTAAGTTTCGCTGGCTGTTGTTCAAATAAAGCCTTAAGAAATTCTAACTCCACTTGTAGTTTTTGGCTTTTTTCTGCCTTTGTTACAGCTGTAACTGCATCCTCGTAGTACTGTTTTGCCTAAAATTAGGAAAATGTAGATTTCAAAAATGTTCGGACCGACTCATTGCACAAGTGAAAACATATGTGTGCACTTAAAATTTAATTTAAATAATAGACACAACATCGCCAAATTTTTTGGTTATCAGATGAAATTTTTAGACAAAAATGCTCCTCCACCTAAACCATCACGTTAAATTATAAAGTTATTTAGCCAACATGTTAGAATATGAAACGGTTGCTAATCTGAAATGCGCGCTCTAGTCTGTAAAAAGATGAAATAAACTTAGATTACATGACACACCCCTGAAATATATAAACCAATCATTAAGCACATAATATTGTGGACAAATTCATGCCAAATAAAATTTGGGAGTTAATTCATAAAGTTTGAACATTAAAGCATCAAAAATAAATCTTTTTTCCTTAACAGCAATATACACTATTATTGATACCCCGACATCATTAGCTGCTTCTTTTTAGCCTCTTTTCCGTTTTTTACATCATTGGGCTTGTTTGTTGTCCTCCTTAGTCGGATACTTACCAAACAGTTCTTTAACTGTCATGACCAACATTAAAATTCAACATGGATATAGCCATTCGACAAAATTTTCACCATCTCTGAGCCCTAACATTTTAAATAACACAATTAAAACCTTGTTTTTGCATTATTTTCTGGGATTATACAACTCTAAAGAGTAATCCAATTAAATTTATTTTTATTTTCTATGAAATCTAACTTACCATAATGCTAGCTTCTGCGAGTAAATTAGCAAAAATGAAAAAATACGAAATTGAGTGAGATGCATTTACCTTAATTTGGTCATCAAGAAGCCAGAAGAGCATTGAAAGTGCTAGAAGAAGTCTGGCTTTTGGATCTGGACGTCCAGCAGTTGAGTTATTAAATTCGACTCTATCCCACGCAGCTCGTTGACCACGATATTTGTTTATTGCGGTCAGCATTTTCTTCGCTTCTGCTGCATCAGTCTGATCTTTAACATGTAAATACAAAACAATACGTTAATGAATTCAATAGTTATGAGTGATCAGTAATACTCAATATCCACTGCTCGCGATAAAGAACTGCAGAGAAACACCAGAAAATATTATAAACAGTTTTACAGCTTTGCGGTCTCAAAGTCTTTTGATAAGAATTTAGAACATGTTTCTATGACATGAAACTGATTTAATGCATATTAGTGTATTTTAAGTATCTGAAGCAAATTTTGCTTTTATTCCCTGATGCCATCAAACTTACTCCAATTATCTTCTTTTATTTCCTTGGTATTTCGTGTAGTATTCATACATCCTTTTAACTGTAACTCCTGCACATCTTTTTCTAGTTGTGCACCTCAAACCTTTATGCGTCACGGAGGAAAATTTTTCTTAGTTATCAGATCAAGCATCGAGATATGTGATCGGTAGACCAGGTTATACCTCTTTTGTCATACTTCACATTATATTTACACAAACAAATCTTATATATGTATGCACTTGTGACTTTCCAAATGCTTGCCAAATTTGGTCTTCTTAGTGGAATATAGGGAATTAATGTTATTCTGAAAAAAGTTTCTAGAAGCAAAAGTTCAAGTCAAGTCAAGAAAATAAAAGTATGCAAATTATTAAATATTTTTTCTCTGGTGATACTAACATATATTTTATTTTCCCCTTTTCTATTATAAATTACGTTTAACTATGAAACTGTTGTATAAACTAACGAGTGGCCTTATACATTGAACAGTTTCTCTGAGGCCATTGAATAGCATTTAGTAAAGCTCTAACATCTTTGATTTCGACTTCTCTTCCTCTCTCTACTACTGTTTATGTAAATATTTGGGAGCTATTAAGTGGAATTAAATTGAACAGTTTTTTTCTAACAGAAAAGACAAATGAAAATTATTTTGTACTAATTGGAAATTAATGCATTTTCAACTGAAAAATTATGAATTAATTTAAAATGTTTCTGATGATAATATTTTCTAGTATTTTGAACCTGCTCTGCGAGAGACAATGAAAGTTAACTCGGTCCAGTACTGGAAGTTGCTAAAATAATCAAACATAATTTGGGCTCTCAGTAAAAGGAAATAGATAAATAATTACTATTAAGCGATTTAAAACATTATTTTGCAATAAGTAATGGTCTAATCAATATAAGTGGCTATGAAGGCAACTGACGGGATTAACCTCACCCATTGGAATGACTTTTGTTCAGTTTGGCCACCAAACGTTATGTACGCCTTTCTACTTTTATACACCCAACGCATTGGAAATATTCATCGTCAACTCGTTGTCGTTTCAATTCCTATAATGGAACTCCACTTTCTTTTCCTCTGTCTTTATCTAAAATCCCACGTAACTTTATCAATATTTCAATGAAAAGCCAGCCTTTTTAGTTCTAGAAATTATTTTTTAATACTTTAGGACCCTTCAGATATACTATTCCCTTTTACACTTATAATAGATGAAACTCTTTTTGAATTGATGTCAGAGTAAACCACTGCTCTAAATACAAATGAAAAGCAAGCAATCCTCGCTTTTTTTCTAGTCTTGGATTTCTCTTACCATATCCTATTTATTTGAAAATATTAATTAGATGTCATCGTAATTACTCTAACCACAAAGTGTACCGTTATAATTTGTAATAAATTGTTTGTTTGCGTAGAGATAGGAGGTAAACATAGGGTATCTAAAACTACGTGTTCTAAAGGGGATGGCAGAATTCAGGCTCCTCACCGGGAACTCAGTGATGTTATCTTCTAAGACAAGATAAGCGTTGAAAAACGCTTTCTTAAATGGGCTTAGGATTAACTACTTGTCCTAAAACTTCCGGATGGTAATTTGACCTAATAGCTTAAAAGTGCATTTAGGTCGCGGAGACGGATTTGTATCATTCCCGAATAACTTATAGTTTAAACATAAAACTAGAATGAATGTTCTATGTTCTTTTCTTATATTTTGGTAAATGAATTGCCACCACAAAAGGTCTGTTCAGACTATTTGTCAATAGAATATTTTCCTTTTTTGTCTTTATCAATGTGTTTACATTAAGGCAATAAAAATGAAAGCGTTGGATGTGAATATCTAACAGCTGAAGTATAAGAATATTTCCAGTTCTATTATTTCAATCCCAAAATGCATTTTTTTTGCTACCTTAAAATTTAATCAGCACTATTGTATGTTTACTGGTATTCTAAGAAGGTATTTTATAGAACAAAATCTACTTGAAATAAAGAAACATCCAAAATAATCATCATCTGTTGTAGTTCGTGTTGAGCTTGATCTTTGACTTCCAATTTAACACACTTAAATAGTTCACAAAACAGTTCTAAGGTCTAAACGAAATAAGACTTTTCCAATATCTTAAGTTCGCTTTTAATGTTTACTTAATGCTCTCCACTTTATTTCTAATGGGACTGTTGTCTGTTGCACGAGTTCAAAAGTCCCCGTATGTTAAAAATATATTTTTTCCATGTCATAATTTATAATGTAGTAGTATAATGCAGTATAATCTAACTATTGACCACAAAAATTATCAATCTAGTGTGGCCTAGATGTACAGGTGCATTTGCGTAAATTGGTGATTATTTTCCTCTTACCTGAAGTAAAATTTGCTCTCTAGTTTATTTAGTACTCTCAACTTTACCTCTTACTGGACTATTTTTTCTGTTACCCGAGGCTTTTACATGATAAAAATTTTAATGTTTACTTTTGTGGGTTGTAATACGTAATCTGTTGCATCATGCGCTCTTTTTCGGTTCGTTTTGACCGAAAAAAATTTTTTTAATTGAAATGAATGCAGGATGTGTTCGTATATTTCTCCAAACCTTTACTCCTAATTGAGGTGATAGTTATACTTGCGACTACACTAGAAATCTTTATATTTCAGTATCGAAACCAAACTACTACCAACTTTTAAAACAGTTATTAGCTTTTACAGTTACCGTAAAAGAGAACATTCAAATCTGCAATTGAGAGAATCCAAACATTGATAAGTTGAAATTAGAAAATGAGATTTCTCGAAGTTCTTAAGAGATTCTATTAATTTCGGCTCATAAAAATATCTGCCGGTTATAAGCTTATTAATACAGGTTTAAGAGGTTAGTACAAGCGTGGATTCATAAAAACTATTGATAATTCTACTTAAAACTCCAAAAACCTTTTTAATCACATAAGTAGAAGAATACTTCTTGCTATATAAACTTTTTAGATAAATATAAATGTAGCTGGACTCCCTCATAAATCGTTTAATAAGTATGTGAATCCATAAGTATCAACGCTAACTGTAAAGATGTCAATCAACAGACTTCAGTTCTGATTAGAAGAAATCTTGAACCTGGAGAGCTGAGCAGCAGCAGTCGTTGCTTACATGGAGTCACTACCGATTAGAAGAGTGTCCGATAAATACACAAATGCTTTTGCTCCTTTGTATGTTTAGAGGTTCACATCTGCAGGTGGCTGGATCTAACTTTTTGATGTATTTAAAAAGGATAGCAGTAAATTCATTTTGTGTTCATATACTCACCGAGTTGCTTTTCTTCAACAGGTTTCAGCTCATCAAATTCTGGCCCACATTCTGCAGGTACACTGGGTATTCGATATTTAGTTGTTATGATTGAAAACAGATGATTAGCCCAGATATGCACCACTCTCGCATAGAGATCATCGGCAACTTGATCTTCGTTTACAGGTTTGGGCAACACTGAAGGTTTCTTGTAAACTTGTGAAAGAAACAGGGATGAGCTTGAAGACAAGGAGATATCTTCACACGAGTCATGTTTTATTGGCAAGGCTGGCGGCATTGGTCGACAACACTCAAAACCGGGTATTTGTTGAGTTGCCGAGGGATTTATCATACCTCTTGGGCAAGCATCGTCCGTGTTGTCTTCACCTACCTGTTCTTTCCTGGACTGGAAGAGCTTATAATACACTTCAGCCATTTGAAAATAGCCCCCAGCAGTTCGGATGTGGCTCGGTCCAAAAGCACAGGAAGAGTAGTAAATCTACAATCACGTAATGTAAAATTCAGCCAGATTACTATTTTTCGAAAATAATCTTTTTTTATTATGCATTAAACATAAAACTTCCAGATATATTATTATTTAGAAATAAAAAAACAGAAATTTAATGAATATTTAATTTACTAACACAACCTTATCATTTTTCTGACAGGAAAAGTACTACCTCGGTCTGATTTATTTGGTTGAGAATGTTGCTTTTCCCATCAGCTAATAAAGTAAATGTCATATATTTATTTCCCAATTCTATTTTCTACGAAAATTTAATCAACCTAATAAATCATATATACGGAGGTAAACTTTCAATTTTTAAAATTATGACTAAATATTTCATGATTCACTTTTCTATGGCATCTTTGTTTTAACCAAGGTTGGGTAAACAGTCACCCGATTTGGAAACAGCTAAACTGGCTTGGATTAATGACCTCGTCTCCATACTGTTGCATCCACCTAGACCAACTAATTGTCTTCGTCACCTCTACTAATTTATACTTGTTATTTGTACCTCTTTACATGATTTTAATAAAACAGAATCCCTCCAATCAATTTCCTTATTTCCTCGTCTTCTACCCGTCAATCAAGTTCTATTCAACCTCATCTTTCGTTGTCTTACTCTAATTTAAACTTAACCAGTACAAGCATTCGATTTTGTCCACTTTAATTTTAAGCAAATTGTGTTTCAGATAAAGAACATTACGAAAGAAAATCAATCAAATTGAAATACATCTATGGAGATCGGATAAAGATAATCTAGTTGAACAACTCATTAAGATAAATTGTTCTCCTTTTTTTCTAGTACAAACCTAAGTATTAGTTATTCTTTCAGAGAAAAAACGGACTTTGAATCACTTCTGATTGAACAGATTCCAATGTTATTAATTCGTCAATTCACCAAGTACTTACCTACACACTTCTGAATCTAATCTTGAATTACTTCCTCTTTTTGTGGCCAATTCGACATTTAATTCAGGAAGAAATTATATACACGTTAAAAGATCGATTTCTTGAAACACATTCGATTGAATTGGTTTATTTTGACCAAAAAGGTAAAGTAGAATTGGAATTTCTCATCCGAGCTCCAGGTTACTTTTTTCGTCAAAAACTTCCATTGGAAACACTTTAACTTCAAAGTATTTAGAAACCGAAACTTTTATATTTTTCTTCCAACTCTCAAGGTTATTCATTCAGTTTAAATTATACTTAGTGACTTGGGGCAGTGCAAAAGTAATATCTGATATTGATAGAAGAGCATTTCCGCTCCTTACAGTAGAAGTGAAAAGCGTCACCTACAGCTATATATTATCATTGCAGCGCTTCAAGCAGAAGCAAGAGAAAAAATTAAATGCGATAAGGTCTGTTGCCACTCTTTACGAGCCCTAAATGAATGATACAATAATGGCCTACCCTTGAGTGGGAAGGGGGAGAACACTGGATTGAATTTGTGAATGAAAGTTAAAGAAATATCATTTTTGAGTAAGCTCACTTGGTATGTAAATAGTAAATGGCAACTAATAAAAATGTTGTTTCATATAGTGATTTACGTTAATCAAGTTTGAAAGGTTATAACAAAACTGCTTTGAGATGTTTGCAACTATTATTTGCTTAATTATAGAAAAGCCCAGAAATTCGCTTACAACTTTCGAAATACATGCTTTGAAATTTCATTTTTTTCCGCATTCTAGTCAAGAAGAAAGTGACATTTTGATTTTTTCGTCATTTGTTTTCCTTCAAGAAACTTTCCATTTAAAATATCAAAAGACACTTTTCCTCCTATGTTTTTATAACTTGAAATACCAATTTTATTTCTCATATTTTATCTGACATTCGTTTATTACATGTCTAAATTTAAGTTATATCTTCAAATTTAAAAATTATAATTATATTTGCTTATATTGATATATAAGCTCAGTAGACAACTCCTCAAGTTATACATCCTCATTCCGATAATTAATCGGCACGACAGGTGAAATATAGCCAAAGAAGCAGATTTTGAGCAAAAAGTCCGGTGTAGATTGCATTGCACAGTGTAGTTTCCGAATAAATGTTAGAATTTGAATCTGGAAGTCCACATAATAGATCACTAGTTTCAGTTAGTAAGGATAACCAGCGTCAAAAGAGATCGTAAAACATTCATGGGAATTTCGGGTCAGGCAAGCATGCATATTTTTACTGAGTGTAAGGGCTAACAACAGTTTAAGAGCAGAATACCAACGGTTGATTTGTCCAAAATATGTTAAACAAACCACGATGGAGGGTTCAACAGAGTAAGAGAGAGATAAGGAGCAGAAAAGATGGGAGGAAACCGTAGGAGCCGGTAACTGGCGTGCGTTTATGATGTCGTGTGTATGTATAAAAGGCTTAAAATAATCTTGAAGGATAATTCTCTATGCATTTCCAGAATTATTTTTTATTCGCATTCTCTATGACAATATTTCGGATTTTCGTCCACGAAGTTGAAGTGACGTCTTTTATGTCCCTATGACGCATAATCCCTATCTGCCATATCCAAACGTGTCCATCGACTTTCCCCTTTCTCTAACGATCTCCTTTCACCTAAAAAGTACATTTGCGCTCATGTTCTCGCGCGTCCTTATCCAAATGACCTAATATAAGGTTATCTTTGTTTCCCACACAATAACAACACACCTATCAGTGACTGGCTTCTACGCTTCTTGCTCATCTACTCTCTTCCTCAGCACGCTCCCCTCACTATTCCTCTCTCTCTCTTACTCGCTCCAATCCTCGTTATGGCTTCCTTAAATACATTTTTGGTCTAATCAACTCTTGGCGTTATGCTCCACGATTGTTGTTAGCTCTTACTCAAACAGTTACGAATTGGTGACTGTTATTGCCGCTATAATTTTTTCAGCAGTAAGCCGTTCGTTATTGTCTCAATTCCAACAATCTAACGTAGGAGGAATAGTATGAACAGGTGGAATTGGTCCGTACATCGCTGTGGAGGAAACTGAACCCTAGCAAAGGCTCATTCAAGGGCCACTTAATTAGCTAATTCCGATAGTTAGAATAAATCACTCAAGAGCGCACAATGGTTATCCATAGGGAACTTGAGATTACAGCAGGATCAAGAACCTCAAGCGCCACTGTGAGGTCGAGATAATTATGTCTCATCGATTAGTGATGACATAGAAAAATTTCAAGTCCATGTTTTCAGAATTTCTCTATGTACTCCCTCATGAAAGAAGACACATTCCCTCTTTGCGAACTTTCACGTCATACGTATTTGGATGTTTCCTCAAGATGAAACGTTTTGGAACTTTTTTTGCACTGCCATGGGGAATAGACAATCACAGGCCCAAGAAGAGTACAGTTCAATCAAAAACTCTGTCAAGACGATCTTATAAAGCTTTCTAAGTCTAAAAGATCGTCTAACTTGGCGATTATACTTTCAAGGAATACAGCTTGGTGCAGTTCAACACTAATTCTAATATCAGATTTGATTTAATAAAAATGCTTATTATACTAATCAGAATTACGAAGAATGAACTATTTTACCACCCAATAATGAAGTGGTCTTCACTATGTATGTTGTAGTTTCTCGAAACTTGATTGTCATCTATATAATCCAGAAAATTCAGGGCTAAATTTGGCAAATCAAAATCGAAACCCCAGAAAACCGGCTTTAAGGAAACCAAACACAACATTCTACTGTGCTACTGGCTATTAATTAGTAATATGGTAAACATACATCCTGAGCAAGGCATTCCAAGGCTGTTTGACATTCACCTTTAGCAGCAAAAAGCAGTCCCAGTTTCCTCTGAACTGCTGAGCGCACGGAATCTGAGCATTCATGTTCTGTCTTGAACATAGTCCATTGAGCCTGAGCAAGATATGACTCGGCTTCTTCTAACTGCTTAAGACCTGAAAATGCATGGTTATAATTAATGCAATGAGTTCCGTCAAATCTCTTCGAAATTGAAGTAAATTAAATTTCTAGTTACTTATAATAAGTAGCATGATTTAAAATGTTTACTAACCAATGTACGCCTCAGCTATAAGTAAATAAGGAATAACCAACTGAGCGCTTGAATTGCCATAAAGTTCGGAAGAAAACTTAAGACACTGCAGAGCAGCAGAAAGGGCAGTTTCATAATTCCCATTGAAAAGGAGTCTCATCGCCGATGTTCTCGCAAGCTCAACCATTTTCATCTAAATGTGTAAATTAAAATTTATCATTCAATCATTCTAATATGATTTACTCTAGCGCTCTGAATTTCCTCCAATTTCATTCTGCGTTCTTCTTCAGGACAAGCCACAGATACCGGTTGACGTATCCATTGTAATGTTGAACATATTTGGTCGTGGATACCAACCCAATCAATTTTCTGGTGATTTATAGTACTAAAACATAAAATCAAATATAAACAAAAATAAGTTATTGATTTTTTTATTTATATTTACGACAAAGAGTACAGATTTAGTCTATATCATTAAACATATAAGCGGATTTATGTAAACAGTAGATGATAAATTAGTAAAAGGACGCAAAATTACCAATAATAAGTGACTTTGCAAATCGAACACTGCAAATGGGCTGGCTGTGAACACAGTTCGCATTTTATTTCAGATTCATACGGATTATATAATGGTGAAAATGCTTTTGGCGGTGGAGGTATTTGAGATCTCTTTTCTGTCAGCGTGACGCATTTTCCAATGTTCTTCTCTTGACAATTGTTCGAGTTACTATCTCGATTTAATATAAAACATCCTTCACACTCCATTATCTTTCAGCACCATAAGAAGAGCAATTTTGTAATAACACGCTTTATATTACCATGAATATGAATATAAACAATCTAGAATGACTACATTTCTTCTAAGAAGCGTTTGGGAATTGTTGCTTTTTAAAAAATTAAATAAAAATTTATTACCTATATGCTTGATTTACTATGTTGATAGTGTATTTATTAACAATACCATTACTATGAGATCCACATGTCTAATAACCATTTGTTTGGCTAAAACTTACTTTCCGATAAATTTTACCAGAATATTGATATTCAATACTTAAATCCTGAGTAATTTTTTCTTATCGAATTCACTATTTACTTATTTTAACATATTAATTTTATTAGTGTTATTAAAGAGGATTACTCTTAAAACGTAATTTAAAACAAATAAATAATATAGTTATTATCGACCTAATTTGCGTTACACTCATGTTTATTATATATGAATTATCTTCTATAATGCTGTATAATTTCTTCCATTTTAGAATCACATCACAGTGATAACAAAGATCAACTGAAATCATCTGCAATTTTTAATAAGAATGATAAAACTTTAACATTTGTTTCCATCTTGTATTATGGAGTAACTACGATTAGAACGAATTTCAATCTCTAAACGTCATATGTATATTGTC